>JBBGZY010000309.1:600000-940000 GCA_037952925.1 Lithobates clamitans
TGCAAAGTGCTACAGATCTTTTAAGTCAGTTAAACCACAGGAAGGTGTACGGCTGACAATCAGTAGAATTACCTTAAACGCCCACCATAGAGAAAATGATTGTGTTCTGGTAACTGCTGTGGTTAATACCTTTTCTAATGATTGTATTCAGTATATGCAAAACCCCCTTCCTGTCACCCCCCCCCTTTTTTTTTATTTTTATTTCCTTCTTCATTTTTCTCTATTTTATGTGCAAAGGAAGTTGCCCAGCAAAAGTGACGAGTTTACGAGAGACCAAATGCTTCTAGGGATGCTTGCAGTAGGCAGCTCTTCATATAGTTTAAATCCTTTTGTTCCCTCCCCCTTTTTTTTTTATTTTTTTATTTTTTTGGGAAAAAAAATTGATGTAACAGCCTACAAAGTGTTGTATATAAAACTGCAGTAGTTTTATATTTGTCACTTAGGCCAAACTGGCATACCTATTCGTACAGGGCCGCCTTTGCCTGCACATGATACATAGGTGTTCTATGCATCCAGATAGCCCCATTCATATCTATTGGGATACAGTCGGTGCATGGGCACGTCCTCTGGTCCCAATGTGACAGCTCTGGGTTGTCACGCGTCCCTGCATGCGCATTGTCTCAGTAAGAGCAATAATTTTAGGGCCATAACTCATGATTCTAAATTGATGACCTGTAAAGACTTCTAAAGCGTCATCTGTGAACAATTTGGGGCACCGTCATTTTTTTTTGCCATTTCACATGCACACGTAATTTTAAAAGCTCTAGTTAAAAAGAAAATAAGTTTTAACCTGAAAGGTAATATAATGTGCTAGCATGCATCACATACTAGCACAATATGAAATACTTACTTTAAAACAAAGCCTTCCAGTGGCTCGCTGACAGGGCTTACATCTTCACCCAGTCTTCCTTCCGGGGTTCACGTACTCCGGCCATCTGGCCGTGCCGCAAAAATATATATATATATATATATATATATATATATATATATATATATAATTATTTTTTTTGTTCTTTTAATAATTGCATTCGTTTAAGTTTTTTTGATAGAAAGCGCTGCACTGTTGTTTATTAGATCATACACTAAGGCACGTTGACAATCTGTGAGCTCAGCATTAGAGAGCTATTGTTAGTTTCCTGTTTGTGGCTGATGCTTACTGTTACCTTCCAGATAAGATCTAGCTTGAAATGAGTTTCTATTCTTGCAAAACGTCAAGGTCCCTTATTGCATTATTTTTCCTTAGAACCATAAGATACAGCATCTGATATGGATATATTAATTGTCTCTTATAATATAGACTTGACTACAAATCAATATTTAAAGCTATATTCTAATCATATCCACCACCTGTGTCCCAGTTCAATCAGATTATAAAAACCCTGAAATACTTCCCTTTGCTGAAGAAGGGGGGTACAAACCATTGTAACCAGATGCTGAGGGCCATGTGGTTGCTTCCAAACTGGATGAGCAGTGTTCAGGTTGAGCTGCTGATTGTCCAGTTCTCAACCTTTGGAAACCACATGATCAACATTTCTGGCATCTACCAAGGTAAATGATCGAGGTGGGAACTGGGATATCTTGACTGCTGAGGTGCAATGAGCCCAGGTACGAATAACTGTAACATAGATGTATAGAAAAACTTCCCCCTTACCCCATTAAATAAACACACTTAAAACCATTAGGTTGGAAAGGGCAAGGCCACAGCTTTATTAAATTCAAACTTAACATGTGAACACTTTTCAACCAGTGCCAGTCACAGTTGTACTGTGAGCACACAATTCCAAACTGGGGCCTGTCCTTACCATAAGTGCTGGACAGGCCACCTACTTCCGATTTCCATCAAGGTCATAGCCCATTACAGCCATTTTATGCTGGCAAGGTTAAGAAACCGCAGCAAGCTGTGACATACCATAGAAAAAAGGGGCGGGAGGGTGGGCAGCTCTTCCAACCATGTTTCTTGAAAGGCCCAGAATTCCCTGGGGCAATACTTTTACCGAGCTCAGGCCCAGGCCATCCCCCCTAACAACCAATCCTGGTTGACCACTCGGCCACCTTGTCCTGCACCTGGCCATGCCCCCAGCAGTCAAAGCTCTCTTTCCATAAGGGGCTCAAGAGGCCTTCTTCATTATTGTAGGGGCATGTATTGGGTCCCCCCCCCCCCCCTTAATGAATCCAGAGCAGTGGCAGAATTATTTTAGTATAGTGTTGCTATAAGTCCTATTGTTCACAATGTAGTTCTGTCCCTTTTTAAAATGAACCTGTTTGTCATAGTCAAAGTCCTGCCTAATGGTACTAACCACAAGGTGTCTGATTTTACCCTAGCACAAAAAAACCCTACTGTGCTGTTCTGATACTGGGTCCACTTTATTTATGGGTTTACTTCCCTAACTCTGGGGCTAACCTTCAGCCACCTGCCACCCCTTATCCAATGAGGATGTCTCAGTAGCCAATAAGGATCCTCCAATTAGCCCTGAGCTCATGGTAAGTCACACCCTTAAAGGAGAAGTAAAGGAATTTTTTTTCCTGATTCATACTTACCTGGGTGGATGCTGCATCTGTCCCCCGGCGCCTCTACATTGAGAACCAAGCGATCAAACACTGCTGATCGCTCAGTTTTCAGAGCTCCGTGTGAAGAGAGCTGCAGACTGTCAGTCACAGCTCATCTCCCTCCTCGCTCACTGGAGGGCTGAGCTGTGGAGGGGGCAGAGCGTCCGGCTCAGGCTCTCGGCAGCCCGCTGAGAGGCTGAGTGGGATGTCGGTCCAGGCACCTGGCGGTTCCAGACTTTATTGTCGTGATGATGTGGTGCCAGGCACCTGGCTTCAGCCCGCTCTCTGCTGGGGGAAAAAAAAATGAATTGCACTCCTGTGATCCATAGGAGAAATACAGCCAAATGGGCTTTGGCCATACTACTCCTTTTAAAGCCCCATACACACGGGCCGAATGCCAGGTGACTTCGGCCAGTTCAATAAAAGTCGTTCGACACTCAGCCCGTGTGTATGGGAGCTGGTCCAACAGAAGCCGGCTTCTGTTGGACGAGCATGCTGAAAAACCAGCAGCCGACCAGCTCCCGATTGGCTGAGAGCGCTGACCGAGTGTTCTGGCGGGAGGGGCGTCCCCCTGTTGGAACACAACAGCTCAGCAGAGATTGCTGTACTAACGTTGGATTGTTGTTAGTACAGTGGCTTCAACCGGAGCTGACTGTTTTTTTTTTTTTTTTCGTTCAGGCTTAAGGCTGCACTCACACTTCAGCGTTTTGAATCGCAGGCAGATTTGACACGATTTGAAAGCGCTGATGTGTGAATGACAAATCGCAGGACTCGCGTTTGCAATGGCATTCATTTGCATGCCTCCTAAAATTACAGTGCAGATCTGCCATGACTGTCACGCTGCAATCGCGGCAACCATGTCGCCAAAAGTAGCTCCTGAACTTTTTTTGGGCAACATACTTCCCATGATGTGGATTGCCGCAATTGCAGTCGCGATTTATCGTGCAACAATCTCAGCAGACCAGCACCTCGATTTTAGGTGTCATTCAAAATGAATGTCATCTCAAATGCAAGTCCCGCGATTTGTCATTCACACGTCTGCGCTTTCAAATCATGGGCAGAATCGCGGCAAATCTGCCCACGATTCAAAATGCTAAAGTGTGAATGCAGCCTTCTGCCTCGTACACACAGTAGGATTTTCCGATGGAAAATGCTTGATGGGAGCTTGTTGTCAGAAATTCCGACCGTGTGTAGGCTCCATCGGACTTTTTCCATCGGAATTTCCGACACACAAAATTTGAGATCTAGATCTCAAATTTTCCAACAACAAAATCCGTTCTCGTAAATTCTGATCGTGCGTACACAATTCCAATGCACAAAGTTCCACGCATGCTCGGAATCAAGCAGAAGAGCCGCACTGGCTATTGAACTTACGTCACCGCGTTCTTGACGTGTGTGTGACCATGTGTATGCAAGACAAGTTTGAGCCGGAAAAAAAACATGGATTTTGTTGTCGGAAAATCCTATCGCGTGTACAGGGTATTAGTGTACCTCCTCTGAAACTAGTTTCACTTGGTTACAAAGTGTTTTTATTTTTGTTTACAAAGGCCATAATGGCACCGTGTGGAGCATGCTCGTGTATTCTGCAGTATGTTTACTTTTAAAAATGACTAAGCAGTTATTTGTAATATTTTTGTATCCTACTGGGATATCCCCTTGTGTCCTTACTCGGGGCAGTCACTGGGTTTGCATTTCTTTTGAGAAAGCAGTTGGAAAGCTAAATTGTGGTGGAGTTTGTGGTCTTTTTATTTATTTTTTGTTGATTAAAACTGCCCTTAGCCTTAAAGGGACACAGTCACTTTCCTATTGAGGGCAACAAGACAATGTTTGCACACAGCCCACCCCCATCAAACCTTTAGGCTGGGTTCACACTAGTGCGAATTGAGGTTCTCAATTCGCATGACAGGAGATTGTGATCGTCTCTTAATGGAGCCGGTTCACACATCTCCTTGGTGTCAGAGGAGCGGATTGCACAGGGGTCCTGTGCGTTTTTGGCTCAGTTTTTCAGGTCCAAATTCTGACGATAGGGAGGCACCGGACCCCTGCTGTCAGCCACATCTATTTTTGGTTTGAACCCAGCCTTATACTTACCATCCCTACTCACCGCCTCCCCATGTACCTGAGCTTAGACATGGGGATGATGTCATGGGCCCCACCCATGTTATGGTGTTAGGCCTAGTGGTTGGTTATTTATGCCCAAACTTTGTCACATGGGGGAGGTCATGTGCTTCTTTATACTTGGAAGTCCCAATCTGCTATGGAGTTGAACATGTTAAAGCTTTTACTGATTGGGTTTTTAAACGTGCTTTAAATCTAACTTCATAGCCTTTTCGTTGTAGCCGTGTTCTTTCCTTTTTGAGAATGCTCCATGCATGACTTTCAAGCTGAACTTCTGGCTTTAGTACTTGGATACTTGGACCTGGAGCAGTATCAGAAATGTAAAGCCACCCAGGAAACTAATGTTACCTGACTTATTTTGGGTTTGTCTCCGCAGCTCTACAAAGTCTTCTGAGATGCTCCTCCGCTTCAGAGACATTGATGATCTGGTCTGTGGACCATTCTACACAAAATGCCGAGTTTGCTTGACAACATTGCAAAGCATCTTGGAGGGCTTGGGTGATGCAACCCTCAGGATAGGGTGGACTTTGCGCAAGCTTATTGGGATGATTTCCTCCACAACAAATGTCTACCCATTCCTTTTTCCTTGTCTGAGGTTGTTGAACATTTCCCACCACTTCGGTTGTAGCAACCCTGCACAGTGGTAAGGACTTGGGGCCCATTTTATTTCTTAGCAGTGCAGTAATGTGCATTTGTTAGCCCATTAAAAATGAATAGGCTGTGAGCGCACCCCAACAACCCTAACATTGCACATGATCCTTTTTTGTAATATTATGCACAACAATGCACTACTGTGTATTTGCAGTATTCTACATTGCAGGTATGTTGCTTTAGCGCAAAGGTCTCCAAACGTTCTAAGCAAAGGGCCAGTTTACTATCTATCATGCTTTAGGGGGGCCAGACTCTGGCCAGTGGGAGTAGAAAATTCCCTGGCATCAGTGCCCCATCATTGGTTTTAATTGAAGAAATAGTGCCCCTTTGTTCAGAAGACTTTATTATCTCAAATGGAAATTATTGTTGGTATCAATGGGAAGAAGTAATGGTGTCAGTAGGGGGAATGGTTTCCACATCATTAATGTCACTTGGCAGAATAGCACCCCAAGAGCCAGCTAACAGCAAGCAAAGGGGCACATTCGGCCCTCAGGTTACAGTTTGGAGACCACTGCCTTAGTGCATCGGGGTGCCATTCAAAATGAATGGCACTGCAACACAGCAATAAATGTTACACGTATTACTGAAACATGCCTTCACTCCATAGATGTGACCTCTGAGCGCTCTCTCTACTCAACGCTTCTATCTTTACCTGGGCTTCTAAGTTTGGCAGCTTGGCCATCTTGACTGGCCAACCTGGAAGGACACAGTTCCTGTATGTGGCATTTATTTTTTTTGCTCTAATAGGGCTGGCAGAGCAGGATGCAGGGCTGCGATGGAGACCAGAAGGAATGCACAGCAGCTAGACGCTCCTGTGTGCAGGGGGCCTAACCCTCTGCCTGGATTGATATCTCTGGAGTGTGCAGACTGTCCTCATCTGCATTTATTTGTGGATTAGCATAACAGGCAGGTAATCTGCATTTTCAGGAGGTCAGCAAATTCAGCCCCCGTGGCAGGTTCACATTTAACATTAGGTATACCTTCAGCGGAAATCTAGGAAGATGCTTCGTGTAGCCGGTCCTCTTCACTTCTTCCTTTTTTTTTTTTTTTTTAAGACACTTGGGTACAATATTCACATTTGCTGAAGTTTATCTTCATATGTTGACAGTTTGCAGGATTAAAATACAACCCCTCCCTTCTTGTCCCATCCCGAGCCTTGTTTTGGCGACATTGCCGATGTTCCTTAGAATGTAATTGCACATCAGTGAGATTGATGACTAAGCCGACTGTACATCTTCAGACTTTAATTAAATGCTGATTTGTTTTTGGTGATACTTTTCCTCCAGAAAAGTTCGTCACTGGAGATCTCTTATGTGAAGGATGCATGTCTTCCATATAGTGGAATTAGATCTATAATGGAGATCTACTGGAATCCACAGATGACTTCCTGTCCAATACCTCTGCAAGGCCACATAAGCATACTGCCAACTGTCCCTTTAAATCAACTCTGTTGCTAGTTAAAACTGAACACTGGGATGAGCAAATGTGGTCTAAATTCAAAAGTGGTATTCTTCCTTAAATCTTGGTGTACTTTTGTGAGTTTCTTCCAGATCTGTGCAGTAATCCAGTGTGAGACATCCTGTAATAAAGACCGCTCACTGCTGCTCTCTCTTTGTGCAGGGTGACTGGTCTTGTCTCCACCCACTCCTGTAGTTTTCTGCAGGCAGCCTGTAGTGGGTGCGGTCTGTTGGGTCCCTCCCACAGCTCTGTTCTTTGCACAAGCTATGTACAGCACAGTGATGATGCCACCACTACTTTTACGAGGTAATACCTGGGTTTATAAAGGCATTTTGTGCACACAAAGTGGATTTAGGTCCTTAGTGCATATTGAGAAATATATTTACCGTATTTATCGGCGTATAACACGCACCGGCGTATAACACGCACCCCAATTTAGGAGGGACTTTTAAGGGAAAAAAAAACTTTTAGGAGGGAAGTTGAAGGGAAAAAAACTTACATTTAAATGCCCATCTTTGCAGCCTTCCCCCAGTGCAGCCTTCCCCCAGTGCAGCCTTGCCCCAGTGATCCCTGCCATTCTGGGCTTCAAAATCGCCGACCGCGATTTGAAAATGGCGCCGCCGGCCGAGTAGGTTCGGATAGCTCCGCTCGGGACTACGAGTGGAGCCGAAAGTGAACGAGAGCCACCGAGAAGAGCCGAGGACCGGCTCTGTGTATTTCGGCACTGGCGGCGCCATTTTCAAATCGCAGTCAGCGATTTTGAAAATGTGACAGCTCGGGATCGCCAGGGGATCAGCGTATAACGCGCACCTGCGATTTTCCCCTGATTTTAAGGGGAAAAAAGTGCGTGTTATACGCCGATAAATACGGTAATTGAGATTTGTGTTCCCCGTTCAGCTTTAAAGTTGCTAAAAAAAAAAGGCACCTTTTTGTAGAGAAAACAGTTAATACCTTTCCCCACTACCCATGAAGCCGCAAAAATAATTCAGTCTTTTCAAGAACTACAGACTCTACAGCATTCGAGGCTTGTTCACACCATTGCAGTTAAAGTAGAACTATAGGCAAAACTTTATTTTTTTTTTCTTTGGATAGAGTAATGGAGGGTTTTATCCCCATCAGCCTATTTTATTACCATCTGCGTCCTATTGGGATGCACCTTCACTTCCTGTCCCATAACCAAAACAGGAAGTGAGATAAAATACCTGAAAATTTAAGGGAGTTCCTTGGGGACCCTCAGGTCACCAGAACTAGTGTCCCTATTGGAAGATTTCCCCTCTATTACTTTTCTGGGGACAACCCAAAATTAGGATTTTCTTTTGCTTTGACTTTTGATGATAATGGTAAACAGGACAAATAGAGAGGGAGAATCTCTCCCTAATGTGCCCTGTTCCCACCTAATACTTCATTGATGTGGGCAACGCTGTATCCTGACCTAAGCCAACAAGGCCCAGGCCTAGGGTAGCACTTTGCAGGGGGGCAGCATGGAAAGAGTCCCCGCCGGCTTGCGCTACACTGTTAGTGTAGCGCCAGTCTTATGGGGCGGACTAGGATGAGAGGCAAATTAGTCTAGTCTAACGCCCACATAAAGCGGCCGCACTGCTTCCGGTATGCGGGCGGCTGGCATTCCGCAACACGGGGGGGGGGGGTGCTGCTTCTAATTTTGACTGTCCTATCATCCTGGACCACAAACCTTCCGCACTGTGCTATATGTTTTCTGCTGCACCATTGCCATTGGTCCAAGTAGAACTATAGGCAACAATTTTTTTTTTTTTTTTTTCATTTTGGAAAGGAGGGTTATAACCCCTGTCCGTTTTATTTTTTTACCATCCCTGTCCAATTTCAGAGATTTCCCTTCACTTCCTGCCCTATAGCCAAACAGGAAGTGAGAGGAAATCTATGCAAATAAAGGGAATCCATTCCCCCCCCCGGCCCTCAGAACTAGTGTCCCCACTAAAAAATTTCAGGGTGGGTCTTAAACAGCAACAACAAGGGGTGTGACCTTGACAGGAAGGGGTGGGTCATATTTAAATTATGGGGTGCACGAGTTTAGTCAGTCATCACAAAACCTAAATACACTACTGGATGTGGGTTGTGGTGTGAAAAAAATGCAGTGCACCATACCTCACAGAATGTTGCTGTACCGCAACTGGCTGCGGTGCTTAGACTTGAATGAGGGGCCATTTTGTGAAAAGTAAACCTGTGGCACTGCTCTTACACTTGCCCGTACACCAGTGCACGTGTGTTTTAGCGTGTGGGCTGGCATGAACCATGCCTCTACACTTCTGGGTGTAAGGGATGCTTACTTTTTGTCACTTTCACATTTTAGGCCTCATGCACACTGGGTGTGTAGCCCTGGTTCATGAGACCTCCGGGGTTTAGGTGCAGGCGGAAGGCCCAGGTCCACCGTCCAACCTGTAAAGCCCCATCAGATTTTCTGCTGATTTTTGTCTTCAGATTTACCAAAACCATTCAGTGCAAGGGCCTGCCTGATTGCATACAGATTGAAACTCCTAAGGTTTGACCTCATATTATTTGGTTTTGGTAAATCTGAAGGAAAAAATCAGCAGAAAATCTGATATTGTGTATGGGGCTTAAGGCTGCATTCACACCCGAGCGTTTTCAGCTCGTGAAACGCCCAACAAGCAAAATCCCGTTAATTTCAATGGCACCTGTTCACATCTGAGCATTTTTCCACCTGAAGCAAAACGCCCTAAACTCAAAAAAGAACATGAGATTATTTGGGGCAGATTACATGCTTTTTTACATTGAGGACCTGAACAAAATCGCAGTAAAATCAAGCGACTTTGAAAACGCTCAGGTGTGAACGCAGCCAAAAAGAGGCTGATGGCTGCTGCACCTGAATGGTACATCAAGTGGTACTTCTGTTTAGGGCAGTATGCGCCCAGGAACGAATACCTGGAACGTAAGTGTGCATGAGGCCTTAATGGTCATGGTTTGGGTATTCTGCGCACATACTTGGGCTCCATATAAGTATAAAACGAATTGGCCAGTGCAATCGCCATATCATGTTTCTAATTGCCGGTCCTCTCATAACAGCCTCAATAGAGATGCAAGGCATGCAGGGAAATCTGCATGGAGTCTGTATATTGTGTTTACTTTCAGAGCAATGGTGAGCTGCAGCACGTGACCACAAGATGGCCGAATCCCCTCTGGGTATCCAGTGACAACAGTTTATATGCAATCGCCATGGCAACACCAGCCACCTTGGTACGCAAGCCTCTGTTGGTAACTAGGTGGCCCACTGTAGGTTTCGTTGCTGCTGTAGAAAAAACAAAGATCAGATCGGTTAGTCTTTTGCTTTTATTCTTCTGCCCACACTGTTTGAAAGGGCAACTTAATGTGGAAATAAATGTATGGCTGAACTCGAACAACTCGCATTGGATTTGCAGGAAAATAGTGCAGGGACTTTTTTTTTTCCTGCACTGGAATCGGATCACATGGGTGTTCTCACTGCTCTGCGATTTTTTTTATTTTTTATTTTTTCCCCCGAGGTGTGTTTTTTTTTTTTGATGGACACCGCGCCGGTCCTGAGGTGCTGCAGGCAGGAGTTTTTAGGCGAGGCCGCGGCTTCGGCCTAGTTCGCCTCGTGGACTAGGCCGAAGCCCTGGCCTCGCCTAAAAACTCCTGCCCGCAGCTCCTCAGGACTGGCGCGGTGTCAGCGCCGGTCCTGGTGAAAAAAAAAATCTAAATCGATTTGCTGAAAATTTGAATCGATTTGACGTCTCAACTTGATTCAAGATTCAAATCGATTTTTCCCCAGCCCTATCTGGGGGTGTCATTAACAATGTTCTGACACCCACAGCGGTTCACGGAAGGCGGCGTGAACTGCCTGTGGGGGAGATGCGGGAACCAGTGCTGTAATCGCACTGGTTCCCGCATCACTACAGTGTGAACCCAGGCCTAAAGGGTTAGTTCACCTTTACCAAAAAAACTGACTATACAGATAAGGGGCGTCGGTAGATAATAACATACTGCATGTCTGACTAAAGCTGAATAATGTCCTTACTATAGGTGTAGGTCATTTTCCTATCTCATGAAGCCTGACTTTAAAACTCCCAGGACGTTGCTAAGTAAGGCAAAGTCATTACTGGTCACCTCCACCATCACAGGAGCGAGCGCTTTCTCCGATTCAAACCCCCTCACAGGCTCCCTCTCCCCTGATGAAGTAGCTCCGGGCTCAGCATTTGAGAGCTCACTCCTGTGATGGTGGAGGTGAGCCGTAATGACTAGGCCTCACATAGCAACATCCTGGGAGTTTTTAGGTTAGGCTTCATGAGGTAAGAAACTGGCCTACACCTCTAGAAAGGGCATTTTTCACCTTTTTAGTCAGAGCAGCAACCTTTGTATCTATTTACAGATGCCCCTTATCTGCATAGGCAATTTTTGGGGGTAAAGACGACCAATGCTTTTAACAGCCAAGGAAGCTGCCATCTTAGCTTTTGTTTTGATCTGCAGTTGCCATGGTGCAGCACATGTAATCAGTTATCACATCAACCATTTAATGGCTTGACAGTTTGGCTGAAAACACAAGTAACTGTGATCATTACCAATCACGGCATGCCTTGAATGTGACTGTTTCGGGAAACCAATTGATGGAATTAGTTCCCCTTAAGTCTGGTTGCTAAGGGCAACACCTTCATACTCCTTGCCTGGTGGTGTTGTAGGCCAGTGGTTTCCATTCTCAGTCCTCAAAGTACACCCCCCCCCCCCCCCCCCCCCCCCCAACAGGTCATGTTTTCCTTCACGGGCATGGGTGCTATAAATCAATGACTAGATATTTACAACGGTTGCTTTTTCGAAGGGAAGTTCCCAAAACATGGCCTGTTGGAGGTACTTGAGGACTAAAGTTGGGAACCACTGGCCTCCAACAACCAAATTCTTCCCTTTGGTGCCCTAATACTGGGAAAATCAGACGAAGAATCTGGTTGCTATAGGCAACAAACACGTCATTCTTCAGTGACTTTTAGTAAATACAGCTCTATATTTTGTCATCGAAATGTAGTCCCACCCCAACAAGCCAACCGTTGGGTGCTCTATGTAGATATTCATATTGAAATTTTTGTAGAGATCATATTGTTTTCTCTATTTAAAAAAAATATAAATATTTTCTTACAGATATTTTTGAAACCTGTCATTAAATTTTGCAATTTATAAAGGAAATTAATGCAATCTCCTGCGTTTGTGTCATTTATTCTCCCCCTCTGTTCTTGGATATTAACAGCATGAAGAGATCACTAAGAAGAAAACATTTCCATTTCAAAGCCGTTCTTTAGAACATTGGTGCTCAGTTAGGGGCCCCAGGGCTCCCTGAGGTCTTCTAGCTTGAAGGCATAGTTCACCTTTTACCAAAAAGAACTTCCTATGCAGGTAACAGGTCCCTGTAACAAACTGCAGCTTTGACCAAAGTTGAATAATGTCCTTGCTATAGGAATAGGTCACTTATGTTCCTCTATGAAGCCTGACTGAAAAACTCCCAGAGATTGCATCTTCCCGTTCTGAATCCGAGAAAGCGCTCTCTGTGATGGTGAACTGCAGCAGTTGGGAATGTTTTAGTAATGTCTCAGCAACAAGGCAGGACAGGGAGATTACTTACCGCATGAAGTCTGCCTGGAAAAGTCAACGGCCTGCGCCTATAGCAAGGACATTATTCAACTTTCGTCAAAGCTGCACAGTTTTGATATTTGATTACAGGCACCCCTTAACTGCATAGGCAATTTTTTTTAGTAAAGGTGAACTATTCCGTTAGAGTAAACTGGCCTCTCCTGAAAATGGTGGAGACCTGGCCATCATGTTGCTGCTTTGGCTTCAATAGGAGTCTCTGACCTGGACCACGGATAGGAATTCTGACACTTTTACATCATACGTGTTCTAGGATTGTAACTTAAATGTATGGAAGCCAAATCCAGCCAAGCAACAATTGCAGCTCCTATGCCCCGTACACACGATCGGATTTTCCGACAACAAATCCGTGGATTTTTTTCCGGAAGGATGTTGGCTCAAACTTGTCTCGTATACACACGGTCACACAAATGTTGGCCCAAAATTCAGAACATGAGAATGCGGAGACGTACAATGAGCTGAGAAAAAGGAAGTTCAATAGCCAGTGCGGCTCCTGCTTGATTCCGAGCATGCATTAACTTTTGTGCGATGGACTTGTGTACACACGATCGGACTTTCCAACAACAAGTTTTGTTGGCGGAAACTTTGAGAACCTGCCCACAAACATTTGTGGGCAGAAATTTCAACAGCAAATGTTCGATGGAGCATACACACAGTCAGACTTTCCCGACAACAAGCTCACATCCAACATTTGTTGTTGGAAAATCCAATCGTGTGTACAGTGCATAATACTTTCTCATGACAGATGTACTTGAAAAACCCATTGTGTTTAAACCCAAGAATTAATATGTTATGGTGCAGCTTACAAGTCTTTAGATATGGTGGTTGCATTGGTTGTTCGTTAAAGTAGTGTTCCGGCCGAAATTATACTTTTTAAATAAAAATACCCCTATAAATACACAAGCTTAATGTATTCTAGTAAAGTTAGTCTGTAAACTAAGATCTGTTTTGTTAGTTTATAGCAGTAGTTTGTTATTTTACAAACTTACAGCAGGCCGTGGCCATCTTAAGTGTGGGCATCTGAAGCCAGACTGTATTTCTTCCTGGATCTCATCCTTGCAGATCTCACACATGCTCAGTGCAGCACAAGCGGTGTAATAGGTTTCAAGCCAGGTTTCCCTAGCAATGACAGTGTCAGAGGAAGTTGCCGCCCCTTCCCAGAAGGCATTGCAAACAGGAAATGATGCGATGGGCCAGGGAGGAGGAAGTGAAAAATGAATACAGCAGATATACAGTAGGTGCTGAGAATTTTTTTTTAAATATCCAATTTGTTTACAGTGCACAGTTTAGTGAGGGATGCTGAAGAGTTGTAAAAGTCGGTGGAACTCCACTTTAATTGCACCTGGAGATCCTGCCATTGACACGCTTTCTGCCCTTGGGTGATCCTGCCATTGACACGCTTTCTGCCCTCAGGTGATGCTGCCATTGACACACTTCCTGTTGCTAGGTGGATCTGCCACTATATCACACTTCCTGTCCTTGGGTGATGCTGCCATTATCGCACCTTCTGCCCTTGACACACTTCCTGCACTCGGGTGAACCTGCCATTGACATACTTCCTGCCCGCGAGTGATCCTGCCATTATCACACATCCTGCCCTCGACTGATGGCCTGCCATTAACACTTTCTGTCCCTAGGTGAATCTGCCAGTATATCACACTTCCTGTCCTCGGGAGATCCTTCCATTAATGCACTTCCTGTTCTAGAGTTAGCCTGCCATTCACACACTTCTGGTCCTCGGGTGATCCTGCCATTACTTTCCTGTCCTCGGATGATCCAGCTATTATCACACATTCTGTCCTCAGGTGATCCTGTCATTATCACACCACCTGTCCTCGGGTGATCCTGCCATTGACACACTTTCTGTCCTCAGGTGATCCTGCCATTGACACACTTCCTGTCCTTGAATGATCCTGCCATTGTCACACTTCCTGCCCCTGGGTGATCCCACCATTATCACACTTCCTGTCTTCAGGTGAATCTGTCCACCATATGCAACCCATTCAAGTGAATGGGACTGTGCTGCACCCAAGTGCAATGCACGCACCCAGTTGCAGTACGCTAAAGTGGTTACAGTAGGCAGTGAGGAGGTGGAACAAATGCTCTTGAAGAGCTTACTGCGTATTGCTCTTCAGTGAACAAACCTAGTGTGAAGAAGCCCTAAACCGTAGCACCTCCCATTGCCTGCTGGACTGAATACCTGTGTTGAGTTTAGTTGGGTCTAATTTGAATTGGGTAAAACTTGAGACTCAGTGCACACACATACACACCTTAAAGAGATTGTAAACCCTCACATGTACCCAGTGAAGTGAATAGCCTCAGACGATACACAGAGATGAAACCAATCTTCCTACATATGTTGTACCTGTTTATCTGCAGCCCTCTCTACTCTACATCTATTCAAATTGTCAGAGTTCAGAAAGCTGGGGGTGGAGAGCTGCAAGAAACAGTCTTTGGTGTTATTACTGGATAAAATCTGACAACTATTCATTTATCTGCAAAACCATACATCCAGAAACAATTGCAAACACAGGTAAGTAGCCACCAGTTGGTAAGAAGTCTTTTGTCTTATATATTGCTGAGTTTTGGGATTTGCTTGTTAAAATAAAACTATTTTATTAAGAAGAAACCTACCTAATTAGATCAATGCACATATTCACCAGCACACCATGGATCTTCAAATGCAGGCCAAAGCTTTTATTGCAGAGAGAGATCACATCACAAAAGAACAAATGCAATGTTTTGGAGCCGTGCAGGACCCCTTTTGTCAGGCATTTGATAAAATGGTAAAAAAAAAAAAATCACATGCCTGACGATGGGGTCCTGCATGGCTCTGAAACATTGCATTTGTTCTTTTGTGATGTGATCTCTCTACAATAAAAGCTGTGGACTGCATTTGAAGATCCATGGTGTGCTGGCGAATATGTGCATTGATCTGTGATAGATCCAGTGTCCAGCTGGTAATCGCTACAGCACCTACAGAGGTCGGTATACATAGCTTAATCTCAGTTTTTGCGGACAGCACAAAAATAAGCAGGGTAATAACTTCACATCAGGATATCGAAATTTTACAGAAAGACTTGAATGAAATAACTGGGTGGGCAACTACATGGCAAATGATGTTTAACCACTTGCTGCCCGCCCACCATCAAACTGTGGCAGGGCGGTGCGGCTCTCGTTCTGGGTGGACGTCATATGACGGCGCCGGCCGCGATCGGTGGTGCGGTGTGTCAGTCTGACACACCGCTACACCGATCTCTGTAAAAAGCCTCTGAGAGGAGGCTCTTTACCACGTGATCAGCCGTGTCAATCACGGCTGATCATGATGTAAACAGGAAGAGCCGTTGATCGGCTTTTCCTCACTCGCGTCTGACAGACGCGAGTAGAGGAGAGCCGATTGGCTGTTCTCCTGACAGGGGGGTCTGTGTTGATTAACAGCACAGCCCCCCTCGGATGCCCGCCAAGGACCACCAGGGATTGACACCACACTGGACCACCAAGTATGCCACCCTAGACCACCAGGCAGCTGCCTATCAGTGCCCATCCCCAATGCCTGCCAGTGCCATCAGTGATGCCCATCAGTGCCCAGCAGTGCTGCCTATCAGTGCCACCCTTAAGTACCCATCAGTGCAGCCTTTCAGTGTCGCTTATCAGTGCCACCCATGAGTGCCGCCTATCATTGCCCATCAGTGCTTCATATCAATGCTGCCTACCAGTGCCCATCAGTGCTGCCTATCAGTGCCACCTCATTGGTGCTGCCTTATCAGTGCTGCCTTATCATGGCCCATCAGTGAAGGAGAAAATTTACTTATTTACAAAATTTTATAACAGGAACCAAAGAAAAACTTTTTTTTTTTTTTCAAAATTTTAGGTCTTTTTTTTATTTGTTTAGCAACAAATAAAAAACGCAGAGGTGATCAAATACCACCAAAGGAAAGCTCTATTTGTGGGAACAAAATGATAAAAATTCTGTTTGGGTACAGTGTAGCATGACCGTGCAATTGTCATTTAAACAGCGCTGAAAGCTGGAAATTGGCTTGGGCAGGAAGGGGGTGTAAGTGCCCTGTATTGAAGTAGTTAATAGTACAAAATATCAATAACAACAAGTGTGACTGATCCCAGCGCTCCAGGGATTTAAGAGTTATGCACTATAGCAGCTATTATAAAAGTATAAAATATTGGTTAAGCAGAACACATGGCAGGTGGCACCCGCTGAGCGGATCCATCTCAGGAAAGATTTCTGGTAACCTTGAGAGAGGGTCCAGCTTTATCTAATATCCGTGTGGAGATACCAGGCTTATCTAATTCTTAATTGCGGTGAGTGCATCACCAAAGGGATGTTCACGTGATGGATCGGTGACGGTATTCAGGAAAAAGAACATTTTAAAAATTTAGAATCTCTGATGGGATACGGCACCGTACACTAATTTAAGGACTTTTGCATGGACTTTTATGTCACTCACTTTATGTGTGTTTGATGTTTCTCGCCCACTGAATGCTATCATATTGCACTGAATATTTTTAGATATTCTGCTAGCGCTGCGGTTTTTTTTCTATGCATATTTTTTACAAATGAGGTTCAATGTTGAGAAATGTAAAGTGATGCACTTGGAGGCTATATAAGCGCAAACTATTCACTAGGAGAGAACCTCTGGGGGGATCTAGGATGGAGAAAGATCTGGGGGTCCTAGTAGAAGACAGACTGAGTAATAGCATGCAATGTCAAGCTGCAGGACGCAAATCCAGCAGACTATTAGCTTGTATAAAAAAGGGAATTTACTTCAGAGCTAAAACGATTATCCTTCCACTTTATAAATCTTTGGTTCGGCCACATCTGGAGTCTTCCGTCCAGTTCTGGTCACCAATCCTCAGGCGGGAGCTGGAGAGAGTCCAGGGAAGGGCAACTAAATTGGTAGGTGGGTTGGAGGACCTCAATTACGAGGAATGACTGCAAGCACTGAATTTGTTCTCCATGAAAAAGTGACGTTTGAGTGTTAATTTGATATCGATATTCCAATACTTAAATGGTGATCCCAGCGTAGGAAGGAAACTTTTCAGTCTTAGGGAGTGTAAGAAGACATGGAGTCACACAATGAGATTGGAGGAGAAACGGTTTAACCTTAAAGGGGTTGTAAAGGTAATTTTTTTTTTTTTTTTTAAATAACAAACATGTTATACTTACCTTCACTGTGCAGCTCATTCTGCACAGAGTGGCCCCGAACCTGCTCTTCTGGGGTCCCTCGGCGGCTGTTTCAGCTCCTCCCCGCAAGAACTAACCACCCTAATGCGAGCTCCCTCGCATGGTGGTTAGTTCCTGCAGGCGCTCTCCCGCGATACAGCCAGGGGCTATAGCCGCTCACTGTATCACTCGGCCCGGCGCGCCGCGTCATTGGATGTGATTGACAGCAGCGCGAGCCAATGGCTGCGCTGCTTTCAATCCATCCACTGTAGCCAATCAGTGGCCAGGCTGAGCGGCTTAATGGATGTCGGGAGCGAGCGGCTGACTTTCGAGGTGTCAGGTAAGTAAAACGGGGGGGCTGAGGGCGGCGGTATTGTCGGAATTTTTTTCACCGTAATGCATAGAATGCATTAAGGTGAACATTTTTTTACCTTTACAACCCCTTTAAGCTGCGTATGGGGTTTTACACTGTCAGAGTGATAAGGATGTGGAACTCTTTTCCACAATTGGTGTCAGCAGGGAGTATTGACATTTTTAAAACACCCTTGGACGTACATCCTAGTGAACATAACATACAGGGATATAGAAAATGATTATTAACACTGGCGCACATACACCTACACAGGTTGAACTGGATAGACTATTGTCTTTAACCTTAACTACTATAAATGAGCCTTGTGAACCAGGAATGTGTGCAATAAGAATACAGACAAGACCTTCCTAATCAGTTCTACACACTGCAATTATCTAAGCAAATCTTATAGTGCAAGTGTTTATAGTGACTTTAGGTCATTTACATATACAGTAAGGCCACAGGCTTTGGAGCAAGGTCCTTTTGAGTATTTTCTATCCCGTTTTATAAAGAACCCACTAAACTAGAAGCCTTTCATCTTTCTGAAGAATTGGATATCTCACCATAGAGGTATATGTCGAGCTCAAACTTGTAATCTCTACCTCCAGTCTTGATAAAGATGACTTTGGTGGCCTATGGGACTATCCCTTCGTCTACCTTGTTTCAGCTAGTGACCAAATAATTCAATATAGATTTGATTACAGAATAGACTTCACACTATACAACAAAATGTTCCAGCACTTCTGAAAGTAAGAATTGTACTGAATCTCTAGTGACTTTTTTCCCATCTACTGTACTCGCGGAGAGAGAATCTATTCATTACCACCTATTTCACTTCAGCCGTTATCTCCATGTTCTCCATCTGTTTGTGATGAGGAATGTGACTCCTCCACAGCTGCTATAAACTTCTCTTAGTTCACTCTTAAAGTCATCATAGCCATAATAGTGCACTTACAACACAGCTTAGTAATGTACGTGATACTTTTTTGTTCGCACTAACAGTTAAATGTTCCAGAAAAGCTTCTGGGGTGTATCCCATTCCTCTTGGTCCAAGCAGTACCCATACACAAAACTTTAAAAAAAAAAAAAACATAGGCGGAGATAGAAAACAGGAGAGTGCAAAATCTGGTGCAAGCTCTGCATAAAAAAACAATCACCTTCCCGGTTTTATTATCAAAGCTTAATTAAACAAGCTGAAGTTAGAAGTTGATTGGCTACCATGCAGGGCAGCATCAAATTCTGTTCGAATTTTAGTAAATCCCCCCATACTGTAGCTACTGACTTCTAAAAATCAGGTACTTACCAGTGCCTGAGTCCGGGGCTGTCTTTCTGAAGCTGGTTCTTCTTAGCAATGTGGGTCCCAAGTGTCGCCATCTTGGATTTGGGAGTCAGCAGGTGGCATGCGGGACTCCTACAGACTGGCAGTGTAAGCTGTCTACCCATACATCGTACGAGCAGGTCGTTTCACGTTGAGAGGAAGAATCAGTGGACTACCAGAGCGCTCAACATCGCCATGGTAGTTCTTTGAGAACTACAAGCCGACAGCCACAAAAAACTATATACTTGTAGTTATCACATTCACAGAACTCTGTGAATGATTGACATGGCTGGGTGGGTGGAACCTCGCATGGCCTCCTTTTTTTTTTTTTTTTTTAATTGTGAGATAGGTCATTCAATGTCACATGTTGGTAGAGTAACTTTCCTTTACAATAGTAATGCTTCTTCTTCTTTTTCATCGCAGGTAGATAATGGCTTACAAGCAGAAGCAGCATACCGCCATTGAGTTCTTGATGAAGGAGGGTGCAAGCTGTCTGACATTGATGGTCTCCCACCGCATGGTTTGTCTTCAATGCTTGCTTCCCCTTCACTTCAATACTGGACACTTTTATCCCCTTCCTGCCGAGGACAATTTTCAGCTTTCAGTGCTGTTGCACTTTGAATGACAATTGTGCGGTCATGCAACGCTGTACCTAAACAAAGTTTTATCATTCGTTTGAGACAGATGGAGCTTGGAATTTAATCGCCACTGGATTTTTTACTTTTTGCTAAAAAAAAGATAAAAAAAAAATTACAAAATTTTTGTAAACACTTTTCCTTCTTCACTGATGTGCACTGATGAGGCTGCACTGATTGGCACTGATATGCAACACTGATGGGCACTGATATGCAGCACTGATTAGCACTGATAGGTGGCATTGATGGGCATGGATAGGCAGCACTGAAAGGCAGCACTTCCTGGCATAACTGTTGGGCACTGATTGGCATCACTGCTGGGCACTGTTGGGGCTGCACTGATAATCAGTGCCCTAATTATCAGTGCAGGTCTCCCCTGTCAGGAAATGGTGCTGATCAGTTCACACTCAGTGTGAGGAGAGGAATGACGATATCCAGCATTTACTTGTTTACATGTGATTAGCTGTGATTGGACACAGCTGATCACATGGGTAAATAGCCTCGTCATTGGCTCTTTGCCGAGATTGGTGATGCACCGTGTCCCAGGTGAGAGTGGGATGATGTCATATGACTTTTTTTTCAGAACAAGAGAGCTACCTTGCACCCATCAATTTACGGGAGGTGGTTAAACTTCTTCATCCATCTGTGCACATTGCTCTTCTCAATGGTGTTATCTCTGTAAACATTCTGTAGCCTTCTGTGGATGTCGGAAAGCCTGCACCCCTCCTTCATCAACAACTCAATGACAGCATATTGCTTCTGCTTGAAAATTTTTATTTACCTGCAATGAAAAAAAAAGAAGAGTCACTATAGTTGAAGAGTTACTCTACCAACATGTGAAATTTGAACGACCTGTGTAAATATGCCCACTTTTGCATCTTTTCCGGTACAGCCTCTTCAGGCCCGGAAGGTTTACCCCCCCTTCATGACCAGGCCATTGTTTGCGATATGGCACTGCGTTACTTTAACTGACAATTGCGCAGTCGTGCGACACTGTACCCAAATAAAATGTATTGTTCTTTTTCTCCCACAAATAGAGCTTTATTTTGGTCATATTTTATCACCTTTGCGGTTTTTATTTTTTGCGCTATCAACAAAAAAAAGACTGACAATACCCAATTAAAAAATCGAAAGTATTCATCAATTTAGGCCAATATGTATTCTGCTACATGTTTTTGGTAAAAAATAAAAAATCCCAATATGCGTAAACTGATTGGTTTGCGCAAATGTTATAGTGTCTACAAACTATGGGATATATTTATGGATTTTTTTTTTTTTTTTTTTTTTTTTACTAGTAATGGCGGCGATCATCGATTTTTAGCAAGACTGCGACATTGCGGTGAACAAAGCTGACAACTGACATTTTTTTTGGGAACCAGTGCCACTGATACAGTGATCAGTGCTAAAACTGTCACTATATACTGATAGCACTGGCAAGGAAGGGGTTAACATCAGGGGCTATTCAATGTGCTCCTAAGGAGTGCTTTCTAACTGTGGGGGGGGGGGGGGTGCTTTGATTGAGGGAAGACAGATCTATGTTCCTGCTTAGCAGAAACACAAGATCTCCATCTTCCCTTCTCGCAGAACGTCGGTCTGCCTTGTTTACATAGGCAGACCGGCGTTCTGCCTCTCCTGAGAATGATTGCGGGATGTAGGCAAACATCGGGTCCGCCGCACCTGCCGATTGACTCCCGCTGTGTCCAGTGAGAGAGGGGTGGCTGACGGTGTGTTGAGGTTAGGGTTGCCACCTCATCCCTTTAGCCAGAGGGGCCCTGACCCCCACAACATTATGCTGTGCCCCACCATGTGCCCCCCCCCCCCCCCCCCCCATTAAAAAAAAAAATATTTTTTTTTTTACAAAAAATCATTGTCTAAGAGGGAGAGAGTCCCCAGTCAGCTTCTGCGGGTGATTCCTCCCCCCTCCCTCTGCTCGCTGACACTGCATAATGCGAGCGCTCACACAACCATGGCCGCCCGATCTGCTCCTTCCCCGACATCCTCATTGACAGGGAGAAGAGCGAGTTGCAGGAAGGACTCCACCAGGACTCTCAGTTACTGAAAAAACAGACTGATTTCTCCCATCCTTAGGACAGGAGAACCAGCCTGTAAATTCCAAGAGATGCCAGACCAGCGCTGTCAATAGCAGGGGCAGGACAGCAAGAGGAGGCTGGGGAACCCCACAGTGGCAGAACACCAGGGCCCGGAGGCAAGACAACCTTTGCAACCCTGATAGTTCTCCCACTGCTTTGGACCCTTAAATTTTCATGGTATGCTGGTGACATATATCTCTTGTTTTCTGCCACCCGGGGGGAGGGGGGGGCCCAATACAGAAGGAAGGGAGCTCACTGCAGAACATGTGAAAAGGCCCGTTGTGGGATCGTAGTAAAGGGCCCCAGGATATATATATATATATATATATATATATATGTGTGTGTGTGTGTGTGTGTATGTATGTATATATATATATATATATATATATATAATTGCATTTTATAGTTGCTCCCCTACTTTTGTCCCTGTCCCCCCATGTGCCCCCCCCAAATATGAAAGCTGGAGACGCCACTGGCTGTGCATGGGAGCCAATCAGCTTCTAACTTCAGCTTGCAATAAAAAAAAATTTAGTGCGGCATTTGAACATCTATGCAATTAACTGAAGGGGGTAAGATTAACCACTTCAGCCCCGGAAGGATTTACCCCCTTCCTGACCAGAGCACTTTTTACAATTTGGCACTGCATCGCTTTAACTGCTAATTGTGCGGTCATGCAATGCTGTACCCAAACGAAATTTGCGCCCTTTTCTTCCCACAAATAGAGCTTTCTTTTGATGGTATTTGATCACCTCTGTGGTTTTTATTTTTTGCGCTATAAACGGAAAAAGACTGAAAATTTTGAAAAAAAATTATGTTTTCTACTTTTTGTTATTAAAAAAATCCAATAAACTCAATTTTAGTCATACATTTAGGCCAAAATGTATTCGGCCACATGTCTTTGGTAAAAAAAATGTCAATAATCTGGAATACACAGCTTTTAGTTTATGACTGCCTATGTCATTTCTTGAGGTGCTAAAATGGCAGGGCAGTACAAAACCCCCCCAAATGACCCCATTTTGGAAAGTAGACACCCCAAGGAAATTGCTGAGAGGCATGTTGAGCCCATTGAATATTATTTTTTTTGTCCCAAGTGATTGAATAATGACAAAAAAAAAAAAAATTACAAAAAGTCACTAAATGATATATTGCTCACACAGGCCATGGGCATATGTGGAATTGCACCCCAAAATACATTCAGCTGCTTCTCCTGAGTATGGGGATACCACTTGTGTGGGACTTTTTGGGAGCCTAGCCGCGTACGGGGCCCCGAAAACGAATCACCGCCTTCAGGATTTCTAAGGGCGTAAATTTTTTATTTCACTCCTTACTACCTATCACAGTTTTGAAGGCCATAAAATGCCCAGATGGCAACCCCCCCCCCCCAAATGACCCCATTTTGGAAAGTAGACACCCCAAGCTATTTGCTGAGAGGCATGTTGAGTCCATGGAATATTTTATATTTTGACACAAGTTGCGGGAAAGTGACAATTTTTTTTTTTTTTGCACAAAGTTGTCACTAAATGATATATTGCTCACACAGGCCATGGGCATATGTGGAATTGCACCCCAAAATACATTTAGCTGCTTCTCATGAGTATGGGGATACCACATGTGTGGGACTTTTTGGGAGCCTAGCCGCGTACGGGGCCCCGAAAACCAATCGCCGCCTTCAGGATTTCTAAGGGTGTAAATTTTTGATTTCACTCTTCACTGCCTATCACAGTTTCGGAGGCCATGGAATGCCCAGGTGGCACAAACCCCCCCAAATGACCCCATTTTGGAAAGTAGACACCCCAAGCTATTTGCTGAGAGGCATGGTGAGTTTTTTGCAGCTCTCATTTGTTTTTGAAAATGAAGAAAGACAAGAAAAAACATTTTTTTTTCTTTTTTCAATTTTCAAAACTTTGTGACAAAAAGTGAGGTCTGCAAAATACTCACTATACCTCTCATCAAATAGCTTGGGGTGTCTACTTTCCAAAATGGGGTCAATTGGGGGGGGGTTTGTGCCACCTGGGCATTCCATGGCCTCCGAAACTGTGATAGGCAGTGAAGAGTGAAATCAAAAATTTACGCCCTTAGAAAGCCTGAAGGCGGTGCTTGGTTTTCGGGGTCCCACTCCCAAAAAGTCTCACACATGTGGTATCCCCGTACTCAGGAGAAGCAACAGAATGTATTTTGGGGTGTAATTTCACATATTCCCATGGCATGTTTGAGCAATATACCATTTAGTGACAACTTTGTGCTAAAAAAATAAATAAATAAATAAAATTGTCTCTTTCCCGCAACTTGTGTCGCAATATAAAATATTCCATGGACTCGACATACCTCTCAGCAAATAGCTTGGGGTGTCTACTTTCCAAAATGGGGTCATTTGGGGGGGGTTGAACTGTCCTGGCATTTTTTGCACAACATTTAGAAGCTTATGTCACACATCACCCACTCTTCTAACCACTTGAAGACAAAGCCCTTTCTGACACTTTTTGTTTACATGAAAAAATTATTTTTTTTTGCAAGAAAATTACTTTGAACCCCCAAACATTATATATTTTTTTAAAGCAAATGCCCTACAGATTAAGCCCTCATGCACACAGGCTGTTAAAAAAACGTTATGAAAACGCCAGTATCTTTGCAGTGATTTTTTTAAACTTTTTTCAGCGTTTTTGCAATAGCGTTTTTGAGCGTTTTTCCGCGTTAGCGTTTTTGAGCGTTTTTTTTTTTTCAAAATTCTTTTTTTTTTTTTTTTTTAAATGGATCAAAAACGCTAAAAAACGTTGGTGAATGACGTTTTTGAGCGTTTTTGAGCGTTAGAGCGTTTTTACAGCTGAAAAACGTCTCTCAGAACCCACTGGTCCTGGGTTTTTTTTACAGCTTAAAAACGCCTATGCCACTTGCAGCTCAAAAACGCCTAGGTGGGCATGAAGCCATAGACTAACATAGACAGGCCTTTTTAAGCTGCAAAAAAAGCTCAAAAAAGCAGCTGTAAAAATGTCCGTGTGCATGAGGACTTAAGTCCTCATGCACATGGACGTTTTTACAGCTGCTTTTTTGAGCTTTTTTTGCAGCTTAAAAAGGCCTGTCTATGTTAGTCTATGGCTTCATGCCCACCTAGGCGTTTTTGAGCTGCAAGTGGCATAAGCGTTTTTAAGCTGTAAAAAAAACCCAGGACCAGTGCGTTCTGAAAGAGGTTTTTCAGCTGTAAAAACGTTCTAACACTGAAAAACGCTCAAAAACGCTCAAAAACGCTTAAAAACGCTCAAAAACGCTCAAAACGCTAACGCGGAAAAACGCTAAAAAACGCTATTGCAAAAACGCTGAAAAAAGCTGAAAAAAGTTAAAAAAATTCACTGCAAAGATACTGGCGTTTTTATAACGTTTTTTTAACAGCCTGTGTGCATGAGGGCTAAATGGTGGGTGTTTCATTTTTTTTTCACACAGTATTTGCGCATCGATTTTTCAAACGCATTTTTTTGGAAAAAACACACTTTTTTAAATTTTAATGCACTAAAACACACTATATTGCCGAAATGTTTGATGAAATAAAAAAGATGATCTTAGGCCGAGTAAGGATACCAAACATGACATGCTTTAGTAGCTAGTATAGATCTATATATCTACTATACCACTAAGGGAGGTGTACGGTGCGTGCGTGGGTGTTAGCGGTACTGGCGCTAATCGGACGCTGCCTGGGGCGACGCATATCACCGCCGGGCGATCAGGGGGCTAAACCTTTATTCGGTAATAAACGGCGGGTGCCCTGACACTATAAAAATAAACGAACTAACCAGCGTCACCCGTAACGGTTATACGGTGATCAGTGGTGAAAGGGTTAACTAGGGGCAATCAAGGGGTTAAAACATTTATTAGGTAGTATATGGGGGTCCCTGTCGCTATACAACGCTGACGGCGAACCTAAATATTTACCTCCCTAACTAGCGTCACCAGTAACACTAATACAGCGATCAGAAAAACGATCGCTTAGTGACACTGACGACAGGGGGTGATCAAGGGGTTAAAACTTTATTAGGGGGGGTTAGGGGGGTATCCTAGACCTAAAGGGGGCTAATACTATCTGCCCTAACACACTAACTGTCACAAACTGACACCATGCAGTAATTAGAAAAAAAAAAAAAAAACCTGCTTGGTGTCAGTGTGACGGGGGGGAGGGGTGATTGGGGGGGATCGGGGGGTAAAGGGGGGGATCGGGGGGTAAAGGGGGGTGTTTTGTGTGCCTGGCATGTTCCACTGTGTGTGTACACTCACATTGCAGTCTTCTCTCCTCGGCGCCGGAACGGAAAAACCGAGCCGAGGAGAGATGACATAATTTCCTTTGCTGCTGTTTAGCATACAGCAGCAGAAGAATGATTCTATTGGCCGGCAGCGATCACGAGGGGGGGCCACGAACGGATGGCCTCCCCCTCACCTCCGATCGCCGCTGGACAAAAGCTGACCGCCTCGGGCACCAGGGGGGTCCGATCGGACCCCCCACCCGCGGGAGGCAGATCACGTACAGGTACGTGATTCTGCCTGCCCATGCCATTCTGCTGACGTATATCGTCGTGAGGCGGTCGGTAAGCGGTTAAGTTAAAAATTTGAGTGGGTTCCCTTTTTTTTTTTCTTTTAAAATAACAAACATGTCATACCTACCTCCTTTGTGCAGTTGGTTTTGCACAGAGTGGCCCCGATCCCCCTCTTCTGGGGTCTCTCTGTAGCGCTCCTCTCCTCATCGAGTGACCCGTCGGAGAAGCGCTCTCCTTCGGGGCACCTGTGCGGGCGCGCTCCATAGACACAGACAGCAGGACTCAGCACCCCCCAATGGCTGTGCTGCTATCAATCTATCCAATCAAGAGCCAAGACACCGGCCAGAGAGGAAGAGCGCGAGACGTGGGAACGAATGGGCTCAGGTGAGTAAAAATGGGGGGCTGCTGCACTACAATAGGTGAAAAACCGGGAGGGTTTACAACCCCTTTAAAGCGGAGTTACACCCAAAAGTGGAACTTCCGCTTATTTGTCTCCTCCCCCTCTCCAGTGCCACATTTGGCACATTTCAGGGGGGAGAGGGAAAAAAACAGGTCCCCTTCCCTACTTCCGGAGAAAGCGCCACAGCGAAGCTCGGCCCCCCTCCTCCACTGCAGAGCCAATTAGAAAGTGCAGTGCACTTCGCACATACGCAGTAGGGAACCGGCTGTGAATTTGAAAGGCTTCTCTGCCGGGTACCCTTTACCGGCAATGGTGGCGGCTACACCCGTCAACCGATCTGAAGATCAGCTGGGGTGCTGACATTGCGGGCTCCCTGGACAGGCAAGTGCCCATATATTAAAAGTCAGCAGCTGCAGCATTTGTAACTGCTGACTTTTCATTTTTTTGTGGGGTGGGCGGACCTCTGCTTTAACCGCTTAAGCCCCGGAAAATTTTACCCCCTTCCTGACCAGAGCACTTTTTGCGATTCGGCACTGCATCGCTTTAACTGACAATTGCGCGGTCGTGCGACGTTGCTCCCAAACAAAATTAGCGTCCTTTTTTTCCCCACAAATAGAGCTTTCTTTTGATGGTATATTGATTTGCGTTTTTTATTTTTTGCACTATAAACAAATAAAGAGCAACAATTTAAAAAAAAAGGAATATTTTTTACTTTTTGCTGTAATAAACATCCCCCAAAAATACATTAAAAAACTAATTTCTTCCTCAGTTTAGGCCGATATGTATTCTTCTACATATTTTTGGTTAAAGAAAATCGCAATAAGCATAGATTGATTGGTTTGCGCAAAAGTTATAGTGTCTACAAAAAAGGGGATAGTTTTATGGCATTTTTATTATTAATTTTTTTTATTAGTAATGGTGGTGATCTGCGATTTTTATCGTGACAGCGACATTATGGCGGACACATCGGACACTATTTTGGGACCATTGTCATTTATACAGCGATCAGTTCTATAAAAATGCACTGATTACCGTATAAATGACACTGGCAGGGAAGGGGTTAAACACTAGGGGGCGATGAAGGGGTTAAGTGTGTCCTAGAGAGTGATTCTAACTGTGGAGGGGGATGGGCTACAACTTACGTGACAGCGATCACTGCTCCCGATGACAGGGAGCAGTGATCTTTGTCATGTTACTAGGCAGAACGGGGAAATGCCTTGTTTACATAGGCACTTCCCTGTTCTGCGGCTCCGTGACACAATCGCTGGAAGACTGGCGGACATCAAGTCCGCCGGTCACGCTGTACGCGGTGAGCGTGCGCCCACTAGCCCCGCCAGTTAAAGGGGACGTACAGGTACGCCCGTTTGCCCACCGCTGCCATTTGCCGACGTATATCGGCGTGCGGCGGTCGGCAAGTGGTTAAGCTTTGACAAAAAGAAAAAAAAAAAAAAACGGAAGCTGATTGGTTTCTGTGCACAGCTGCTCCGGTTTTAGTAAATCAACCCCATTGTGTCCAGTACTGAAGACAAATAGTTCACTTTGCAAGGGAATTTTCCCCAGAGCTTAGTAAATGAGGTGAAGCTCTGATAACTTTCATTTTCCAATCTTGAGCAAGAAAAAAAAATGCATTTTTTTTCCCCTAGCACGTGGTTGGGTATTTTTTTGTAAAGTGAAATTTCACCACATTCACTAAGCTAAAAAAAAAAAATCCCTTCCCTTGCAATGTGAACAGCCTATGTGCCTTTAGTAACCCCTATGTGTCCGGCCTTGTCCTTTTATCTCCTGGGCATACAAATGTTTCTTGCTGATGACCATGACACAGCTACAAGTTTCCTGCACTGTAGATAATGTAGACAAGCCGGCTTCTGTCAGGAAAAGCAATGTTTTCAACACAAGCAGGAAAATCTATGTTGAAAATCTATTGAAGGAGCCAGCAGGATCCCACCCACAGACACAGCTGAGGACAGGAAGAAACAAATTCCTTGTATTTCCATTTCTTGATACGGCAACTCTTTCACACAGATCTATTAAAGGGCCACAACACATGCAATGTTTGTTGATGTTATTATTATTATTTAAGGTACTTATATAGCGCCGTCAATTTACGCAGCGCTTTACATATACATTGTACATTCACATCAGTCCCTACCCTCAAGGAGCTTACAATCTAAGGTCCCTAACTCACATTCACATACTAGGGGCCAATTTAGACAGGATCCAATTAACCTACCAGCATATCTTTGGAGTGTGGGAGGAAACCGGAGTACCCGGAGGAAACCCACGCAGCCACAGGGAGAACATGCCAACTCCAGGCCGGTAGTGTCGTGGTTGGGATTCGAACCAGCGACCCTTAGATTTTTTTTTTAGTTAACATTTGGAGATAAATACATACATTTTAGGAATTTATCAGAACTCAACCACTTATACTCTACTATTGTGGCTGCCTTCCGGTGTTGCCAACCTCATTTTTTTTACTGACAACCTGAAAAATTACACTAAAACAAAGACAATATTTAATACCCATAACAAGGAATTTGACTGCTTTAAGCTTACAAAAGTCAACACACCATGACAAACTATCAGCCCCACATACACTAAATTAGTATTAATTTAATACCTTTACAAACACATGGCATCCCAGTCTTAGCCCATAGGGTTCAATATTGAGTTGGCCCACCCTTTGCAGCTATAACAGCTTCAACTCTTCTGGGAAGGCTGTCCACAAGGTTTAGGAGTGTGTCTATGGGAA
Source organism: Lithobates clamitans (assembly GCA_037952925.1). Lineage (NCBI taxonomy): Eukaryota > Metazoa > Chordata > Amphibia > Anura > Ranidae > Lithobates > Lithobates clamitans. The sequence goes on from JBBGZY010000309.1 coordinate 629,655, forward strand.
TGTTTGACTATTCTTCCAGAAGAGCATTTGTGAGGTCAGGCACTGATGTTGGACGAGAAGATCTGTCTTGCAGTCTCCGCTCTAATTCATCCCAAAGGTGTTCTATCGGGTTGAGGTCAGGACTCTGATCAGGCCAGTCAAGTTCCTCCACCCCAAACTCGCTCATCCATGTCTTTATGGACCTTGCTTTGTGCACTGGTGGGCAGTCATGTTGGAACAGGAAGGGGCCATCCCCAAACTGTTCCCACAAAGTTGGGAGCATGAAATTGTCCAAAATGTCTTGGTATGCTGATGCCTTAACAGTTCCCTTCACTGGAACTAAGGGGCCAAGTCCAACCCCTGAAAAACAACCCCACATCATAACCCCCCCCCCCCCCCCCACCAAATGATTTGGACCAGTGCACAAAGCAAGGTCTATAAAGACAAGGATGAGCAAGTTTGGTGTGGAGGAACTTGACTGGCCTGCACAGAGTCCTGACCTCAACCCAACAGAACACCTTTGGGATGAATTAGAGCGGAGACTGCGAGCCAGGCCTTCTCGTGCAACATCAGTGCCTGACCTCACAAATGCGCTTCTGGAAAAATGGTCAAACATTCCCATAGACACACTCCTAAACCTTGTGGACAGACTTTCCAGAAGAGGTGAAGCTGTTATGGCTCCAAAGGGTGGGCCAACTCAATATTGAACCCTATGGACTAAGACTGGGATGCCATTAAAGTTAATGTGCGTGTAAGGGCAGGCGTCCCAATACTTTTGGTAATATAGTGTATTTACAGAGAGTTGTAAAAACCACAGATTTTTACAAACTGTCCATAAATTTACTGACAGTTGGCAATCCTGCTGCCTTCTAATATTTGAAACACCCTAGAAGAGATTCCTCCGATCCTAGAGCTTAGCTCGATAGATAACCTCCTTGACCAACTGAAAGAAACAATAGGGTAGGCAGAGGTAGGAGCTCCAGATTCGGGAAACAAAGTCATTATTTTTATAGCAGAGTACCCAGATTCAAGGCTTCGATGTACTCTGCAAGTTATATCTAGATGTCAGCTATGCATGCTGTTACCATAAAAATGTATTCTATTGTTGCTATTTAATCAGGCTGCAAAATAAGTAAAGAATATGTGCATTAATTTGCAAAATATGCAATTATTAACATTTTGCATTGGAGCCTGCAAAGCATTGCAACCGCAATCATGCTCTGGCAGACTGTTCCTCCAGCCCTAGGTCTGTACTGAGGTATGGACCTACCATCTCTGAGCTCGAGGAAGAAACCAATGAACTACAAGTGTGGTATTGTCTCTGCACTTATGCCCATTGACATCTACGAGTCCTTCTACCGTGATGGCATGAAGTGTTTGAACATCTGCACCAGCCAAAGAGTCAGAACCTGGAAGGAAGAACGGGAGAAGTCTCAGAAGATGGCAGCACCTGTGACCAACATAAGCACTGGTAATGCAACAGCAAAAAGGATTGATTGTCAGCTACAGAGAAAAAAAATTTGGAGGTGATTTAATTTCACTTTAAGGGCTTGTTCACCTGTGCTTTGATCACTGAAGAACGATCCATGACAGCTAGTGAGGAGGCGTTGTATCACCTTCTCATCACTTGCTTTAACCCGTTGGATCAGTGATGGAACTACCAGGGTCGCAAAGGTTGCAATTGCAACCGGGCGCTGGCAATTTATCACCGTGGGGGGGGCCCTTTATGGTTTCTTGCGCTGGGGCCCTGAAGGGTCTAATTACCCGCCTTAAATCCCTCACCAGCATGCTGCAACCACGTGCATTGCGTGTTTGCAGGGGGCTTGCAAAGAGGTCCCACTTGAATGGATCATGCTCGGTGGGCGCTATGTCTGCTGAAAGTGACAGGGGGTATATTTCCTGCCGCGGCACCCCTGGCCTCAGCAGCTAAGGGGGGAGTGGTTGGCGGCTGTAAAAATGCAGTTCAACCACGGGGTATTACTGCCCGTCAACCACTTATGCGAATGAGTCCTAAAGGTATTTTGCTACTATACCAAGCTGTACCAGCAGCATGCTGAAGATCCAGATTACTTCTCCTATATACCGTGGTGTTGCTATGGGGGTGCGGAGTGACCTTGGCCAGAGGGGTGACACCATCAGGGCTGGCACCAGCTTAAGGTCTGCTGACGCCATCGTCGCTGGTGCTATGAAAAACGCGGCATCCCGGGCACGTCTGGAGGAATGCCGGAGATGCCACATCTGGCATAGCACCGGTGGCACCTGCAGGGACTCCTACAAGTAAGTGCTGTCCTCTGACACCCGATGCTGAGTGGGGGAGAATGGCTTAGCAGAGGCAAGGTCCTCACCAAGTAACTACCCACCTCCTGGATCACCTGCGTTGCCCTTCCCCACCTCACCTTTGCTTTTTAACCCTGTGCCTGCTGAAAAGCCATCATCACCATGACCCCCACACTTGAGGATTCCTAGTGGGTCCTGTTCTTTTAGGGTGTCACCTTCCCTTTAAAATCAGTGCCCCCCCCTATCCCTTACCTTTCCAGTGGCCTCCATTCCTAGGAAGGGTGATCATGCTGAAAGGTCTAACATACACCTGTCAGTGGCATCAATGTTCTTAGCCAGGATCTGCCTCCCATAGAATTTTTTTTGGGGGGGAGGGTACACCAACCCTAGTGATGCCACTGCCTATACAGAGAGCAGCAGTCCGGATCTTCAGCGGTCTGACACTTCTTTTGCACAGTTGTCCAATTAACAACCTTCACTTTTGCTAAGCAGCGTTGCTGATTGGAGCACTGTGCAGGGGCAGTGTTGGACTGCTGGAGATTCAGCTCAAAATTGGTTGAACAGAATTACAAATCCTATGTAGAGTCACCTATTTGTCTTTTTCATATCTTTCTTTTTCAATGGTGCGTTTGGCTTTTTTCCTGGATTTCAGTTCCAAACAAAAAAATTTTGGCATCTGACACCTGTAAACAAACCTGTTTTGTATGTTACGTACACAAGACTGCACTTGTACCCAAGCACAAACGAATAATGCACTGCCTGAGCCCTGCGAGTTACCCAAGGGGTGCCATCTAAACAGTCTCTTTACTTCATGCATACCATCAAATAATTAACATTTTTCAACATTTTGGCAGAATTTAAAATTATAAGTTGAACTCTTCTGTGTATCTTGTCGCTGAAGGCCTGATGCCTATCACAAAACCTTCTCCGATGACAGAAAGTCTAGGTGGACACATTAAATTATGAGATTTCATCTTTGACAATGACAAAGCTGTTATTTGTCAAACTCTTGTTTTAATATGAGCTGAAGCCAAAGCCGGTCTATTATTTTAGGCAGCCTACATCCACAGAAGATCTGTAGTTAGTTCTCCAAAATGTTTGGAACAATCTACCTGCCAAGTTCCTTCTAAAACCGTGTGCAAGTGTATCTAGAAGAATTGATGCTGGTTTGAAGCCAAAGGGTGGTGATACCAAATATTGATTTGATTTAGATTTTTCTTCTTTTTTGTTCACTTTGCATTTTGTAAATGAATAAAAAATGTATTTTTGAAAGCATTCTTATGTAGAGCGGACTTTACGACAGACTTGGTCCGGAGGACCGGAGTCCGTCGGATAATTCGATCGTATGTGGGCTCCAGCGGACTTTTTTTCCCAAAAATTCAACGGACCTAGAAATGAAACATGTTTCAAATCTCTCCGACGGTCTCGAGTCCGGACGAAAAGTCCGCTCGTCTGTATGCTAGTTCGACGGACAAAAACCGACGCTAGGGCAGCTATTGGCTACTGGCTATCAACTTCCTTGTTTTAGTCCAGTCGTATGTCATCACGTACGAATCTGTCGGACTTTGGTTGATCGTGTGTAGGCAAGTCCGTTCATTTGGAAAGTCCGTCGGAAAGTCTGTCGAAAAGTCCGCCAGACCTAGTCCGTCGAAAAGTCCGCCTGTGTGTACGCGGCATTACTTCGCAGCATTTTTGCCTAAAATTTTTGCACAATACTATATGCAGTGCGATATTGCGCGTGTACAGACACACATGGGACCTGGCAGGGCCACGCGGGCACATGTGTGGGGAGAATCACACAATTCCACACGTGCAGACGGAGAGAACCAATCAGACTCTTGAACAGTATCTGCGCTGTTTTTCCTCATTCTCTCAAGATGACTGGGCGTCGCTATTACCATTAGCTGAATTTGCTCATATTTGCTCTGTTCATTCAGCCACAAAGCAATCTCCGTTCTTCGCCAATTACGGCTTCCATTCTTCTTTCTTGCCCAATACAGTACCGGAATGCTCAGTACCTGCTGTCCTTGAAACAATAGAGTTCTTTGACATTAATAGCAAGCTGTTGCAAGAAACAATGGCTAAAACACAGGCATACAACAAAAGGGTCTTTGACAAGAGGAGAATTGATTCTGAAACTAGGAGATCAAGTATGGTTGTCCACAACTTAATCTAAGACTAGCCTGCTCGTCAAAGAAATTGGTTCCTAAGTTTGTGGGGCCTTTCCCAGTAAAGAAAAAGGTCAACGATGTGGCCTACGAATTAGAGCTACTGGAATATTTCGGGATTCACCCCATTTTTCACGTGACTTTGCTGAAACCCCTTATCCCTAATTCCTTCCCCGGACTAAATGTTGGTCCACCCGAGACGGTACTAGTCAACGGGGAGGAGGAATTTGAAGTGGAAGCAATTTTGGATTGCAGGAAGAGGAGTAACCAAATTCAGTTCCTGATAAAGTGGAAAGGGTATGTATGGGCCAGAGGAAAACTCTTGGGAACACGAAGGCAATATTCACGCCAAAAAACGTATCCAGGCTTTCAAGAGCTCTCATCCTGTCAAGTTGGCCCAGTTGGGCATCCTGAGGCTGCCCATTGGGAGGGGCCAATGTCAGGAAGGGCATGTCAGTAACCAAGATGGCAGCCGGAGAAGATTCCCTGTGCTTTATGTCCCACTGAGAAGAGCAGCACGGGCGCGCTTGCGTGCATGTGTGCGCATGCGTGCCAATACAGGATGGGATGCCACCACAAGTGCGCGCGTGCCCTGTGACAGTCCTGGGTGTAAAATGGGCTATTTAAACTGGCTCATTCCCCAAGATCAATTCTGTCTGGTCCACAGCATTTCCTGTGTCTCCTGCTATTCATTTGCCTGTACCTGTTCCAATTGACCTAACCGGCTTGCTCCTGACTAGGGATGAGCTTCGTGTTCGAGTCGAACCCATGTTCGACTCGAACATCGGCTGTTCGACCGTCCGTCGAATTGCGAACGATATGGGCCGTTCGCGCCAAATTCGTGTGGCGCGTCACGGCCCATAATTCACTGCGGCATCGCAGTGCATTGCTGGCTGATGATTGGCCAAGCATGCACTATGACCCGCATGCTTGGCCAATCACAGCGCCGTCAGTAGAGAGAGCTGTAATTGGCCAAAGCCAGGGTGGCTTTGGCCAATTATGGCTCAGGGATTTAGTACACACCCCACACTATATAAGGCCGCCTGCACGGCGGCCCTGTGTAGTGTGTGTTCCGGTGTGCTGAGCGATAGAGAGAGAGAGAGACAGTGTCATTTGATTTGAGTTAGATAGATTAGGCAGAACAGTCAGTCAGTTAGCTGCACTTACAGTGTATTGTGTATATATATGCATCCCAGGTGTTGCATATATATATATACACTGTATTCAGTTTAGCTAGATCCGTTCCTTTTATCTTCTATCTAGACTATTTACATTCAGTGCAGTGTGTCCTGCTCACAGTGTTCAGCTAGATCCGTTCCTGCTATTTACATTCAGTACAGTGCTTCCTGCTCACAGTGTTCAGCTAGATCCGTTCCTGCTATTTACATTCAGTGCAGTGCGTGCTGCTCACAGTGTTCAGCTAGATCCGTTCCTGCTATTTACATTCAGTGCAGTGCGTCCTGCTCACAGTGTTCAGCTAGATCCGTTCCTGCTATTTACATTCAGTGCAGTGCGTCCTGCTCACAGTGTTCAGCTAGATCCGTTCCTGGTATTTACATTTAGCGCAGTGCGTCCTGCTCACAGTGTTCAGCTAGATCCGTTCCTGCTATTTACATTCAGTGCAGTGCGTCCTGCTCACAGTGTTCAGCTAGATCCGTTCCTGGTATTTACATTCAGTGCAGTGCGTGCTGCTCACAGTGTTCAGCTAGATCCGTTCCTGCTATTTACATTCAGTGCAGTGCGTCCTGCTCACAGTGTTCAGCTAGATCCGTTCCTGCTATTTACATTCAGTGCAGTGCGTCCTGCTCACAGTGTTTAGCTACATCCGTTCCTGCTGTTTACATTCAGTGCAGTGCGTCCTGCTCACAGTGTTCAGCTAGATCCGTTCCTGCTATTTACATTCAGTGCAGTGCGTCCTGCTCACAGTGTTCAGCTAGATCCGTTCCTGCTATTTACATTCAGTGCAGTGCGTCCTGCTCACAGTGTTCAGCTAGATCCGTTCCTGCTATATACATTTAGTGCAGTACGTCCTGCTCACAGTGTTCAGCTAGATCCGTTCCTGTTATCTTCCTACTGACAGGCAGGCTTGTCTGGTTACAGTATATAAAGCTACCTGAAGAAAATTACAGGTGTTCTTTTTGATCCTATTAGTACCACGGTCAGGCAGCTAGACTATTTACATTTAGTACAGTGTGTCCTGCTCACAGTGTTCAGCTAGATCCGTTCCTGTTATTTACATTCAGTGCAGTGCGTCCTGCTCACAGTGTTCAGCTAGATCCGTTCCTGCTATTTACATTCAGTGCAGTGCGTCCTGCTCACAGTGTTCAGCTAGATCCGTTCCTGCTATTTACATTCAGTGCAGTGCGTCCTGCTCACAGTGTTCAGCTAGATCCGTTCCTGCTATATACATTTAGTGCAGTACGTCCTGCTCACAGTGTTCAGCTAGATCCGTTCCTGTTATCTTCCTACTGACAGGCAGGCTTGTCTGGTTACAGTATATAAAGCTACCTGAAGAAAATTACAGGTGTTCTTTTTGATCCTATTAGTACCACGGTCAGGCAGCTAGACTATTTACATTTAGTACAGTGTGTCCTGCTCACAGTGTTCAGCTAGATCCGTTCCTGTTATTTACATTCAGTGCAGTGCGTCCTGCTCACAGTGTTCAGCTAGATCCGTTCCTGCTATTTACATTCAGTACAGTGCTTCCTGCTCACAGTGTTCAGCTAGATCCGTTCCTGCTATTTACAATTAGTGCAGTGCGTGCTGCTCACAGTGTTCAGCTAGATCCGTTCCTGCTATTTACATTCAGTGCAGTGCGTCCTGCTCACAGTGTTCAGCTAGATCCGTTCCTGCTATTTACATTCAGTGCAGTGCGTCCTGCTCACAGTGTTCAGCTAGATCCGTTCCTGGTATTTACATTTAGCGCAGTGCGTCCTGCTCACAGTGTTCAGCTAGATCCGTTCCTGCTATTTACATTCAGTGCAGTGCGTCCTGCTCACAGTGTTCAGCTAGATCCGTTCCTGCTATTTACATTCAGTGCAGTGCGTGCTGCTCACAGTGTTCAGCTAGATCCGTTCCTGCTATTTACATTCAGTGCAGTGCGTCCTGCTCACAGTGTTCAGCTAGATCCGTTCCTGCTATTTACATTCAGTGCAGTGCGTCCTGCTCACAGTGTTCAGCTAGATCCGTTCCTGCTATTTACATTCAGTGCAGTGCGTCCTGCTCACAGTGTTCAGCTAGATCCGTTCCTGCTATATACATTTAGTGCAGTACGTCCTGCTCACAGTGTTCAGCTAGATCCGTTCCTGTTATCTTCCTACTGACAGGCAGGCTTGTCTGGTTACAGTATATAAAGCTACCTGAAGAAAATTACAGGTGTTCTATCCCAGCTTAGTGCAGCTACAGGCCATTAGTATGTCTGGAAGGCCAAGAAGGAGAGGCAGACAGTCACAAGCCAATAAGAGAGGGCAAGCAGGCTCTGTGTCTAGTGCTGGTCGTGGAGACGGTGCATCCTCATCAGCACGTGGCCATGGGACACGCTTGGCCTTTTTTTCGGCAGCTGGCCGTGTTGAGCCGCAACATGCGGAAGACTTGGTCGAGTGGATGACCAAGCCGTCCTCATCCTCCTCATCCTCTCTCACCCATGCCCAGGGTGCTTTGTCTGGCAAAGCAGCGGCCTCTTCCCTCAGCTCAATGTCATCAGTGACTCCTTCCCTAGCCCCACCATGTCCTCCTGAGGATTCCCTCGAACTGTTTGACCACAGTGTTGGGTACATGCTCCAGGAGGATGCCCAGCGTTTGGAAGGCTCTGATGATGATACTGAGCTCAATGAAGGCAGTAACATGAGCACGGACAGAGGGGGTGCCCAAGAAGGACAGCAATCTGGCAGTCATGCTCCCCCTGCTGCAGCATACTGCCAGGTTTGCTCCAGTGATGAGGAGGGAGGGGATGATGAGGTCACTGACTCAACGTGGGTGCCTGATAGGAGAGAGGAGGAGGAGGAGGAGGAGGAGGAGGAGGAGGTGGCACATCACCAACTAGGCAGGATGCCCTCCAGGGGCCAGCCTAAGGGCAGCACATTGACTGCATCACACCCCAAAGCTCCACATGTGCAGGGCGCTGCAGTCTCTGCGCGTTATTCAAAAAGTTCTTTGGTGTGGGCCTTTTTTGAGACGAGTGCATCAGATCGCACCGCTGCTATTTGCAATATATGTCTCAAGCGTATCTCGCGTGGCCAAAACATCTCCCGCTTGGGTACCACATGCTTGACCAGACATATGTTGACCTGCCATGCAGTTCGTTGGCAAGCGTATCTAAAAGACCCACACCAAAGAACAAAGACGATCTCTCCTTGCTCCTCATCAGCTGAGATTTCCAACCCCACTAGACCTTCAGTCCTCTCTGCGACCTGCAGTGAGAGGAATGAAGGTGTAGAATTAGGTGTGTCACAGCCAAGTACTTATGGGCAATCTGCTTTTGGTACACCGACGTCAGATTGTACCAGGCAAATTTCCCTGCCCCAGCTGCTGCACCGCCGAAAGAAGTTTGCTCCCAGCCATCCACATGCCCAGCGGTTGAATGCTAGCTTGGCAAAATTGCTAGCACTTCAACTGCTGCCTTTTCAGTTGGTAGACTCTGCCCCCTTCCGTGAGTTTGTGGAATGTGCGGTTCCTCAGTGGCAGGTACCCAAACGCCACTTTTTCTCACGGAAGGCGATTCCGGCTCTCTACCGGCATGTGGAAGGCAATGTCCATGCCTCGCTGGACAGGGCGGTCAGCGGTAAGGTGCATATTACCGCTGACTCATGGTCCAGCAGGCATGGACAGGGACGTTACTTAAGTTTCACGGCGCATTGGGTGACTCTGCTGGCAGCTGGGAAGGATGCAGGACAAGGTGCAGTAGTGTTGGAGGTTGTTCCGCCACCACGCCTCCAAAATGCTGATTGTGACACACCTCTCTCCTCCACCCCCTCCTCTTCTTCTTCCTCCATGGCCTCTTCCTCGGAACCAGCGGTGCTCCGTAGGCGTTCAAGGGGCTACGCAAGTACGCAGGCCAAAAGATGCCATGCGGTGCTTGAGCTGGTGTGCTTGGGGGACAGGAGCCACACTGGGGCAGAGGTTCTGTCAGCTCTGCAGGGGCAGGTTCAGAGGTGGTTGACGCCACGCCAACTTAAGGCAGGAATGGTGGTTTGCGACAATGGCACCAACCTCCTCTCTGCCCTCCGACAGGGACAACTGACCCATGTGCCCTGTTTGGCTCACGTCCTTAACTTGGTGGTGCAGCGGTTCTTGGGCAGGTACCCGGGCTTACAGGATGTCCTGAGGCAGGCCAGGAAAGTCTGTGTGCATTTCCGCCGGTCATATAATGCCAGTGCTCGGCTGACGGACCTCCAAAAGGAGTTTAACCTGCCCAAGAACCGCCTAATCTGTGACATGCCCACCAGGTGGAACTCGACGTTGGCCATGCTGCAGCGGCTGCACACGCAGCAGAGGGCCATCAATGAGTACCTGTGCGACTATGGCACCAGGACAGGGTCAGGGGACCTTGGTTTTTTTTCCCCACGCCAGTGGGCCATGATCAGGGATGCATGCACTGTCCTGTCACCATTCGAGGAGGCCACGAGGATGGTGAGCACTGACAGTGCATGCATCAGTGACACTGTCCCCCTTGTCCACCTGTTGGAGCACACGCTGCGTGGAATAATGGACAGGGCACTTGAGGCAGAACAGAGGCAGGAAGAGGAGGACTTCCTTAGCTCTCAAGGCCCCCTTTATCCAGACAGTGTTCCTGCGTGCCCGCCGATCACACAGGAAGAGGACGAGGAGGAGGAGGAGGAGGAGGAGGAAGATTGTGTCAGTATGGAGGTGGAGCCTGGCACTCAGCATCAGCAGTCTTTAAGGGATCAGTCCCAAGGAACACATGGACTTGTACGTGGCTGGGAGGAGGTGGCTGCGGACGTTGTTGTCCTTAGTGACCCAGAGGACTCCGGACCGAATGCCTCAGCAAACCTACGCTGCATGGCCTCCCTGATCCTGCAAAGCCTGCGTAAGGATCCTCGTATTCGTGGTATCAAGGAGAAGGACCAATACTGGCTGGCAACCCTCCTTGATCCACGTTACAAGGGTAAGGTTGCGGACCTTATCTTGCCATCGCAGAGGGAGCAGAGGATGAAACATCTTCGGGAGGCCTTGCAGAAAGGTCTGTGCAACGCGTTCCCAGAGACTGGGAGGTTACAAACTCCTGTTTCTGGACAACGTGTTGCTGAGGCTTCGGTCAGTCAAAGAAGGAGCGGTGGAGAAGGTGGCCGTCTGACCGATGCGTTCAGACAATTTTTTGGTCCGCAGCCCCAAGGTATGATCGGTTCCAGCAACCATCGCCAGCGTCTGTTTTACATGGTGCAGGAATACCTAGGGGCAAGATCAGACTTGGACACCTTTCCCACCGAAAATCCTCTGGGTTACTGGGTCTTGAGGATGGATCACTGGCCAGAGCTTGCACAGTATGCAATTGAGCTACTGGCCTGTCCTGCATCCAGCGTTCTTTCGGAACGCACATTCAGTGCTGCTGGAGGCGTGGTAACCGATCACAGGGTGCGTCTGTCCACCGACTCGGTCGATCGGCTGACCTTCATAAAAATGAATCAGTCTTGGATCACCACCAGCTACCAAGCACCTGATGCAGATGTAACCGAATAATTTTTTTTGAAATCTCAGATCCCTTCAAAGACTGCCTATGCTGATGCTGAGTGACTATCCCTGAGTAATTATCCTCTTCCTCCTCAATCATCACGCTGATAGCTTGTAAGAACATTTTTGGTTCTGGGCGCCACCACCAGTGCCTAAGGCACAATTTTTCAGCCCCTGTTTAACAGGGGCGTGTAATTACAATTTTTGATGCAATACTTTGCAGCAGGGCTTGTTCCTGCATTCCAACTAGAGTGTCTGTGAGGGGTTGCAGTGTTGTGGCACCAGCACCAGTGCCTAAGACCCAATTTTTCAGCCCCTGTCTAACAGGGGCGTGTAATTACAATTTTTGATGCAATACTTTGCAGCAGGGCTTGTTCCTGCGTTTCAACTAGAGTGTCTGTGAGGGGTTGCAGTGTTGTGGCACCAGCACCAGTGCCTAAGACCCAATTTTTCAGCCCCTGTCTAACAGGGGCGTGTAATTACAATTTTTGATGCAATACTTTGCAGCAGGGCTTGTTCCTGCGTTTCAACTAGAGTGTCTGTGAGGGGTTGCAGTGTTGTGGCACCAGCACCAGTGCCTAAGACCCAATTTTTCAGCCCCTGTCTAACAGGGGCGTGTAATTACAATTTTTGATGCAATACTTTGCAGCAGGGCTTGTTCCTGCGTTTCAACTAGAGTGTCTGTGAGGGGTTGCAGTGTTGTGGCACCAGCACCAGTGCCTAAGGCCTAATTTTTCAGCTCCTGTTCAACAGGGGCATGTAATTACAATTCTTGATCTAATATTTCACAGCAGGGCCCTGTGAGGGCTTACAGTGTTTTGGCCACAGCAACACCTAAGGCCCAAATTTCTGCTGAGTATATAGGGCAGGACCCTACTTTCAAACATCTAACTTACAAACGACTCCTACTTGCAAACGGAAGGAGACAACAGGAAGTGAGATGAAATCTACCCCTAAGGAAGGGAAATTCTCTCCTGTAAGAGTTAATATGGGAAAACAATTTTTCCTTTCCACTGATGCTTTCCAATCCTTGTTCCACAAAAAAACACAAATTTTCAAAAAACATTTTTCATTGGGACAAAAAAGTGAGGTGAAATCTTCTGAAGAGGAGGAAAGACGCAAAACAAATGTCACAGGGGTGATAACCCTTCCCTATGTTTTCCAAAAAGCTTAGAAAAGATTTTTTGGCTGGAGCTAAACACATTAAAAATGTTCAAAATTACAAACAGATTCTACTTAACAACAAACCTACAGTCCCTGTCTTGTTTGCACCGCCTGTATACTGCTGTTCAGAGTATATAGGGACCTTTCCTTATTTTAATTTGGGTGCGGGGTTCCCCTTAATATCCATACAAGACCCAAAGGGCCTGGTAATGGACTGGGGGGTACCCATGCCGTTTGTCTCACTGATTTTCATCCATATTGCCATGACCCGACATGACATTAAACCCGCAAGCAGTTTTAAATGAGATTTTTTCCTTTAAAAATGACATTTGGTGCAGGGACTGTTCTAAACATGGGAAACACGCGTCACTTTACAGGCATACTATAGACACCCCCCAGGTACGATATTTAAAGGAATATTTCACTTTTTTTTTTTTACTTTAAGCATCATTAAAATCACTGCTCCCGAAAAAACGGCCGTTTTTAAAAGTTTTTTTTGCATTGATACATGTCCCCTGGGGTAGGACCCGGGTCCCCAAACCCTTTTTAGGACAATACCATGCAAATTAGCCTTTAAAATGAGCACTTTTGATTTCGAACGTTCGAGTCCCATAGACGTCAATGGGGTTCTAACGTTCGTGCGAACTTGCGGTCCGTTCGCGGGTTCTGGTGCGAACCGAACCGGGGGGTGTTCGGCTCATCCCTACTCCTGACTACTCCTGCTTGCATCTGACCTCGGCTTGTCTTTGATTACGCTCCTGCCTGTTCTTTCTGCTATCTCGCTGCTAGCCTGTTGCCAACCCTGCCAGCATCTGACTACACTTCTGTATCAGCACCTGTTCTGGACTTGTTCACCAGTGTCTGATCCAGCCTGCATGCACCTGCCTGTGCTCCAGTCCTTACCAACACCAGTTCCGCTAATTGCTGTACCCACGCTCCAGTCCGTGGCACCCAAGTACCAGCCTACTCCAGCCTCCAGCCTGTCAGCTGTTCCTGGTTGTCCTGCTGTGTCAGTGTTCCTCCATGGCTCTGCCTTCAGTTCCAGTTCAGCTTCTCTGCTAGAAGCTCTACCAGGCACTCATGCGACCTGTCTGCTCTAACATGGCCCCCGAGTCAGAGGTGTAAGAGAGGGCTTCCTTTGCATAACAGACTCTACTACCAGGTACATGACATCAGCATTGCTGATTGGAGCACTGTGCAGGGGCAGTGTTGGGCCGCTGGAGATTCAGCTCGAAATTGGTTGAACAGAATTTACAAATCCTGTGCAGATTGACATATTTGTCTTTTCAATGGTGTTTTTGGCTTTTTTCCCTGCATTTCAGCTTCAAACAAAAGAACAAAAATTTTTTGGCATCTGACACCTGTAAATAAACCTGTTTTGTATGTTATGTACACAAGACTGCACTTGTACCCAAGCATAGAGGAAACTCATAATGCACTGCCTGAGCCCTGTGAGTTGCCCAAGGGGTGCCATCTAAACAGTCTCTTTACTTCATACATACCATCAAATATTTACAATTTTTAAAGTTTTTGACAGAATTTAAAATTATAAGTTGAACTGTTCTGTGTATCTTGTCGCTGAAGGCCTGATGCCTATCACAAAACCTTCTCCAATGGCAGAAAGTCTAGGTGGACACATTAAATTATGAGATTTCATCTTTGACCATGACAAAGCTGTTCTTTGTCAAACTCTTGGTTTTATTATGAGCTGAAACCAAAGCCGGTCTATTATTTGAGGATTTTAGGCAGCCTACATCCACAGAAGATCCGTAGTTAGTTCTCCAAGATGTTTGGAACAACATACCTGCCGAGTTCCTTCAAAAACTGTATGCAAGTGTACCTAGAAGAATTGATGCTGGTTTGAAGCCAAAGGGTGGTGACACCAAATATTGATTTGATTTAGATATTTCTTGTTGTTCACTTTGCATTTTGTAAATGAATAAAAAATATATTTTTGAAAGCATTCTTACTTTACAGCATTTCTTCAAACATGCCAAAAAATTTTGCACAATACTATATGCAGTGCGATATTGCGCATTTACAGACACACATGGGACCTGGCAGGGCCACATGCGTGGGGAGACTTACGCGATTCCTTACATGTGCAGGCACACCACATGGCTCTGCCAGTTCTCATGGACCTGGCAGAGACTTGCAGCATCTCTGCTCGTGCATGAGATTTTTTTTTTGCAAACAGGAACAATCAAAGACATTTCTTTTGTGTTGCGCTATACTTTTAAATAAGCACAGTAATAGTCATTGCCAGTATTAGTGATCATTACAACAGAAATAACCCATGCAAACACAATATATGAAAATCAATATAAGTCAATGAATTGTGCTGTGAATCTCTGAGCCCCTGGAACATGGTTTTGCAGACGAAACGCGTAGGGAGGAACAATAGCAGTGACATCACCACGCACACCAATTGATCGGAGCTGAGCAGCATTTTATGCACTTGTTTTACTTCTTGTGTTGAAATATTGTTGGCACCATTGTGATTTGAGGATCTATGTTGACCAGATTGTATCCTGGGGAAATAACAAAGCGCACGTTGACCTCCATTATATTGAGGTCCCATAATTTGGTAAGAGGCTAATTTTATGTGGAAGTGAAAACACAGCACAACGCATGATGTTTTATTGGAATCACAGAGGGTCGTTATTTGTACTTATATCATATATTTTCAATAGTGGATAGACTTATTGTGTATTGATTTTTATATATTGTTAGCAATGATCCCCACTGAATCTCCCATAGGTAATTGCAAATGGACCCATTCAAAAGTGTGAACAGGGCCTAAAAAAGCAGAAAGGTGTTTCTCAGGGGTAATGATGGTATTGATCCATCTCTATACAGTTGCCTTTCCTGTCCCATTTTCACAGTTGTACCAGTGATGAAAGGATCCAAAGTAAATGTATAGATTGTTGGTATGATGGTAGAAGCTCACTGGATTTCTTGCAGGGGCAGCAGGTTTTTTTCTTTTATTTTTGCACCTTGCACAACTATAACAGAATGTTTTAATGGTGTACTTTATAGACCCAAAGGAACCATATAAGAGAACTAAGAGAAGTTCATTGTTAAGGTTTACACACACACACACTTTAGGTTTTGTGGAAATAGGATGACCACCACAGTATTAATCCATATGTCAATTTTTTTTTTTTTTACCCCTTGAAAAGTCACATGGGCGGTGACGAAACATGTCAGAGCAGAGCCTAGTGCTGTCATCACGCTAGCAGGAGGTGGATGCTGGATTACTCACAGAGGTGATGCTGAGGTCTCCATCTTAAAGAAGGCAAGCACCCTGGTGGCATATAGTGATTTTTAAGGTCGTGTAATGCTGGATTAGGGCACTTTACTTGTAAGTGATATTTTAAAGTGTTAGTAAACCCACAACAGTAAAATCGGTCTGTATATGTAGTAAAGCATGCTTATTATATTCACTGTGGAACCTAAGGGGTTAATCTGCGTTGTGTAAAAAGGCTGTTTGATCCTGTCTCCTCTGATCCTCTCCTCCCACTGTCCCTAATCCATCTCCTGATAGTACAGAGCTAGGGGACAAGCTGCACATGCTCAGTTTGGTGTGTATTTCTAGAGAGTTTTTTTTTTTTTAAATCTTGGGAGAGTGCGTGTGATTAGCACAGGGCCAATCAGTAATGTCCAGACAGAAGGTCAGGGGTCCTGCAGCCTTATAGGACAATTGGGGGAGAATGAAAACTCCTCCTACAAGCTTTAACCAGACCCTGACAGAAGTCACAAGACTGCTCTAACTGCTGATGAGAAAAGGTAATTAGCAGTTTATAGTTACTAAAATAATTGCATTTCCATGTTCTGTGTATTGTGGGAGACCAAAATATAATGAATGCAGAGTCCTGGGTTTAGTAACACTTTAAAGTGGAGTTCCACCCACTTTTACAACTCTTCAGCATCCCTCACTAAACTGTGCACTGTAAACGAATTGGATATTTTTAAATTTTTTTTCTCAGCACCTACTGTATATCTGTTGTATTAATTTTTCACTTCCTCCTCCCTTGCCGTGGCCTATCGCATCATTTCCTGTTTGCAATGCCTTCTGGGAAGGGGCGGCAACTTCCTTTGACACTGCTGTTGCTATGCAAACCTGACCTGAAACCTATTACACTGCTTGTGCTGCACCGAGCATGTGCGAGATCTGCAAGGATGAGATCCAGGAAGAAATACAGTCTGGCTTCAGATGCCCACACTTAAGATGGCCGCGGCCTGCTGTAAGTTTATAAAACAACAAACTACTGCCATAAACTAACAAAACAGACCTTAGTTTACAGACTAACTTTACTAGAATACATTAGGCTTGTGTATTATAGGGGTATTTTTATTTAAAAAGTATAATTTCGGCCGGAACATCACTTTAATTGTTTTTTTAACCTCCTGCCAACTGCTTACAGTAAATAAACTGTGAACAGGTACAGGCTTGGCAACGTACATGTAAGTTGCTGGCTTGCTTCCAGGTTTGGACACAGCATGAGTTTGGCAGCAGATTTCAGCCAATGATTTTAGCTGGAACCTGCTGCTCGGCTGTGTCCAGTCGCACACTGAGTTCTGTGTGTGCAGTGAACAGCGATCTGGCTGTTTCTTCTCACTGAGAAGCAGGGAGAAAAAACAGCCAGATCAGTAAGTAAAAGCAACACATATTACACACATTACACTTGTTTGGAAACACAGTAAACCCCTTGATTGCCCCTAGACATTAACCCCTTCACAGCCATTAGTACAGTGTCAGTGTACAGTATTATCACTGTATTAGTGTCACTATCCATGTCAGTTTCAGTTAGAGTCCCTCCCAGTCAGTGTCTATTACCTCCAGATTGCCTACCACCCTATCACAGTCCCACTATAAGTCACTGATCACCGCCATTACAGTAAAGCGCATATAGCTGCGTAAATTCCAGTATATACACCATAGTTTGTAGATGCTATACATTTAACACAAACTAATTAATATGCACTTATTGGGATTTTTTACATGTGGCAGAATACACTACATTACCAAAAATATTGGGACGCCTGCCTTTACACGCACTTGAGGTTGTAGAGTACCTCTAATGTTTGTACCTATAGGTAAGCCTAGAATAAGGCTTACCTATAGGTACATGTAACATGGGGCGTTGCTAGGGGGTGGCTTTTGGGGCTATAGCCCCGAATCTGGGGCCCATAGCCCTGAGTCTCTCAGAGATGGCCGTGGTCGTGGCCTCTCTGCAGCCAGGCCGCGAGTGCAGCGGGCAGCACCAGAGAGAGGGCAGGCAGTACAGGAGAGCCAGGAGGGCGAGAGAGCAGAGAGATGTAAGGAAGGGGCTCCCTAGGGACCCTGATGTAAGGGGGAGGCTCTCTGGGGAACCTGATGTAAGGGGGCTCTCTGGGGACCCTGATGTAAGGGGGAGGCTCTCTGGGGACCCTGATGTAAGGGGGGCTCTCTAGGGACCCTGATGTAAGGGGGAGGCTCTCTGGGGACTCTGATGTAAGGAGAGGCTCTCTGGGAATGCTGATGTAAGGAAGGGGCTCTCTAGGGACCCTGATGTAAGGGGGAGGCTCTCTGGGGACCCTGATGTTAGGGGGGCTCTCTGGGGATATATACACACACACGCATATTATATACATGTGTATACCCGCCCAATCGTACGACTTTCTTTACTTCACTGCTGTGGGCTCTAGCCCCAGATCTTTTGTAGACCTAGCAACGCCCCTGCATGTAACTATCTCCTAAACGTGCACCGTTTAGGAGATAGTTACTGTATACTGCGCCGATGATGACATTGGTGTATTCGCTCTGAAAGAACGGTGCCCGTGCTGTTTCTTCAGAAGTCAGTGCATGCACAGGTGTTATGTCACGGGGCTCCGGACGGTCACAGAGCTGGAGTCCGCAGCCCTGGAAGGAAGATGGGCGAAGATTGATGCGGCCTGCAGCTGAGACGACGCGGGCTTCATTTGCAAGTAAGTGTCACATAATGTGCTAGTATGCGATGTATGTGCTAGTATGCGATGCATACTAGCATATTATGCCTTTACTTTGCAGGGAAGGGAAAAAAAAAAATTACAAAAGTTTACTTCCTCTTCAATGACATCCCAGTCTTAGTCCGTAGGGTTCAATATTGAGTTGGTCCACCCTTTGCAACTATAACAGCTTCAAATCTTCTGGGAAGTCTGTCCACAAGGTTTAGGAGCGTGTCTATGGGAATGTTTGACCATTCTTCCAGAAGGCCAGTTGTGAGGTCAGACACTGATGTGGATGAAAAGACCTGGCCTGGCTATTTTTTATGGTGCGAACATTGTTTACATATGTGGGCGTGACTTACGTATGTGTTCATTACTGCACGTGGGGACAGGGGCACTTTGAAAATTATTTTATTAAATGTTTTACATTTTTACACTCCCTTTAAAAAAAAATGTATTTATTATTTTTTTTTATTGCTATTGCAAGGAAGGTAAACATCCCTTGCGATGAACAATACAGCATGACAGGCCCTCTTTATGGAGAGATCTGGGGTCTAAAAGACCCCACATTTCTCCTCTACCCTTAAAAGCAAAAGATTAAAAAAAATATTTATCTTTTGGTTTAGGAAAAAACAAAGTCATGTTTACATGGCCTGAAAACCAGAGGTGACATGATGACATTGCTCTGGTCCTCCAAGGGCATAAAGATGAGCGGCAGCCATCTTGTCATTACTAATCCCTATGGCAAGCCACCGCCGGTGCTCACCAATTAGTAAGGTAAGCCCGGGAAGCAGTGGGGGGGTACCCCTCCTGCCGCTTCTAAAAGTGATCCCACTGCGAAATCGCCACAGGTACCACTTTTATCTGAAAGTTTGGTGTCTGAGGGAAAAGAAAATGCTGGGGTTATGGCATCTAGCTGCAGCCATAACCTTGGTATTTAAAGTCAAATGACGTATTTTCCCAGTAAGGCGGTCGGCAAGTTGAAATTTACAATGATATGTTTTTTTATATTTATTTTGATTATTTTTTTTTTGTAGTACATATTCGGGTTGTGCAGAGAATATTTTTGTGAACAGTATTAATCTGCCATTAGCTATGCATTAGTGCAGAGAAAACATATATTCTGAAATGTCTATTAGTTTAGTTTCAACGGTACAATGAATGAATTGTATTGCCATGTGCAAAGTCCTTTCTCAGGTTTACACACAAACCACTTACATGTGTAATACAAGTGTTTGTTTTCATATGATGACAATATGTTGAATGTTGGCACTGTTGTGAGAGCCTATTAATCTCGCTTTCTCTTTTCCTACAGCCAGGGAGCCAAGACAGTAGGCCACATTATGGAAAAATAAATAATGAGGAATCTGATTTGCCTAGATAGGGAAACGAGGGCTCATGCAAATTTCAGCCATGGTATTCATTTAGACAAATAATTATGTCCTGTAACAGGAACTGTGGAAAGTTCAGTGTGTTCTGCGTGTTTCCAACTAAAAATATTCATTCATTTAAAGTATCAGTCCACCCAGCACTGATATTTTAGACTTTTGTAGATGCTGAAGAGTTAAAATAGACCTTGTAAGTGTTTTACTGCATTTGTTTCTTTTTACCAGGTTTTGTTGCCCAACTCATCCCCCCCCAGCCTAGGCGTGAAAGACATGTGCCTGATTTGGCAACCTTCTTGGAGATGTGAAATGGGCTTCCCAGGGGGGTGCAGAACCAGGGACACAAGGGGGACCTTATGCGTGCCCTTGAGGGCTGGTTGCCATTTCAAGGTTCAGGGACACATGTAGCAGCCCAACCAGCAAATGGCCCCACACTGATATTTTACACTTTCGAAGATGCTGAATAGTTCAAATGGACCTTCATTCCCATAAGGGGGTTTTATCTCTTCCAACCCCATCCCCTCTGTAAGTGTTTTCCTGCCCGACACGTCCCCCCTGCCTAGGTGTGAAAGACATGATCTGGCAACCTTCTTGGAGATGTGACATGGGTTTCCCAGGAGGGCACAGGACCAGGGACACAAGGGGGACCTGATGTCTGCCATTGGGGGGTGGTCGCCACTTCATAGTTCAGGGACACATGTACCAACCAGATCAAGGACACTTTATTCACACCTAGGCTGACCCTCTGGCCTAGGCGTGATTAATGTGTCAAGCAAACTTCTGAGAGATGTGACATGGGTATTCCAGGAGGCTGGGAAACAGAGCAGTCTAGGATGGCTGACGCATCCGCCACTGGGGGCTGTCATTGTGAACCTGGAGGAGGCCACCAGCCCCCATCAATGAACAAAACCAAAATGCCAGCATGTGACCCCTGCTATGTCATCTGAACAGTGGATCACAATGTGACAACCCTGGATTCACTGCATGAGTGAGTATGAGTTTTGAAGAAAACCCAACAATACAGATAGAAGGGGAAAAAACATTGGTAGTGTTCCTCCAATGTGATTCCTTAGGCAGTGTGGGGTTGGTTTACTAAAACTGGAAAGTGCTAAATCTGGTGGAGCTGTGCATGGAAGCCAATCAGCTTCTAACTTCAGCATCTTCAATTAAGCTTTGACAAAAAAAAAAACTGGAAGCTGATTGGTTTCTATGCAGAGCTACACCAGATTTTGCACTCTCCAGTTTTAGTAAATCAACCCCTGTGTCATGTTCTATATATTTTATCTATGTGAACAAGTAGAGTAAAAACCTAGTGATCCTGCCAGCATCTTTCTCTTACAAGTGCTTCTTATGTTAAGCTGGCAATGCTAAACACAGGCTGCGAATCCTGTAGTAGCATTGTCAGCTTGGGGTTTTCAAAGGCATTGTGGTCCCATGACCACTAAAAAAACAGAAAACCAATTAGGCATTTAAGAAACTTTTTTATAGCAAAAGTGCAGGTATTTTATGCTATGAATGTCTGCTTTCCTTATTTCCATTTCATAAGCTTTAAACTACCTACTGTTTTTTTTATGTCTATGGGACTATATTGGTGGCACCTCGGCATTAGATATTCTAGGTCTGCACACCTGTTAAAGACAATACAATGGAATCTAACTCTTTCCCATTCCTAATGGTAAATCATTCTATACTAGAGAAAATGGCAACAAAAGAATTGGGAATGGCCCCAGGTGAATAGCAAACACTCTCAGGTGGATAGGATCCAAGTTAGGAGCTATGGCAGAGCTATCTCATTGCCAGTAGGTGATGTAGCCCATTAGACTCTATTAATAGTATTAAAGGTTTGTGCTAGTAGCATTACATTTCTAACCTACCAGCTGCTGTATATAACACATAGAAAAGCATTAGAGAAGTGGTTACATTTAAATGCTTGATCCACCAGAGAGTATAATACCTCTAAAAAGAGCTGAACCTATACT
Organism: Lithobates clamitans; assembly: GCA_037952925.1. NCBI lineage: Eukaryota > Metazoa > Chordata > Amphibia > Anura > Ranidae > Lithobates > Lithobates clamitans. The sequence continues at coordinate 651,264 of JBBGZY010000309.1, forward strand.
ATACCAATATACCGAGTACAAGACATAGCCCATCAGACTCCTCTATAACTGATGTTATACCCCCTAGTGCATCAAGCCTTTAAATGTAACCACTTTTCTAATGTTTTTCCATGTGTTTTCTACATGTTTCCATACATTTCCAAGCTCCTTACATCTGGTAGCCTCTGCTGAAAAAGAGGTTCACCTGTCTTCCAAAGACTGGCTTCTCATGTCTGAACATCAGACCCACTGGACCCTTTGGCAGACACCTGGTGACCAAGGCCTAGATACTTTTGACATGAGCATCTGTTTTTTGAAGAAAAGGTATCTCAGCTGCGTCTAAGGTTTATTTCCTGAGCAATACAGCTACAGCTTTGATTTATGTTACGTTCAAGAATATTGTTATTTTTTCTTTTATTTTTGGTCACTCATTGTCTTATATTCTATAACTGGAAAGAAACAAGTTATTTATAGTCTATGCTTTGAAGGCTTACATAATTCTCGGAAGGGTGTAATGATATGGTGGCACTTTGGGACTCCTTCTAAATGTCAAATAGTGGGAATTGAACAGACTGACTTTGGGGGACTCATTTTATGTTAGAAATATGTCTATCTATCTATCTATCTATCTATCTATCTATCTATCTATCTATCTATCTATCTATCTATCTATCTATCTATCTATCTATCTATCTATCTATCTATCTATCTATCTATCTATCTATCTATCTATCTATCTATCTCTAGTGTAGGCAGGTACAGTCTATCTTCTGCACTTCAGGTGGCTCTCTAACACAGCGGTCCTGCTGTTGGAGAGAAAGTCAAGAGGAATGAGGTTCCTCTATGTTTTCCTTGGTCACTGGGGAAGCTTTCCCTTTGGACGCTGCCACCCCATGTGACTCCATCAGCCATCTGGGGTAAGCTAAAGCGTATTTAAGACCCTGGCTCCCGGGGTTGTGGCACGTTTTGGCAAGTGGACATAGTAGGGACAGGTACCCTGTCTGTGAGGGACAGCAATATCACTAGGGAAAGTATCCTGACGATGAGGGTAAGCATAGGGCCGCATCTCTTCTGGACATTCTTTTGGACAATGAGGCCTAGCCATCTGAGGATCAGATGGCTAGGCCTCATTCAGTCCCCTTTCAACAGACACTGTCATTCCAGCTGGAATCTACTCCTGTTATGCTACTAAACTGTGAGTGTGCCCGGCTGGGTGGCTTTCCCACCGGGTTTGATGTGCACTGTTGCTGCATTTCTTCAATACAAGTTTATTGCAGCTCCCTGTGTGAATTATTGTCTCCGCACCACACACCTATATACCTACCTACCTATATACATCTATATGCCTACCTATCTATATAGATCTAGATCTATCTATCTATCTACATCTATTATTCCTCAATAGTCCAAAATATAAGAAATAGGACAAATCTAATCTGAATATTGCTCGACACTATTACAGATAGAAAGCTGTCCTGAATATTATGAGATTTAGATCTATGAAAGAGAATGTAGGCGATTCAAAAGGTTTAAAGCCCAAACTAGCTTTCTATTCAAAGAATTCAAGTTTCTTTTCATTTAGAAATCAGCTGCAGCCTGAGTAGAAAAGCATGTCCCCTGCCAGCATCCTGCATGGAAACACTCTTGCTCTCTATGTGGAAGCTGTGCTGTTAAGAATAGCCTTGCGATGAAGGACATCCACACAGGTATGTCTTCAGTCAATGTATGATTTACTGAGTAAATAGGAGTGTACACTGGATCACAGAGCATCAAAGTACAGAATTAAACACACAGTTTTATGCCATATTACGTGTTACGTATCCTGTCTATTATATAGTGATTAGTGTCTACCTTATTCTCACTATTCTCTATCTCGGGCACATATCCATGGGACCGGGGAAAATTCTGATTATCTGAGATAACATTGTAAATGTCACATAAATGATAAATGGCGATGACTGCGGATAAATGATGCTTGCATACTAATACATTTTTGTATATCAGCCAAAGTGATAATTAAAATAATAATAAACCAAAAAGCAGCGCTGTAATCAACGTTAACAAAAGTGCATATAATCATCAAAAGTTTACAAAGTTGCTACCAATGCAGACAGCAATGAATAATTCATAGCATACAGTATCTCACAAAAGTGAGTACACCCCTCACATTTTTGTAAATATTTTATTATATCTTTTCATGTGACAACACTGAAGAAATGACACTTTGTAAATTTGCTGTCCTCTCAAAATAACCCAACACACAGCCATTAATGTCTAAACCGCTGGCAACAAAAGTGAGTACACCCCTAAGTGAAAATGTCCAAATTGGGCCCAAAGTGTCAATTATTATATTATATCGAGGCCTGTTCTGAGTGCAACCTGTCCTGTTAAACCGGTGTATGGTCTTGGCCACTGTGCCTTTTAGGGTGTGCCTCCCAAATATCTTGTTTTTTTATTTCTTCAGTGTTGTCACATGAAAAGATATAATAAAATATTTACAAAAATGAGAGGGGTCTACTCACTTTTGTGAGATACTGTGTATATATATATATATATATATATATATATATATATATATATATATATATATATATATATATATATATATATATATATATAAAATTCATCAAACCGTAAATGGATTGATATAGTCCATAGATGAAAGGAGTCCCATCATAGGACATCCACAGTGTGAGATGTTCCAGGAAATGTCATCTGTGTGAATAGAACAGAGACCTTCCACCACCAGGTAGTAGAAGTTATCATAAGCCTCTTACCAGAAGAGTTGGGACAAAAGTTATGGCCAGAAGAGCATAAAATGTGGATCCCAGGTTCAACTTCTGCTAGGGGGAAATAATTGTCACTCAGCAAAAAACAATGTTGTGGAACCATAAAATATAAGCATATCCTTACATCTTAAATTCAGTTTAAAAATGTCTTTATTGTAAAGATTATTGGAGCTTTAACAATGCAGCAATGCGATATCAGCAGGAGCAAAGTGGCAGGCTGAGGCTGGGTTCACACTAGAACATGCGGCTCACAGCAGGAGTCCGGTGCGTCTCCATTCACCGTTTCAGGTCCGATTTCAGCCTGAATTTGGGGCTGAATTCAGACTAAAAGACGCACAGGACTGTGCAATTCGCACCGGAGGCGCTGCGGAGATGTGTGAACCGGCTCCATAGAGAGCAAGTCACAATCTCCTGCTATGCAAACTGGATGCAGGGAAACCCACATCCAATGCACAATAGTGTGAACCCAGCCTGATTGTTAGTAAGTATCGGCACGAGGGGCATCGGGACGCCATTTAAAAAGAACAGGTAGGAGTATAACAAAGTCATATATTAGGTTACTTATTTCAATAATATAGAGGAGCCCATGTAAGAGACTGGCCACCCAGCCTCCAAAACCCGTGAACCAGTTGGATGGGTTGATCAAGTCAACCCAACTTGTCAAACCAGCCCAGGGCTTTTCAGTATGCGTGGCTCCAAATTCTTGCTTCAACTGCTGAACCTGTCCTACATGAGCAATGATAGCATCTTCAGCTCCAGTATCATTGGAAGGGTAGTTGGAGCAGGAAGTCTGTGTTGTATAACTTCCTTTTTTTATCATTTTCAACTTATTTGCGACAATAACAAAATCCTTGTCCTAAATTGCAGTTACATTATCCATCAGATCAGCTAGATCAATGTCAAAGCTAAAAGCTTTCTTTGTTTATACAACACCTGTTGACCTAGGGGATATTATTATTATACAGGATTTATATAGCGCCAACAGTTTGCGCAGCGCTTAACAAAATGAAGGCAGACATTACAGTTACATTACAATTTGGTACAAGAGGAACCAGAGGGCCCTGGACCAGAGCTTACAATCTAGGAGGGAGGGTCAATTGATACAAAAGGTAATAGCTGTGGGGGATGTGCTGATGGAGAATGTAAAACAGTGTATTAATTACCATGGGCCTCTTGGCTACTTCTCTGATTAATGCTAGGGTTTTCAGGGATCGTCTAAAGATGGCTAGATTAGGGGACAGTCGGACAGATTGGGGTAGGGAGTTCCAAAGGATGGTAGAAGCTCTGGAGAAATCCTGTAGGCGAGCATGGGAGGGTGTGACAAGGGAGCTAGAGAGCAGGAGGTCTTGGGAGGACCAAAGAGAATGGCTCAGTTGGTATTTTGAGACTAGGTTAGTGATGTAGCTGGGGGCAGAGTTGTGGACGGCTATGTAAATTATTGTTAGTACTTTGAATTTTATTCATATCAAAGGTTTGACTGTCCTAGATTCAGAAGGAAGATTCAGTTGATCTCTAAGGTGTGTGCTTAAAAAGATGCTGAGGGACCTTATGAAACTGAGTTTTCTTAAAATCATTATCTTCCATATACAGTGCCTTGAAAAAGTTTTCATACCCCCTTTTTACATTTTCTCATGTTTCAACCAAAAAAGTAAATGTATTTTATTGGGATTTTATGTGATAGACCAACACAAAGTGGCACAAAATTGTGAAGTGGTAAGAAAATGATAAATGGTTTTCAATTTTTTTTTACAAATAAATATGTGAAAAGTGTGGCGTACATTTGTATTCAGCCCCCTTTACTCTGATACCCAGAACTAAAATCTAGTGGAACCAATTGCCTTCAGAAGTCACATAATTAGTAAATAGAGTCCACCTGTGTGTAATTTTATCTCAGTATAAATACAGCTGTTCTGTGAAGCCCTCAAAGGTTTGGTTATAAAACAATATCCCAAGCTTTAAACATCTCACGGAGCACTGTTCAATCCATCATCCGAAAATGGAAAGAGTATGGTACAACTGCAAACCTACCAAGACATGGCCGTCCACCTAAACTGACAGGCCGGACAAGGAGAGCATTCATCAGAGAAGTAGCCAAGAGGTCCATGGTAACTCTGGAGGAGCTGCAGAGATCCACAGCTCAGGTGGGAGAATCTGTCCACAGGACAACTATTAGTTGTGCTCTCCACAAATCTGGCCTTTATAGAAGAGTGGCAAGAAAGTCATAGTTGAAAGAAAGTTTTAAGAAGTCCTGTTTGCAGTTTGTGAGAAGCCATGTGGGGGACACAGCAAACATGTGGAAGAAGGTGATCTGGTCAGATGAGACCAAAATTCAACTTTTTGGCCTAAAAGCAAAACGCTATGTGTGGCAGAAAACTAACACTGCACATCACCCTGAACACACCATCCCTACTGTGAAACATGGTGGTTGCAGCATCATGTTGTGGAGATGCTTTTCTTCAGCAGGGACAGGGAAGCTGGTCAGATTTGATGGGAAGATGGATGGAGCCAAATACAGGGCAATCTTATGCCGCGTACACACGAGCGGACTTTTCAGCATCAAACGGCCAACGGTCTTTCTGACGGACTTTCGACGGAGTTATTACGGACTTTCGAATGACCGGACTTGCCCACACACGAACGGACTAAAGTCACTTCGAAAGTCCGTTCGTTTCAACATGATGACGTATGAATGGACTAGAATAAGGAAGTTGATAGCCAGTAGCCAATAGCTGCCCTTGTGTCGTTTTTTGTCCGTCGACTAGCTTACAGACGAACGGATTTTTCGACCGGACTCGAGTCCGTCGGAAAGATTTGAAACATGTTCTAAATCTAAAGTCCGTCTGATTTTTCAACAGCAAAGGTCCAATGAAGCCCACACATGATCGAAATGTAAAGCGGATTCGTTCCGTCGGACCTTTGCTGTTGAAAAGTCCGCTCGTGTGCACACAGCATTATGCCGCGTAAACACGACCGGACTTTACGGCAGACTTTGTCCGGCGGACTTTTCGACGGACTTTACGACGGGCTTTCCAAAAGAACGGACTTGCCTACACACGATCAACCAAAGTCTTTGACTGTTAGGATACCCCTATCCTTGAGGGCAGCAAGGCCTGTGACATACATCATCACGATATATATATATATAGTCCGTCTGGTTAGCCACTCTGTGCGCATTAGTGTTTGTTTTCTGCTATCAAAGCAGAGAGGGTTAGTCTGTGCAGAGCGAGTGTACAGCGGAGGGTATAAATATGCGCACAAACAAGAAGAAAATGATCCGCCAGTATCAGCGGGCAGAGTGGCAACAAATGTAAGGAACCCCCAGCAGGGATAAAAGTGCGTCCAAAGTATATACAATAGGCCGGCAATCAAGACCAAGCAATAGGCTTATAGTAACAAGGGAGAAATACATAAATGAAATGTAGCAATCAGCAAAGAAAAGATGCTGCCGATCTGCTCTGGTGAACAAACGAGGGCTCTAAATGAAAGCGTAGGATAGCAAAGTAGTCCACTTATGTCCAGCGAAGCTTCTATTGCTATAAATAATGGGACCCCAGCTTAGGAAAGGAGATGGGGGGGGGAGGGGACTTAGTTCCTTTCTTCAATCTTTTATCTGTATTTCTTTACTTCTGCTTCTTCGGCGCTTTTATTACAATTGCTTATTTGTTTGTACAAGTTTCCACATTATGCCGACTTCCTTCTGCAACATGTGCTGTCATCCTTTTCGGCTATGTTCTCCATTATCTCTGCTGTGACCTACAAAGCCTCTCCATTCGCCACCCCTCCCTGCTGCTCATCCATCTTTTCAACGCTGGCCACACACACACGTGTATCATTTTCCAATCAATCTAAATACTTACCGCGGGACTATAATGTAAATGTTCAATATACACTCACCGGCCACTTTATTAGGTACACCTGTTCAATGCCTTGGTAATAGACATGTGCAATTTGTTTCGTTTCAAAATCTATTTTTGACGGCGTTCGACAAATTTGTTAATTCAGAAATATTCAAATTAATAAAAACTTGTCACTTAAGCCCCGGACCATTTGGCTGGCCAAAGACCAGAGCACTTTTTGCGATTCGGCACCGCGACGCTTTAACTGACAATTGCGCGGTCGTGCGACGTAGCTCCCAAACACAATTGACGTCCTTTTTTCCCCATAAATAGAGCTTTCTTTTGGTGGTATTTGATCACCTCTGCGGTTTTTATTTTTTGCGCTATAAACAAAAAAAGAGCGACAATTTTGAAAAAAAAACGCAATATTTTTTACTTTTTGCTATAATAAATATCCCCAAAAATATATAAAAAAACATTTATTTTCCTCGGTTTAGGCCGATATTTGTTCTACTACATATTTTTTTGGGGAAAAAAAACACAATAAGGCCCCTTTCACACTGGGGCGGTTTGCAGGCGTTATTGCGCTAAAAATAGCGCCTGCAAACCGCCCCTAAACAGCCTCCGCTGTTTGTTCAGTGTGAAAGCCCGAGGGCTTTCACACTGAAGCGGTGCGCTGGCAGGAGAAGAAAAAATCTCCTGCAAGCCGCATCTTTGGAGCGGTGAAGGAGCGGTGTATTCACCGCTCCTAAACCACTCCTGCCCATTGAAATCAATGGGACAGCGCGGCTATACCGGGGTAATTCCGCAGCTATAGCCGCGCTATACGAGGGGTTTTAACCCTTTTTCGTCCGCCAGCGGGGGGTTAAAACCGCACCGCTAGCAGCCGAATACCGCGGTAAAACAACGCTAAAAATAGCGCTGTTTTACTGCCGATGCCCCCCACCGCCCCAGTGTGAAAGGGGCCTAGGCGTTTATTGATTGGTTTGCGCAAAAGTTATAGCATCTACAGTATAGGGGCTAGATTTATGGCATTTTTATGAATAATTTTTTTTTTTACTAGTAATGGCGGCGATCAGCGATTTTTATCGTGACTGCGACATTATGGCGGACAGATCGGACACTTTTGGCGCTATTTTGGGACCATTCACATTTATACAGCGATCAGTGCAATTAAAAATGCATTGATTAATGTGTAAATGTGATTCGCAGTGAAGGGGTTAACCAGGAGGAGGTGCTGCAGGGGTTAAGTGTGTCCTAGGGAGTGATTCTAACTGGGGGGGAGGGGCTATGCGTGACATGACACTGATCACCGCTCCCGATTACAGGGAGCTGTGATCAGTGACAGTGTCACTAGGCAGAACGGGGAAATGCTGATGTAAACCTCCGTGAGATGATCGCGGGTATCCCCGTGGACATCGAGTCCGCGGGACCCCCGATCACACTCGCGGACCTCGCGGCAGGTTCGCACGCGCACTGCCGGCGGCACACACACGACCACACGGGGGCAAATTTAAAGGGACGTATCTGTATGCCCATTTGCGTGTCCGTGCCATTCTGCCGACGTAAATGTCGTGCGGCGGTCGGCAAGCGGTTAAAGAATTTTCCCGTAAATCCGAAAATAAGAATGAAAATCTGAAAATTTGAAAATCCGAAATAATAACTAACTGATAATAACTATTACTAACTATTAAATTATAGATATTGGAATTTCCTTTCAAATTTGGGTATTTACGAACGTAACGAATACAAATTTATCCGAAGTTATGAATTATTCGAAATGACGAATGCCGCGTCTACATGAATGGAACATAACAAATTAATAATAATAAATAATAATAATAATCAAAAAAAACTTTTTATTATTATTATTTATTACTATTAGTTTATTACGTTCCATTAATTTAGATACAGCATTCGTCATTTCAGGTGATTCGTAACTTCGGATAAATTCGTATTTGTTACGTTCGTAAATACCCAAATTTGAAAGGAAATTCCAATACCTTTAATATAATAGTTAGTTTTTTTTTGTTAGTTAATATTTTGGATTTTCGAATTCATGAATTTACTAAAATGAACAAGTTTTTCGGCAGTGCGCATGTCTACTTGGTAACACAAATTGCTAATCAGCCAATCACATGGCAGCAACTCAATGCATTTAGGCATTTAGGCATCTAGACGACTTGCTGAAATTCAAACCGAGCATCAGAATGGGGAAGAAAGGGGATTTAAGTGACTTTGAACGTATCATGGTTGTTGGTGCCAGATGGGCTGGTCCGAGTATTTCACAAACTGCTGATCCACTGGGATCATCACACACAACCATCTCTCGGGTTTACAGAGAATGGTCCAAAAAAGAGAAAATATCCAGTGAGCGGCAGTTGTGTAGAGGAAAATGCCTCATTGATGTCAGAGGTCAGAGGAGAATGGGCAGACTGGTTTGAGATGATAGAAAGGCAACAGTAACTCAAATAAGCACTCGTTACAACCAAGGTATGCAGAATACCATTTCTGAATGCACAATACATCAAACCTTGAAGCAGATGGGCTACAGCAGCAGAAAACCACACCAGGTGCCACTCCTGTCAGCTAAGAACAGGACACTGGAGTTACAATTTGCACAGGATCACCAAAATTGGACAATAGAAGATTGGAAAAACATTGCCTGGTCTGATGAGTCTCAATTTCAGCTGCGATATTCAGATGGAGGATCAGAATTTGGTGTAAAGAACATGAAGACATGAATCCATCCTGCCTTGTATCACCGGTTCAGGCTGGTGGGGGTGTAATGGTGTGGGGGATATTTTCTTGGCACACGTTGGACCCTTTTTTACCAATTGATCATGGTTTAAACATCACGGCCTACCTGAGTATTGTTGCTGACCATGTCCATCCCTTTATGACTACAGTGTCCCCATCTTCTGATGGCTCCTTCCAGCAGGATAATGCACCATGTCACAAAGCTCCAATCATCTCACCACTGGACAATGAGGTCCCTGTCCTCCAATGGTCTCCACACTCACCAGATCTCATCCAATAGAGCACCTTTGGGATGTGGTGGAAGGGGAGATTTGCATCATGGATGTGCCAACAAATCTGTAGCAACTGTGTGATGATATCATGTCACTATGGAGCAAAATCTCTGAGGAATGTTTCCAACACCTTGTTGCATCTATGCCATGAAGAATGAAGGCCGTTCTGAAGGCAAAAGGGGGTCCAACCCGGTACTATCAAGGTGTACCTAATAAAGTGGCCGGTGAGTGTATATAAAATACTTTTCCACCCAATTGTGTGTAAACAGAAACACAGATTGTTTGCTGCCTACTCTATTGTATTGTGTCAAGCCTCTGTTGTGGACATTTGAAGGAATTAATAAAGATAATCCTCTGCAGTAGATTGTATTGTGTCCAGAAGAAAGGAGGGGAATTCCTTAGGAGATAATTGGGTCAAGTTGATATTTCCCAGAGATTAGAGAAATATCTGTATCCATAGATCACATTCCCAATTCTTTCACTCAATGCTTATACTAGGAGTGCCCAACTTTTTAAAGAGCGAAGGCCACCCAACCACTTCCCCGACCCGGTCACGTACATATACGTCGGCAGGTTGGCAGCCCTGCGCAAAACGATGTCAAGGTATGTCGGCTCCCTTAAAGTGGAAGTCCACCCTGAAAAAAAATTGCACAAAAAAATACCTAAAAAAATGGAGGGAAAAAAAAATATTTTTTTTTACTTACAAGAAATGGCTGTTGCTAGGCAGTCTTCCTAATCTGCCTCTTCCTACACTGCGGTGATCTTCAGTCTCCTGCTCCCCGCGTTGTCTTCTGGGGAATGGGGCGCGGTGTGTTATGGGAACTGTGTGTGTCCCACAACACATCGTGTCCCATTCACAAAGCGCCGCGCCGCTCGCGCGCGCGTGCGCAGTAGGAAACTGGCAGTGAAGCCGCAAGGCTCCACTGCCTGTTTCCCTTACTTAGGATGGCGGTCCCGAGAGCCGAGGGACGGTTTGGCCAACATCGCGAGCACCCAGGACAGGTAAGTACTTATTTAAAGTCAGCAGCTACAGCTACAAAAAAAATTTAGCTGGCCGGAATCCCGCTTTAAGAGCCTTAGCAGGCACGCGCGCACTGCACAGCGGGGGACCCGGTGCGCGTGGCCAGCAGTCACGATGACCGCCGGCCACCCGCGAATGTGGGCACAAGAGACAGAACGGGGATCTGTGTGTGTAAACACAGGAGAGGAGAGACAGTTCGCCTGTTCCTATTAGGAACAGCGATCTGTCTCCTCCTCTAGTCACTTCCATCTCCCCACAGTTAGAACACACACTGAGGGAACACATTTAACCCCTTGATCGCCCCCTAGTGTTAACCCCTTCCCTACCAGTGACATTTATACAGTAATCAGTGGCTATTTTTAGCTCTGATCGCTGTATAAATGTCAATGTTCCCAAAAAAAGTGTCAAAAGTGTCCGATCTGATAAAAATCGCTAATCGCCGCCATTACTAGTAAAAAAATTTAATAAAAATACCATAAATCTATCCCCTAGATATAACTAAATAACTTTTGTGCAAATCAATCAATATACGCTTATTGCGATTTTTTTTACCAAAGATATGTAGAAGAATAGATATCGGCCTAAACTGATGAAGAAATTTGTTTCTAAAAAACATTTGGGGGATATTTATTATAGCAAAAACTTAAAAATATTGTCTTTTTTTCAAAATTGTCGCTCATTTTTTTGTTTATATCGCAAAAAATAAAAAACGCAGAGGCGATCAAATACCACCAAAAGAAAGCTCTATTTGTGGGGAAAAAAGGACGCAAATTTTGTGTGGGTACAGCATCGCATGACTGCGCAATTACCAGTTAAAGCAGCGCAGTGCCAAATTGTAAAAAGTGCTCTGGTCAGAAAGGGGGTAAAATCTTCCGGGGCTGAAGCGGTTAAGCAACTTGATAACCGGTCGCGGCCCACAATGAGCGGAGCGGGCAGATGACAGATCTGTGTCCGCCCTACATATGTGAAGCAGACATGGACACAGCCCACTCTACTCAATGGGCCCTCCGATCCGATCTGCCCAGACGGAAGTGGTCGGATCCCCTTCTGTTTTTTTTTTTTTTTTTTTTTTAGCGGATCGGACTGGAGGTAGGTGGGTGAAAAAAGGTAACATGTCTGTTTACATCTGACACTCCATAGCAGTGAATGGAGGGTCTGAAAACGGACAGGTGGACCTGATCGGACTGATCAGGGGGCCTAAGCCCTCATTCACATTGGAGCGACTTGTTATGCAATTTGACAGGTCAAATCGCATGACAAGTCGCACCCTTCTGCCAGTAATTGCACTGTTCAAATCTGTGCAACGCCGACTTTACAGTGCCGCAACGATTTGAAAAAGTAGTTCCTGCACTGCTTTTGGCGATTTTGGGTGTGCAACTCACATAGACGTCTGTACACGAAGGCGCGCAGATGTCTTCCAAGTCGCACCCAAATCCACACTGACATGCTGCTTTGAAATCGTGCTGTTTCAGATGAAGTCGTACGATTTCAAAATGTGAACAAGGGGTAAGGCTGCTTTCACATTGATGCGCTGGACCACGGGTGCAGCTCAGTGCACCTTTGGTTTTCCTGCGGATAAGCTGCATTTTTCCATAGACTTCTATTATATCTTGCAGGTGTGGTGCACTTTCTGAAAACACACCAAGCCTGCAGGTAATAACAGAAGTCTATAACTCTGTGCAGGTAACCTACAGGTGTAGTGCGCTGCACCTGAAAATCAGTTTGAAAGCAACCCAGTAACCAGTGCTCTGGGATAGAGGGCCCGCAACCTGCGATCTGGGCTTGCCGTTCCACCATCCCACATCAGGGGGCTTGGGCTTTGGGCTACATCAGAGGGCTCAGGCTGTGGGCCTCATCAGAAGGCTCGGACCACAGACCACATTAGAGGCCTCGGGCTGCGGACCACATCAGAGGCCTCGGGCTGCGGACCACATCAGAGGCCTCGGGCTGCGTGCCACATGGGAGGGCTCGGGCTGCAGGCCACATCAGAAGGCTCGGGCTGGGGGGCACATCAGAGGGCTCGGGCTGCGGTCAACATCAGAAGGCTTGGGCCGCGGACCACATCAGAGGCCTCGGGCTGCGTGCCACATCAGAGGGTTGGGGCTGCGGGCCACATTAGAAGGCTCGGGCTGTGGGCCACATCAGAGGGCTCGGGCCTTTGGGCCACATCAGAGGGCTCGTACTGCAGACCACATCAGAGGGCTCGGGCTGTGTGCCACATGAGAGGGCTCGGCCTGCGGGCCACATCAGAGGGTTTGGGCTGCGGGCCACATCAGAAGGCTCGGGCCGCGGACCACATCAAAGGCCTCAGGCTGCGTGCCACATCAGAGGGTTTGGGCTGCAGGCCACATCAGAGGGTTTGGGCTGCGGGCCACATCAGAAGGCTTGGGCCAAGGGCCACATCAGAGGGATTGGACTGCAGACCACATCAGAGGGCTTGGGCTGTGGGGCACCCCTGGACTATACAGTAAACCTTTCACAGGATAAGGGTGGGGAGGATCCATGTAAGTGAAAGAGAAACTGCAGCAGGCAACTTTCCCTGCTAGACAAAGCTGCTCTGTGGAGCAGAGATTTGAAAGTTTTTAAAACTAGATGGACAGAAACAAAAAGAATACAAATCCATGCGCTGCAGGCACAACATTTCTTTATAAATGAGTTCCCAGATATCACAGAGGCCACAAATATGATGACTTAGTCACAATGACTGCACCTTCATACCTTCTGTTATTTTTCTACTTCCTTTAACAGACCAAACTGTTTCTCCTGTTGCCGATGATGAGTAAAGTGTTTAGATGTGCAGAGAAATCTGAGAGCCCATTAACACTCTCAGCATTAAATAATGCTTGCCAGATAACCCCTCTGTATTGGTTTTCTATTGTATAGATTTATGTATTATCTTGGCCAGAAACTTGGCTTTCTAAATGCATCTCAAACATGCTATAAACACTGTAGAGATGTTTGTGGCACATTTGCTGTACATTTACAGTAAAGCCCGGCAAACGACACCTTCAATTTTGACGCAACTCAAACATGATTCTGCGCTAATGTGACCAACACTGGAGGACGCAATGCACACCATTTTGACAGATGTTTGTGGAGCTTCAAAAACACTCATGTAATGCCTGCTTTTAAAACCAACAGGGGTGCGCATGCCCACGCACCAATGGCCAATAAGAGAGAATCAACCTTTTGTTGGTTATAAAGTATATCATGAAAAGAAAGAAGAAGCAAGTGAGTGTATGTGTATACTTGGGAAGCATATCGATTCTGTAAAAGGAGAACCTTTTCTTGACTGAGACCAACGAGTGGCTTGAATGTATGACACCATACCACGGTAATTGGCCAGTTAAATTGTTCGAGAAGGCCTCCCTATAGATCAGTGGTTCTCAACTCCGGTCCTCAGGACCTACTAACAGGCCAGATTTTAAGTATTACCTTGGGGAGATGCAGACCAGAATACTGCAATCACTGAGCAGCAAATGATATCACCTGTGATGTATTTCAATTATCTTGCAAACCTGGCCTGTTAGTGGGTACTGAGGACAGGAGTTGAGAACCACTGCTATAGATAGTGACTATTTATCTGATACTTCTATATCATAGGGACAGGCTTAAAAAGAATAGAAGATTAGCATCACTGGGGTATCTTTCTATCTTCTGCTCTCCTACAGAATCAATACGCTTCCCATCCTATAAGTACACATTTACAGTGAGGTAAAAAAAGTATTTGTTCCCCTGCTGATTTTGTACGTTTTCCCACTGACAAAGAAATGATCAGTCTATATTTTTAATAGTAGGTTTATTTTAACAGTAAGAGACAGAATAACAACAAAAAATATCATTGATTTGCATTTTAATGAGTGAAATAAGTATTTGATCCCCTAGCAGGCCCCTTTCACACGAGGCGGACTCCATTTCCACGGAGTCCGCCTCGGTCCGCCGGCTCAGCGGGAGATCTGTCCGTTGATCTCTGCTGAGCCGGCGGATGACAGGTCCCTCTCTGCTCACTGAGCGGGGAGGGGCTTGTCAGGCGCCGCTGCTGGCTATGGAGGGATCGGATGAAAACGGACAGCATGTCCGTTTTCGTCAGATCTCACCCGATCCGCCAGCGACGGACCTGGACGTAGAACCATCCGTCTGTTTTTAGCGGATCGGACCGGGTCGGATGTCAGAGGACATGTCTCCGCTGACATCCGACGCTCCATAGACTAACAAGGAGCGCCCGTTCAGGTCCGCCGTCAAAACTGACAGGCGGACCTGAACAGTCCAATTGTGTGAAAGGGGCCTCAATCAGCAAGATTTCTGGCTCCCAGGTGCCTTCTATACAGGTAACGAGCTGAGATTAGGAGCACTCTCTTAAAGGGATCTTTAAATTTTTAAAGATTTTAAATCTTTAACATTTTTAAAGATTTTAAATTGTTTAATCTTAGAAGAAAACTTCAGACTGGGGTGGAGGTTCACCTTCCAGCAGGACAACGACTCTAAACATACAGCCAGAGCTACAATGGAATGGTTTAGATCAAAGCATATTCATGTCTTATGCCGCGTACACACGGTTGGACTTTTCAGCTACAAAAGTCCGACAGCCCGTCCGACAGACTTTCAACAGACTTTCGACTGACTTTTGCCGGACTTTCAACAGACTTTCTAACGACCAGACTTGATTACACACGATTACACCAAAGTCCTACGGATTCGTAAGTGATGACGTACACCGGACTAAAATAAGGAAGTTGATAGCCAGTAGCCAATAGCTGCCCTAGCGTGGGTTTTTGTCCGTCGGACTAGCATACAGCTGAGCGGATTTCTGGGTCCGGCGGAGTTACGACGTAAAGATTTGAAGCATGTTCCAAATCTAAAATCCGTCAGATTTACGACTGGAAAAGTCTGCTGAAGGTCCAGTGAAGCCCACACACGATCGGATTGTCCGACGGATTTGGTCCGTCGGACAAGTCTGGTCGAAAAGTCCGACGGTGTGTACGTGGCAATAGAATGGTCCAGTCAAAGTCCAGACCTAAATCCAATTGAGAATCTGTGGCAAGACCTAAAAATTGCTGTTCACAGATGTTCTCCATCCAATCTGACAGAGCTTGAGCTATTTTGCAAGGAAGAATGGGCAAAAATATCACTCTCTAGATGTGCAAAGCTGGTAGAGACATCCCCAAAAAGACTTGCAGCTGTAATTGCAGTGAAAGGTTGTTCTACAAAGTATTGACTCAGGGGGGCTAAATGCAAATGCACGTCACACTTTTCACATTTTTTATTGAAAAAAATTTTGAAAACCATTTATTATTTTCCTTCCACTTCACAATTATGTGCCACTTTGTGTTGGTCTATTACATAAAATCCCAATAAAATACATTTATGCTTTTTCAAGGGTTACGAATACTTTTTCAAGGCACTGTATGCTTCATTTTTCTATTCTACTTTGTATATTTTTTAATAAAGCTTAGCTTTTTTATGCTGCATAGTCCTATTAGTAACTTTCTTTCTGGGCCCCTCACAGCCCATGTTTTTGTACTGAGTTGAGTTAACTAGACCACACCAAATCAATTCTTGGTGAGTCAGAAGTCATTGGCCGGTGGTAAGTTTGTGTTTAGTCCTTACCATACCCTATTATTGCTTTCTGTGTAGTCATTGGCAATCATTATCTAATTTGTCTTAAAAACAACTTTAAGTATTTATAGGTACATGTCCCCCTTAAGGGTAAGGCGCTTCATAAAACTGTAAAAACATCCTCTGCACTGCAATTAGCTGAAGTGAAATGGCATTGGATGCAGGTGCTGTGTCTTATTGAAGAGTTGAGCTGCTTGTGGATGGTACCAAGTCAGCAGGTCACCATACTGTCTGGACAGACGGGCTCTATTGTCAATGCACAAAGTGGCAGTTAAAAAAGAACACAAACACCTTTTTTATCTTTTTGTATACCTGTACATCTGCATGTTATGATTTAGGACTGAGGTTTGCTTGGGAAAACCTTCAAAAATCTTTTCCTCTCAGTGGAAGTGATGAATCCTGCTCTTCTCCTCCTACGTTCTATGATGAAATAGCTGAATGAAGGCCACTCCCCTAAGAACAAGTGTCCTCAGGCAGACTTGTATTGCAGGGAAGGGGGCGTGTCTGACCCGGTGTGCTGACTACTGAGTGCACTGGATTTATTCTATATATATATAGATAACAAACTTTTCTTTTACTGAGGTCCCAAGTTGAACCTCCCTACTGATTACTTATAAGAGTACTGAAATGTGGGACGTTTTCCCATGCTCCAGTTAGCTAATTGGCCCCTTCAGTCAATGAAACAATTTTAAGAAGGGGAAATACAATTGTTTCGTTAAGTAAATAGACCAATTTACCAACTGGAGCATGGGAAAATTCCCAACTTCCAATCCGGTGATACTCTAATAGCGAATCCCACAGAGATTCTCTTCAGTCTGTATCTGTCATAGACTGGATGTGGAAGCCTTTGTTCACAAAACTTTAACCCATTTTTTTTTTTCTAACAGCACGAAACCTAAAAATAAGGAGGGTCCTCTATATTATTGTAATATTTTGGATTATGGTAGAGGGTTTTTAGATTTAATTTCAACCTTATTACAGCAAACCTGTGAGCTGAAGACAAATGACATAGCCACTAATAATATGCAGAAAAGCACCACCAGATAATCTGTACAGAAATGCCAGCAAAACCCTTGGAATCCAGACCCAAGTAGTGTTCTGGTCCTTGATTTCAGTCCGAGTTGGCATTGAATCCCTTCCTAGTGCTTGTTTTGCTTTGCGTCTTCTAAGGTTCTTTGCATTAAAGCACAGAAGCATAAAAACCTATATTCTGCTATAAAAAAAAGAGGTAGAATGTGTTGCTATGGCTATTTTAATGATTTCTAAAGCATAAATACATGTAGTAGCTGGGCTCCCCCTATTCATATGCTAATGAAATTGTTGGACTAGTTCATGAGCTTAGGACAGGAAGTGATGCTACAGGAAGTAGGGGGAAGGTAAAGGACTTGAATACAGCCATGTGCTCAAGACAAATGAACAGTACTGGTAGTTTTGGAGGACTCTGGGAAGCAAGGAGCAGTCTGGAAGAAAAACTCCATCACCAGGGAAAAGCCAGGTTTAGTGTAATTGCATACATTGTCCATGCTCAGTTTCTAGGTAGGATAGATAGCATGTGCATGTGTATGTTGGATGCATATTTTGTAATACTCTGTATGTCTTTTTTAATTTTACTGAGTGTAAATACAGCATTTTTGTTTAGTAAAGCAAACATTAATACACTACAGAGATTTTTTATGCTTCCTCGCTTTTATCGCAACAAACGTTAAAAGACACAAAACAAAACAGCACTAAGCCCTGCCTCACCATTCAATACTCTGTTGCTAGACCCATAGTACCAGCAATGCAGACGGGGACATAAATCGATGCTCAGCAAATAGCCTGGGATCCAGACACTCCACAGGGACATAGAGATTGCTATGAATATTCATGTGCTTTTAGAATGTTTTTAGGATGTGCCAGGTTCACTTTTAACACTACAGCTGAGTCCACTAGATTGGCCCTAAATGGATGTATTTAAAGGATGAGTTCACCTTTGGTAACGTAACATATTCTGGATGTAGCATGTTACTAATGGACCACCCCCGCACCTCCACGATCCCTGCTGTGACAGCTAGCAGGGTTCTTCTCCCTCCCCGCCATCTGTGACTGATTGACAGGGCTCTGTGCATAGAAAACTACAAGGTGCCGTAGCTTTTGCGGCTGTTGGCTTGTAGTTTTCAATGAACTACCAGGGCGCTGTGGTAGTTCATTCATGCTTCCTGTCAGATTGTATCAGATTACCTGCAGGGTATGCACAGGCAAGTAGATACACTGGCAGATCTGCTGGAGACCTGTTTGGCACCAACAATCTGCTGATCGCTGGTGCAGTGCTTTACAGGCTCCAAAGAAAAAAAAATAATAATAAATGCACAAAAAAATGTGCATTTAATATTTTTTCCCAAAAAGTCAACTTATCCTTTAAGCTCAAAATGTAGGTCCAAAAAACATCTGCAGCTGCAGGAGTGACCTTTAATCCGGGGCTGCCCTCCATAGTACCTCTTTTCTACCACAAGATGTCCTCAGTCTCCTGAGATGAATGACGCCCAACAACAATCAACCCAGAAGACTGAGGACAGACTGAGAGTGCAGGAAGCCACAGCTCTGCACCCTAACGTACCTGGTTTGTCACGTACCTGCTTTGAGGAGCCTGATATGATGAGGAAGGCCTCTCATACACCTCTGACTCGGGGCCCCTGGTAGAGTAAACAGGAGTGCAGAGTGGTATGAGTGCCTGTAGAACTTGCTAGCAGCAGGGTAGGTATCCACTGTCATTAGTATAGTGACAGTGTATAGTATTATCACTGATCACCGTATTAATGTCACTGGTGATGTCAGTGACAGTTAGTCAGTTCCACCCAGTGTCAGTTAGTGTCAGATTTCCCGCTGCACTATTGCAGTCCCATTATAAGTCACTGATCACCCCAATTAGTAGTATCAAATATTGTATATCTCATAATTTGTAGATGCTAAAACTGTCACACCAATAAATATGCATTTTTGAGGATTTTTTTTAACAAAGACATGTAGCCGAATACATTTTGACCAAAATTTATGGAGAAATTAGGTTTTTTAACTTTTTTTATTGGATATCGGTGCTCCCCAGTCGGGGGGGCGGGGTGGGAACACTTCTAAGAGTCAGGAGGACAACTGGTTGCAGCCAGGAGGGCTGGTGAGTAAGCACAGTCGGGAGGACTGGGGAGGTACGCCTGAGAGGACTTGGATATTGCAGTTAAGATGGGTGCAAAACCAGAAGAGAGGACTGTGGGAAGGGCAGTGGAAAGAGGTCATTGCAGACAGGCTGGCTGGCAGGGCCTGAAGAGAGCTATCTGGGAGTGGTAGCTGAATAGAGGATATCTAGCACCTATTTCTACACCACAGGGGCCCGAGGTCCCTGTCCGCAAAAGGCAGTTCATGGAAGCCTGAAGCAAGCCTGGATGAGTAACAGCCTGAAGTGCTGGAGGAGAAACGGTGTGCAGCAAGTGTTTATGCTGGAGAGAAGATTGAGGTGTATATACTGGAGTGTATATAGGAGTCCCAAGCAAGTTTGCACTGAACAATTCCTGGGCATCCCATAATTCCCAAATCCCCATCCAAGTTCAATCCCCTGAAATAAAAACAAAACAGAACAAAGCTATGGACTGGTCTGTGTTTTTGAATGACTGAGAGATGGATGTCGGGCTGGGCAGGATGACAGTTGGAGGCTGCGGACATGGTACAGGAGGTGGTTAGAGGCTGCGGACAGCATACAGGAGGTGGTTGGAGGCTGCAGAAATGATACAGGAGGTGGTTGGAGGGTGCGGACATGATACAGGAGGTGGTTGGAGGCTGCGGACATGATACAGGAGGTGGTTGGAGGCTGCGTAAACGGTACAGAAAATGGTTGGAGGCTGCGGAGTGCGGACATGGTACAAGAGGTGGTTGGAGGCTGCGGACATGATACAGGAGGTGGTTGGAGGATGAGGACATCACATACTGTAGATATAGCAGCCATGGATGGATGGATAGTGCAGTGTCCGGTAACAAGGACTCAGTGTGGCTATGCTTACAGTGGAGTGGTGGGAGTCTCCCTCCAGCAGCTATGTATGGATGGGTCCATGGCTGCTGGAAAGAGTCTCCCACCACTCCATTGTGAGCACAGTCACACTGAGTCCTGGAGACCGGACCCCTGCACCATCCATCATGGTGCCTGGTCTCTGGGTCGGGAGGCATGTCCACTGATATGCTGCTGACTCCTAGAGCAGAGCCAACTGCTGTCCATTCAAAAATGATGCCAGGCGACTCCATTACATCATTAACTCACCTCGCATGCGCTCGCTTGACCGAAAGTGGCCGAGCATGTACAAGCTTGCCCGAGCCCGACAGGCTTTGGAACTGTGCATGAGCAGTTCCATTCCAATGTCATCCCACAGCCATATTTTTCACAGGTAGCCGCCGTCCATAACGGGCATTTACAAGCAGCTCGAAAATGGATTGAAATTTACGGGATGCCCGTGAATTTATGGGCGGCTGGCAACACTGCGGTCGCCTTGCCGCCCCATACGAACGGCCATGTCCAGGACTGGGGGGGGGGGGCAGGGGGGCTGAAGAAAAAGTCGAGAAACGTTGGCTTAATATTTTTTGCCGCAGCCACAGAGGGGCGCAAGGAACCAGTGTCAATTCACTTTTTTTATAGCACCCCCAGATCACACTAATTTCAATGTTGATGCACCCCTATTGTATACAATTAAAATATTAGTAAATGCAATTAGCCCAAAGTATAAAACACAGGCGAAAGTTTAAACCCATCAGAAAGGAAGGTGATGAAATCATACGGTATATACTGTATAGTTCCACATATATATTTCCAATAATCAGTAGAACGCACGGTGCTGCTTAGAATGTTGCTTGAGCACACTGACATTAAGCCTCTCACGGTTTTTCCGTCTATATAAAGAACGCATTATTTCCAAGTATTCCGAAATCATTTCCGCTTCAAATTGTCTGTGCCGTCTCAGCGGGTCCCCCAGTCCCCCGGTGAATTTCTAAAAGACAGGTTTTAATCAGTTTCCAGACATCAAAGGGAATCGTTACAAGCCGACACCATATAAAATATTGTCTCTGTTCCTTAAATATTAAACAAATACCTTATTTTTGATTTAATTAACTTAAGTTATGCGTTGGGCCAGTTATTGCAGTTTGAAGGGGAACTCCAGACAAGAAACCTTATCCAAAGGGTTGCTGCCTATCTACATTTCCTGCTATATACCTACAATTGCCTACTATAATGTACAAATTTCAAGTAATTATAATTATATTATAATTATAAGTAATTATAAGTAATTATACTAGAAAGACAAGAAACGAGGGTGCGCATGCCCACGCACCAATGGCCAATAAGAGAGAATCAACCTTTGTTGGTTATAAAGTATAGCATGAAAATAAAGAGGAAGCAAGTGAGTGTACAGTGAGGGAAAAAAGTATTTGATCCCCTGCTGATTTTGTACGTTTCAAGGAGAAAAGAACTGGCGCATTGGATTTATTTTCAAAAAACAGTCTAGCCAGCTTTAAAACCAAGGTCTCTTAAAGACACAATGGTATGGGATGGGAGGCAGTCCTTGGGGATCACTGGGCTGTGATAGATAAGTGCGTGCTGAGAGGGTGTATAAGGGACCACCTGCGGCTGCTGTCCTCAGAGTTGTGACGGCTCTGTATAAAACAAAGAAAGCAAAAGAGAGAGGACGTGCCAACTAAGTGTAGTATCCCAAAGGTTTAATACATAGGCAGGATTAAAAACACTTACAGAATAAATTATAAAAATAGGCTCATCTGTAAATGGATCTCTGGGCTGTAATCCAGGCGGCTGCTATGGTGTATGACATTGGTGTAATGGATGATTTCCAACCTCTCGGTATGGGGAACAGGGAGGCAATGTCTGGAGCCTCGAGGGGTTAGGAAGTCGCACTCTGGCTGCGTGGATCGTCCCGGGGATGTGACGTCACCGGCGGAGACAGGAGATTGCTGACAAGTGAAATGAAAAGGCAAGGCTACGCGCTCGGAGCATTCGGCTCCTTCTACAGGCCTCTGGAAGGAGCCGAATGCTCCGAGCGTGTAGTAGCCTTGCCTTTTCCTTCCTATGTATTAAACCTTTGGGACACTACACTTAGTTGGCGTGTCCTTCTCTCTCTTTTGCTTTCTTTGATTTTGTATGATTGCCCACTGACAAAGAAATTATCCATATATAATTTTAATGGTAAGTTTATTTTTACAGTGAGGGATAGAACAACAAAAATATCCAGGAAAACACATTTCAAAAAAATTATAGATCGATTTGCATTTTAATGAGTGAAAAAAGTATTTGACCCCTTCACAAAACATGACTTAGTACTTGGTGGCAAAACCCTTGTTGGCAATCACAGAGGTTAGACATTTCTTGTAGTTGGCCACCATGTTTGCACACATCTCAGGAGGGATTTTGTCCCACTCCTCTTTGCAGATCCTCTCCAAGTCACTAAGGTTTCGAGGCTGACGTTCGGTAACTCGAACCTTCAACTCTCTCCACATATTTTCTATGGGATTAAGGTCTGGAGATTGGCTAGGCCACTCCAGGACTTTAATGTGCTTCTTCCTGAACCACTCTTTGTTGCCTTGGCCGTGTGTTTTGGGTCATTGTCATGCTGGAATGCCCATCCATGACCCATTTTCAATGCCCTGGCTGAGGGAAGGAGGTTCTCACCCAAGATTTAATGAAACATGGCCCTGTCCATCATCCCTTTAATGCAGTGACGTTGTCCTGGCCCCTTAGCAGAAAAACACCCCCAAAGCATAATGTTTTCACCTCCATGGTTGACAGTGGGGATGGTGTTCTTGGGGTCATAGGCAACATTCCTTCTCCTCCAAACACAGCGAGTTGAGTTGATGCCAAAGAGCTTGAATTTGGTCTCAGCTGACCACAACACTTTCACCCAGTTCTCCTCTGAATCATTTAGATGTTAATTAGTAAACTTCAGATGGGCCTGTACATGTGTTGTCTTGAGCAGGGGGACCGTACGGGTGCTGCAGGATTTCAGTCCTTCATGGCATAGCGTGTTACCAATTGTTTTCTTGTTGACTATGGTCCCAGCTGCCTTGAGACCATTGACAAGATTCTGACTAGTAATTGGCAAATGGTTCAGCTGGAGCTTAAGTTTGCGCCGAAGTTTTGTTGTTTTGGACGTTCGGCGAACAGCCGAACAAACGGGTCGTTCGACCATTTGTTTGGCCCCCCGAACCGACCACATTGCATTGCGGCGCTGAACAGTGCATTGAAAGCCCTGATTTGCTGAAGCAGTGAAAGCTTCAGCCAATTAGGGCACGGAGCACTGTCAGAGTCATGATTGGACACTGTCATCCTGACTTTATCCAATCATGGCTCATTCCTGCCCCACAGTATAGAAGTATTCTTTCAATGGCAGCCATTTTCAGTGTGATTTCAGCATGGAGAGGGATGCAACAGGGTTATTAGTTAGTTGGTGTGCTATACTGGTGTGCTATTAGTTAGTTGGTGTGCTATACTGTGCTCTTTTGCTTCAATTGTCAGTGTAGAATATTAGTTTAGTGTCAGTCTAGGGATAGTGTGAGTGTTGTGAGGAGGACCATCATTCAGCTTTGCATAGTGTGTAGCTAGAGTAGGGACAGCTCAGATAGTTTCACTGTAGTGTAGTGAGACCGTGTCATTCATACATACATTAGTGTGGAGTAGGGATAGCTCATATAGTTTCAGTGTAGTGTAGTGAGAGCGTGTCAGTAATCTTGACATTAGTGTATATGCAGAGTAGGGACAGTTCAGATAGCGTCAGATTGCGTTACTGCCAGTTTGACGCCATTTACTTCTGTGTGTGTTACTGCCAGTTTAATGCCATATCATTTTGTGTGCGTTACTGCTAGTTTAACGCCATATAGTTCTGTGTGTGTTACTGCCAGTTTACCGCCATATTGTTTTGTGTGCGTTACTGCCAGTTTAGCACCATATAGTTTTGCATGTGTTACTGCCAGTTTAACGCCATATAGCTCTGTGTGCGTTACTGCCAGTTTAACACCAGATTGTTTTGTGTGCGTTACTGCCAGTTTAACGCCATATAGTTTTGCGTGCGTTACTGCCACTTTAACACCATATAGTTCTGTGTGCGTTACTGCCAGTTTAACGCTGTATAGTTTTGTGCGTTACTGCCAGTTTACCACCATTTACTTCTGTGTGCGTTATTGCCAGTTTAGCGTCATATAGTTTTGCATGCATTACTGCCAGTTTAACGCCATATAGTTTTGTGTGCGTTACTGCCAGTTTAACGCCATATCATTTTGTGTGCATTACTGCCAGTTTAACGGCATATAGTTTTGCATGCATTACTGCCAGTTTAACACCATATAGTTCTGTGAGCGTTACTGCCAGTTTAATGCCATATTGTTTTGTGTGCATTACTGCCAGTTTAACGCCATATAGTTTTGCATGCATTACTGCCAGTTTAACACCATATAGTTCTGTGAGCGTTACTGCCAGTTTAACGCCATATCGTTTTGTGTGCGCTACTGCCAGTTTAACGCCATATCGTTTTGCATGCGTTACTGCCAGTTTAACGCCATATAGTTTTGCATGCGTTACTGCCACTTTAATGCCATATAGTTCTGTGAGCGTTACTGCCAGTTTAATGCCATATAGTTTTGTGCGTTGCTGTCAGTTTAACGCCATTTACTTCTGAGTGCATTACTGTCAGTTTAATACCATATAGTTTTGCGTGTGTTACTGACAATTTAACGCCATATAGTTCTGTGTGCGTTACTGCCAGTTTAACGCCATATAATTTTGTGTGCGTTACTGCCAGTTTAACGCCATATCGTTCTGTGTGCGTTACTGCCAGTTTAATGCCATATAGTTTTGTGTGCGTTACTGCCAGTTTAACACCAAATAGTTCTGAGCGTCACTGTACGTTTGACACATTATATTGCAGTATATTATAGTGTATGCGTGGAGTGTGTCTGTGTAGTGTGAGTACTCAAATTAAAGTGCACCAAACACCTCTTTACATTGATTAAAGTGCATCTACATACAGATTTCAACTTCTTCTTTACATTTGCTTATAAGCACCGCCCCCTCCCTCCCAATAATGTCTGGGAGGACAACAAGGAGAGGCAGACGTTCCCTTGACACTGTAAGGAGGCCAGCAACAAATGTGTCCACAGGCTAAGGTGGATGTTGTGGTCAGTCCTCAGGCAGGGCATAATTTCTTCTGTTTAGTGAGTTTGCCCGTGCTATCCAGCCACAGCATGCAGAGGAGGTGGTGGACTGGCTTACTAAACCTTCCTCATCCTCCTTATCCTCTGTCACGCAAGCAGAGACAAGTGTGCAGTCCCCTGCAGTTGGCAGAGTGGATAAACCTGCCCCCTTGTCCACATCTATTCCTGCCATAGCTCCAACATCAGCCATTGAGAAGTCAGCTGAGTTATTTGACCACAGCATCAGCCACTTGCGCCTTGATGATGCCCAGCCATTACTGTATTCAGATGTTGGTTCTGAGGTTGAGGATGACAGGAACATGAGCGTAGAGAGAGGGAGGAGCACTGGTAGACAAATTGGCATTCATGTTCCCCAAGCTGCAGTGTATTGCCAAGTTGTCTCCATTGGTAATAATGAAGATGGAGGAGATGGAGATGATGATGATGAGGTCACTAATGCGACTTGGATGCCAGATAGAGCAGAGGAGGAAATTGAAGGTGAGGCGGTACAACACCAAGGAAGTCGACATCAAGAAAGAGTAGAGAGCAGCCAACCTATTCCATCACATTCTACAGCTGTTATCTCCCGGCCCACTCCCCAAAGCTCAGCTGTCTGGGCCTTTTTCAGCACATCTGCAACAGATCGCACTGTTGCTATCTGCAAACTGTGTCTCAGGCAATCAAACGTGGCAAAAACGCCAACCATTTGGGTACCACATTCTTAACAAGGCATTTAACGTCCAACCACTAAGCCCGTTGGCAAGAGTACCTAAAAGCCACACAAAAGGGGCACAAATCTGTCCCTCCTCCTTACCCACTTCAGTCTGCCCCTGCGATACCGAGTCATTACCTTTCAGCAGCCTCCCTCCACTGACAGGGATGATGGTATAGCACAGGGTGTCCCAGGTCCTAGCAGCACATCTGCCAGCAGCACACCCCTAGCTGTAGACTGTAGCTGTCAATTTTTTCTGCCCCATCTGCTGCAGCGGTAAAAAAAATACAGTCCCTGCCACCCACATGCCCAGCATCTGAATGCAAGCTTGTCAATGCTGTTGGCTCTCCAACTTCTGCCTTTCAGCCTGGTGGATTCTGCCCCCTTCCGTGAATTCGCACAATGTGCTGTACCACAATGGCAGGTTCCCAGTCCCTACTACTTTTTATGTAAGGCCGTTCCATCCCTCTACCATCACATGGAAGGGAATGTTCTGGCATCATTGGGCAAGGCAGTCAGCCGTAAAATTCACCTTACTGCTGATACGTGGTCCAGCAAGCATGGGCAGGGACGATATATTTCATTCACAGCACACTGAGTAACGCTCCTTGCAACTCGAAAGGATGCAGGACAGGGCTCGGTGCTGCAGCTTGTTGTGCCCCCACGTCTCCATACAGCTGGTGGTGATGATGCCAGACCTCTAAGCTCTACCCCCTCCTCCTCCGCCACCTCCATGCCCTCCTCTGCAGAATTGTCCTATGAACATCAGGTACCCCCTAAGCGTTCAAAGGACTATTCAGGTAAAAGGTGCCATGCAGTGCTTCAGCTGGTGTGTTTAGGGGACAGGAACCACAGAGGTGGTTCTGAACCACAGAGCAGAGATTCTTGCAGCTCTGCAGGGACAGGCTCAGAGGTGGTTCACTGGAGCCAGGAATGGTGGTGTCCGATAATGGCTCAAACCTCCTGTCCGCCCTTAGACAGGGAAAGTTGACACATGTGCCATGCCTGGCACATGCCCTCATTTTGGTGGTGCAGCATTTCCTAAGTACGTACCCAAGGTTGCAAGATGTACCAAGGCAGGCCAGAAGAGTCTGTAGCCATTTCAGGTGGTCATACACAACCAGTGCTCGGTTGGCTGAAGTTCAGCGAGAATTCCACCTGCCCGTAAACCGCCTGATTTGTGACATGCCCACCAGGTGAAACTCAACTTTGGGAATGCTGCAGCAGCTATACATGCAGCAGAGGGCCATCAATGAGTACCTTTGCCAGTAGAGCAAGACGGCAGGGTCAGGCCGCCTCGGTTTTTTCCCCCACCCATGGTGAGCAGTGACAGTGCATGCATCAGTGACACAATCCCTGTTGTGTTCCTGCTGGAGCAGACTCTGCGTGGCATTATGGACAGAGCACTGGAGGCAGAGCAGCAGGAGGAAGAGGAGGACTTCCTTTCCTCCCAAGCCCACTTTATCCAGACACCATCATTCCTATGTCACAGAACACACAGGGGGAGAGTGGGGAGGAAGATGAAGAGGAGGATTCTGGCACTTTCATAGGCTTCAAAGAAGAGGAAGACATGCGTCAATCTGTAAGCGATGGCAACCCCAGGAACCTTGGGAGTAGTGGCTGGGAGGCGAAAGTTTCAGATGCTGTCATCCTAAGTGACCCCGAGGAGTCTGCTTCTCAAGCCTCGGCAAATTTGAGGTGCATTGGGCAACCTCATGCTTCAAAGCCTGCGAAAGGTCCCAAGAATACGTAGCATGAAGGAGAAGGATGATTACTGGTTGGCAACCCTCCTTGACCACCATTATAAGGGGAAGGTCTCAGAACTCATCCCGTCCCCACAGAGAGTGCAGAAGATAAAATCTCTTGAGGACACGTTAAAGAGGATTTTATTGAACATTTTTCCTGACTCCAGTAGGTTACAGTGTTGTGGAAAACGTAGATTTGAGTTTTCTGTTGGTCAATAGAGGAGCGTTGGAGAAGACGTCCGCCTAAGTGAGGGATTTCGGAATTTTTTCAGTCCTCGCTGCCCAGGGCTGTCAGCTTCCACATCCCATCAGCAGCATCCACATCACATGGTGGATGATTACCTCGAGGCCAAAACAGAGATGGAGAGCTTTCCAGCTGATGATCCACTGTTTTACTGGGTCATGAGAATAGACAACTGGCCAGAACTTGCCCAGTATGCTATTGAGTTGTTGGGCTGCCCTGCATCCAGCGTGCTTTCAGAACGGGCATTCAGTGCTGCAGGAGGTTTTGTTAATGATCATAGAACGCGTCTGTCCACAGACTCTGTGGACCATTTGACTTTTATAAAAACAAATCAGTCCTGGATTACCAGCTATGAAGCCCCTGATCCCGATGTCACTGATTATGTCTTTTTAGGATGTGGAATCTCTGCAGGACTTCGAGGCTGCCTAGCTTTGAGGGTGTTCAGTCATTTCATGTGGAAGAATGTTTTTGGTATAGGTTTCATGGGCACAATTAACACCCAAAGACCAATTTTTCAGCACCTGTTTGACAGGTGCATTTCATTGCAATTTTTTACAGTAAGGCCAATTCTTGCTTTCATCAAAAGTACCTCTATAGGGTTATGGTGGGAAGGCGCCACTGACACCCAAAGATCAATTTTTACGCACCCGTTACTTCTATCCAACGTCAAAGTGACACCAGAATGTATCCAAAAAATCTCCCTTTAAAGATCTTTAAAGATCTCCCTCTAAATCTTCTAAGATTTTGGACAATTTCATGCTCCCAACTTTGTGGGAACAATTTGGGGATGGCCCCTTCCTGTTAACTATCCAAAATGTCTTGGTATGCTGATGCCTTAAGAGTTCCCTTCACTGGAACTAAGGGGCCAAGCCCAACCCCTGAAAAACAACCCCCACACCAAAATCCCCCCTCCACCAAATGATTTGAACCAGTGCACAAAGCAAGGTCTATAAAGACATGGATGAGCAAGTTTGGGATGGACTGACCTGACCTCAACCCGTTAGAACACCTTTGGGATGAATTAAAGCAGAGACTGGCGAGCCAGGCCTTCTCATCCAACATCAGTGCCTGACCTCACAAATGCGCTTCTGGATGAATGGTCACACATTCCCATAGACACACTCCTAAACCTTGTGGACAGCCTTCCCAGAAGAGTTGAAGCTGTTATAGCTCCAAAGGGTGGGCAACTCAATATTGAACCCTACGGACTAAAGCTGGATACACACTATACAATTTTCTTTAGATTTTTTTTCTTTTAGGTATACCAACATCATATAAAATGAGGTAAAACCTAAACACTTTCAATTTGTATGCAATCAGGCAGGCCCTTGCACTACATACTTGGTGATACTAAAAGTAAATCTAAAGGAAATCGAACAACAAAAGTTGTATTGTGTGTATCCAGCTTAAGACTGGGATGCCGTTAAAGTTCATGTGCGTGTAAAGGCAGGTGTCCCAATACTTTTGACAATATAGTGTATGTGTCATCTCTGAGCCGCTATCTCAGTCCAAGGAGTAGAATCTGACCCTGGATGATGCCTGAAAAAATATGGCGCTGTCTTTCTGGAGGGAAAAGTCGGCAAAATACTTGTGAGAAGTAATACACATAAATACCTTAAACTGTTACGTTTAAACATAACATGACGGCTACAGCATGGACCTTAATAGGAGTAAGATCCCGGCCCATTACCACGTGAACAGCTGTCAGCAAATGACAGCTGATCACGTGATGTAAACAAAAGATCGGTAATTTGCTTTTTTTTCTGTTCACGCTAACATGCTGACAGCGTGAGCAGAAAAAAAAGCAGATCACCAGCTTGTAACAGAGGGACAGCGGTCCCGAAGAGGGTGAGACATCACCCGAGTATCTGTGCCCACCAGTGCCACTTGCCAGTGCCCGCCAGTGCCAATTGTCAGTGCATAGCAACGCCGCCAATCAGTGTCCACCAGTGCCACCTATCAGTGTCACCCAGCAGTGCCCAATAGTGCCACCAGTCAGTGCCCTTCAGTGCCTCCTAACAGTGCCCTTCAGTGCCACCCATCTAAGCCACCTATCAGTGCCACCCATCAGTGCCACCTCTCAGTACCACCTATCAGTGCCCACCAGTGCCACCTATCAGTGTCACCCAGCAGTGCCCATCAGTGCCACCGGTCAGTGCCACCTATTAGTGCCCTTCAGTCCCTCCTAACAGTGCCCTTCAGTACCACCCATCTGTGCCACCTATCAGTCTCACCCATCAATGCCACCCATCAGTGCCAGCTTTCAGTGCCACCTATCAGTGCCCACCAGTGCCACTTATCAGTGTCACCCAGCAGTGCCCATCAGTGCCACCTATCAGTGCCCTTCAGTGCCTCCTAACAGTGCCCTTCAGTGCCACCCATCTGTGCCACCCATCAGTGCCAGCTCTCAGTGCCACCTATCAGTGCCCACCAGTGCCACCTATCAGTGTCACCCAGCAGTGCCCATCAGTGCCACCAGTCAGTGCCACCCATCTGTGCCACCTATCAGTGTCACCCATTAGTGCCACCCATCAGTGCCACCTCTCAGTGCCACCTATCAGTGCCACCTATCAGTGCCCACCAGTGCCGCCTCATTAGTGCCCACCAGTGCCGCCTTATCAGTGCCCATCAGTGCAGCCTCATCAGCGCACATCAATGAAGGAGAAAAATTACCTGTTTGCAAAATTTTGTAACAAACTATAAAACTGTTTTGCTTTTGTTTTTTAAAATTTTTCGTCTTTTTTCGTTTTTTTAGCAAAAAATAAAAAACCCAGCAGTGATTAAATACAACCAAAAGAAAGCTCTATTTGTGTGAAAAAAATGATAAAAGTTTTGTTTGGGTACAGTGTTGTATGACCGCGTAATTGTCATTCAAAGTGTGAAAGCGATGAAAGCTGAAAATTGGTCTGGGCAGGAATTGGGGGTTTAAGTGCCCAGTAGGCAAGTGGTTAATTTGCTAATGTCCACAAAGTCCCCTGGTCATGAAATAGTCAGTTTATGTTTTGCCTTTCCTCAATATCCCCGCCATCCTTCCCTTTCTATTATGTTCCATTAGAACAAAGAACATATTCTTTTACACAAAGTACATTCCCAAGGCCCATCACAACATTGTTCAGTAGCTCAGGTGAACGTTCTCGTACATCGGAGCAAACACAGGCTGAGCTGATGAAAGGATTCCTGCTATACCAGACTGCGGGGGTGAGATGTGGAGGAACACGGGAGGCAGAGAGGATCTACCTTCCTATGAAGAGCAGAACCCTCCTCCAAGGGGAGAAGCTTGGTGTGCGCTAAAAGCTTTTCTTTACTATTGTTGGCTCCGAATTTCTTCCATTCAATACATAATAGTAAAGTATTGTGCCGTGTTTGCCATTGATTAACCGATTCAGCCCCGGAAGATTTTACCCCCTTCCTGACCAGAGCACTTTTTGCGATTCGGCACTGCGTTGCTTTAACTGACAATTGGGCGGACGTGTGACGTTGCACCCAATCAAAATTGACGTCCTTTTTTACCCACAAATAGAGCTTTCTTTTGGTGGTATTTGATCACCTCTGCGGTTTTTATTTTTTGCGCTATAAACAAAAAAAAGCGACAATTTTGAAAAAAAAACGCAATATTTTTTACTTTTTGCTATAATAAATATCCCCCAAAAATATATAAAAAAATATTTCTTTTCCTTAGTTTAGGCCGATACGTATTCTACATATTTTTGTTAAAAAAAAATCGCAATAAGCGTATATTGATTGGTTTGTACCAGTGTTAATTTCGTCGACTAAAATGACTAAAACATTTTAGTCGACTAAATTAATACTATTTTTGTCGACTAAAATACAACTAAAACTAAAACAACTGAGATGAGTAAAATACGACTAAAACTAAAATGGCATTTTAGTCAAAAGACTAATGCCCTGTACACACGATCGGACATTCCAACAACAAAATCCATCGGATTTTGGGCCAAACTTGTCTTGCATACACACGGTCGCACAAAGTTGTCGGAAAATCCGATCGTTCTGAACGCGGTGACGTAAAACACGTACGTCGGGACTATAAACGGGGAAGTAGCCAATAGCTTTCATCTCTTTATTTATTCTGAGCATGCGTGGCACTTTGTGCGTCGGATTTGTGTACACACGATCGGAATTTAAACAATCGGATTTTGTTGTCGGAAAATTTTTATATCCTGTTCTCAAAGTTTGTATGTCGGAAATTCCGATGGAAAAAGTCCGATGGAGCCCACACACGGTCGGAATTTCCGACAACACAATCCGATCGCACTTTTTCCATCGGAAAATCCGACCGTGTGTACAGGGCATAAGACTAAAACTAAATTGAAATTTGACTTCAAAATAAACACTAGCCTATAGTGCATGTTCATACCTTAATACCTTAAATAATAACATATGAGATTTTTCTCTCTAGCAGTATATAATGAGTTTGGAAATTGTAGAGAAATGTTCACTAATGCATTACAATTTAATTACACCCATTTGATTTCAGACGACTAAAATGAGTTTTAGTCGACTAAAATGCACTGGAGATTTCGTCGACTAAATACGACTAAAACTAAAACAATTGCAGAAGACTAAAATGGGACTAAAACTAAAATGCCATTTTAGTCCCAAGACTAAGACTAAAACTAAATCGAAATTTGCTGCCAAAATTAACACTGGTTTGCGCAAAAGTTATAGCTTCTACAAAATAGGGGATCGTTTTATGGTATTTTTATTATAAATTTTTTTTTTAGTAATTAGTAATGGCGGCGATCTACGATTTTTATTGGGACTGCGAAATTAAAGCGGACACATCGGACAATTTTGACACATTTTTGGGACCATTGTCATTTATACAGCGATCAGTGCTATAAAAATGCACTGATTACTGTGTAAATGACTCTGGCAGTGAAGGGGCTAACCACTAGGGGGCAATGAAGGGGTTAAGTGTGTCCTAGGGAGTGATTTTAACTGTGGGGTTGATGGGCTTCAAGTCACATGACAGCGATCACCGCTCCCGATGACAGGGAACAGTGATCACTGTCATGACACAAGGCAGAACGGGGAAATGCCTTGTTTACATAGGCACTTCCCCATTATGCGGCTCCGTGATATGATCAGCGAGAGACCAGCAGACATTGAGTCCGGTGCGAGCACGGCCACGCTGTACATGGTAGGCGCGCGTGTGTGCGCCTCCGACGACGCGCTTGCGCCTGCTATCCCCGCCTCTTAGAGGGGACGTACAGATACGCCCATTTGCCCACCGCTGCCATTGTGCCGACGTATATCGGCGTGCAGCGGTCGGCAAGTGGTTAATGCAGAGAGTTGGAAGCGATACCCCTTATTGTCTAACCTAAAGTTATAATAATCCCAAAAAACAAAAATGTATTATCTTGCAGTCTACAAATGCTTAGATGTATAATACCATAACGTGTTGCACTGTAAAATAATCAAAAGTGCAATCGAAAAGATATTCAAAGTACAGTACAAAATGATATCCAAAGTGCAATCAAAAAATGAATGACATCAAATATAATATGTGTGATATGATACTATTGTCAAGAATTGCCAGTCTGTGAAGTGCTAAGAGCCAATAATAAGTCCTTCCATATATCAGCCCATAATGTGATAAACAGTACAAAGTTAGAGCCCTTTCACACTGAGGTGGTTTGCAGGCGCTATTGCGCTAAAAATAGCGCCTGCAAACCGACCTAAAACAGCCTCTACTGTTTCTTCAGGGTCGGTTCACACTGGGGCAACACGACTTCAGCGCGACTTTGCACGGCGACTTCGACGCAACTTCGACGCGACTTTAGCAAATTACAAGGCGACTTGAAGTCGCCTCCATGACAGGCGACTTCGCCTGTGGCCAATCAGCTCCCTGGGAGGGAGGGGTGGAGGGAGGGGTTTTCCCTGCAAAGTCGCTTGACTTTACAGAGAGATCCGACTTGGAGGCGACTTCCATTGATTTCTATGGTACAGGTCGCCTACCAAGTCGGATCAAAGTAGTACAGGGAGTACGCTCTGAAGTCGGAGCGACTTCAGTAGCGTCTATTAAGACGCTAGCGTTAACTCCCATTCAAACTATTTCTGGGGCGACTTGGGGCGACTTGAGGGCGTACAAGTCGGATCCCAAGTCGCCCCAGTGTGAACCGAGCCTCAGTGTGAAAGCCTGAGAGCTTTCACACTGAAGCGGTGCGCTGGCAGGAGAGAAAAAAAACTCCTGCAAACCGCATCTTTGGAGCGGTGAAGCTCCTGCCCATTGCAATCAATGGGGCAGCGCGGCTATACTGCAGCTATAGCGGCGCTATGCGAGCGGTTTTAACCCTTTTTCGGCCGCCAGCGGGGGTTAAATCCGCACCGCTAGCGGCCGAATACCGCCGCAAAAACGAGGATAAAGAAGCGCTAAAAATAGCGCTGTTTTACCGCCGACGCCCCCACCGTCCCAGTTTGAAAGGGGCCTTAAAGTATATGTAAACCCTCACCTTGTAAAATGACTCATTCAGTTTAAAATAGAAATAAAAGGCAAAAAATGTGTTTATAGATATAAAAGACATAAATAGTTCCCCCTCTTTTTGTTGTGATAAGGTACCCTCTGTTGTCAGCTGCGTAAGGTGCCTAGAGAGCAAGGGGAGGAGAAACAGCAGCACACTGGTCTTCCTAGTGAATGGCTCTGCAGGGGGTGGGGGCATGTCAGCACATGTCTGATCATTGGACGAGAGCAGGCTGAGTTCTCAGCACAGCTAGAGAACTGACCACGCTGTGCTCTCATGCAAGGAAAGCAGAGGAACTGGCAGGAACCCCAGGGATTTCACACAGAGGAAGCAAAACAAATATATCAGGATACTTTCTCATACGAGTGCATGGTACTGCAGACTTCATATCAGGAATATGAAATGTTGGATCTACATATTCTTTAACTAAGTGATTGATTTTTACTCCAACTCCACCAGAAGATCTCACTGTGCTAGTGATAAATGTTCCACCACCAGAAGGTAAAGGGCGCTCACCTTTTGATGTGGACCTTTTAGTCGAGGCCTTCTGTTGATTTATACCTACAGGTAAGACTTTAATAAGGCTTACCTGTAAGTAGAGTAAATATCTCCTGAACGTGCGCTGTTTAGGAGATATTTACTTTAGCAGCGCCGGTGACGTCGCCGACATTCATTGTGGTACATGTACATTGTCATCCATTGAGAGAGCTGTGCCACAGGCGTGACTCCCACGCACATGCACTAGAGTGAGGTCATCACGGCTCCGCCATTCAAACGGCCGAAGCCTGAGAACCCAAAAGGAAGACCGGGTGATGATAGAAGCCCTGTCAGCAGGAGCAGCGCACCACAGGAGGGCTTTGTTTTCAGGTAAGTCATTCATAAGAAGATTTTACCCCCTTCATGACCAGGCCATTTTTTGCTATTCGGCACTGCGCTACTTTAACCACTTGCCGCCCGCCCAATGACGTCTGGGCGGTGTGGCTCTTGTTCTGGGTGCACATCATATGACTGGGGGCAGCCGCGGCTCTTTAACCATGTGACTGGCTGTGTCCAATCACAGCCGGTCACATGTAAACAAGGAGATGCCAGTAATCGATGCTCCTCGCCTCACACTGACAGAGTGTGAGGAGAGGCGATCAGTGGCATCTCCTCACAGGGGGACAGCTAGGTATGTAATCAGGGCACTGATCATCAGTGCCCTGATTACAATTAAGTGCCCACCAGTGACAGCATTGATTGCCCACCACTGCCAGCAATCAGTGCCAACCTGTGCCTACAATTGCCACCAATCTGTGCCCACAAGTACCAGCAATCAGTGGCCATTAGCGATGCCAGTCAGTGCTGCCCATCAATGCCCATCACTGCTGCCCATCAATGCTCATCACTGCTGCCCATCAGTGCCACCCATCAGTGCCCATTACTGCTGTCCATCAGTGCCGCCTATTCGTGCCGCCTATCTGTGCCCACCAGTGCCGCCTATCTGTGCCCACCAGTGCCGCCTATCTGTGCCCAGTGCCCACCAGTACCACCCATCAGTGCCGTCTATCAGTGCTCATCAGTGCCACATATCAGTTCCACCTATCAGTACCCATAAATACAGCATATTCGTGCCTCCTCATCAGTGCCACCTAATCAGTGCCCATCAGTGAAGGAGAAAAATTACTTATTTACAAAATTTACTGACAGAAACTAAAAAAAAACTTTTTTTTTTTAAATTTTTGGTCTATTTTTTGTTTTTTAGGAAAAAATAAAAAACCCAGGAGTGATTAAATACCACCAAAAGAAAGCTATATTTATGTGAAGAAAATGATAACAATTTCACATGGTTACAGTGTAGCATGACCGCGCAATTGTCATTCAAAGTGTGACAGCGCTGAAAGCTGAAAAATGGCCTGGGCAGGAAGGGGGGTGAAAGTGCCCCATACTGAGGTGGTTAACTGGTGATTGTGAGGTCATGCAACACTGTACTCAAACAAAATTTATATTTTATAAATTTTGGCAAAAATGTATTTCACTACATATTTTTAATTAAAAAAAAAAATCCCCAATAGGTGTATATTGATTGGTTTGCATGAAAGTTATAGCGCCTACAAACTATGGTATACGAGTATGGTATATACTGGAATTTTCCATTTTTCATATACTACTAATGGCGGCAATCAACAGCTTATAGTGGGACTGCAATAGTGCGGTGGATGGGGGAACACAGAGATCTGTGTTTCTTCTTAACAGGAGCACAAGATCACTGTGTTCTCCCCTGCCAAAACGGTGATCTGCCTTGTTTACATCAAGGGCGATCAAAGGGTTATATACACTACATTGCAAAAGTATTGGGACGCCTGCCTTTACACGCACATAAACGATAATGGCATCCCAGTCTTAAGCCCTGTACACACGATACGAAAATTGGATGGAAAAATTAGTACGACAAGCTGTCTGACGATTTTCGGATCGTTAGTATGGTGCTTTCTACAGCCCATTTTGTTTTTTCGTCAGACAAAAGCTGGATGTGCAGACTATAAAATTTTTGTCGGATGTGAACTCAACGTCTGATTTTAGTTTCATTAGTACGTTTTTTTTGTACGAAAAAAAAACGTAAAAGCAAGACTACGCATGCTCAGTAATGAAAGAATACATACAAAACTATTCAACACATTACGTCACTTCTAACGTTGAATTCTGTCATAAGAAAATTTTTGTATGGTGAGTAACCTCTTCACTTTCGACATGAGACCAGCATGCCACAAAAAACGGACGTTCGGTCCTCCGAAAATCTAAGTGTACGAGGCTTAAGTCTGTAGGGTTCAATATTAAAGTGGAGTTCCACCCAAAAGTTGAACTTCCGCTCATCGGATTCCTCCCCCCCTCCGGTGTCACAATTGGCACCTTTCAGGGGGGAGGGGGGTGCAGATACCTGTATAATACAGGTATTTGCACCCACTTCCGGCATAGATATCCGCAGAATCTGCTGGTATTTACGCCACTCCCCCCCCCCGCTGTCTGCTGGGAAACACACGGGTCCCAGAGACAGCAGGGACCATCCGTATTGCGCTGCGCGACTCGCGCATGCGCCGTAGGGAACCCAGGAAGTGAAGCCTCAAGCCTTCACTTCCTGATTCCCTTACCGAAGATGGAGGCGGCAGCACCCGAGGACTAAGAGACGGTTCGGCCTCGGGTGCCGACATCGCGGGCGCCCTGGACAGGTGAGTGTCCATGTTTTAAAAGTCAGCAGCTGCAGTATTTGTAGCTGCTGACTTTTAAAAAAAAAAAATTTCGCCGGAGCTCCGCTTTAAGTTGGCCCACCCTTTGCAGCTATAACAGCTTCAACTCTTCTGGGAAGGCCGTCCACAGGGTTTAGGAGTGTGTCTATGGGAATGTTTGACCATTCTTCCAGGAGAACATTTGTGAGGTCAGGCACTGATGTTGGATGAGAAGGCCTGACTTGCAGTCTCCACTCTAATTCATCCCAAAGGTGTTCTATCGGGTTGAGGTGCAGGCCAGTCAAGTTCCTCCACCCCAAACTCGCTCATCCATGTCTTTATGGACCTTGCTTTGTGCATCCAATCATTTGGTGGAGGGGGGATTATGGTGTGGGGTTGTTTTTCAGGGGTTGGGCTTGGCCCCTTAGTTCCAGTAAAGGGAACTCTTAAGGTGTCAGCATACCAAGACATTCTGGACAATTTCATGCTCCCAACTTTGTGGGAACAGTTTGGGGATGTCCCCTTCCTGTTCCAACATGACTGCGCACCAGTGTACAAAGCAAGATCCATAAAGACATGGATGAGCGAGTTTGGGGTGGAGGAATTTGACTGGCCTGCACAGAGTCCTGACCTCAACCCAATAGAACACCTTTGAGATGAATTAGAGCGGAGACTGTGAGCCAGGCCTTCTCATCCAACATCAGTGCCTGACCTCACAAATGCGCTTTTGGAAGAATAGTCAATGTGTAAAGAAGTCAAGTTCCTCCACCCCAAACTCGCTCATCCATGTCTTTACGGACCTGGAGGTTCATATGCACGCGTCCTAAACCTGAAAGTAGGCAGTGACGTACCAGTACGCCGCTTTGTCTACAGTGGCTGCCAGTCCGCAGTACAATGTGGGTGGGCGGTCTGCAAGTGGTTAAGGAAAATGACAGGTTTATTCATCAACAGTTACAGAGTATTATCAGTATAGCAAAGCTATAGGACCTTGTACTCCTCTATAGGTGAACATACCGCCCAACATTTTGAGGTAGGAATGAGGGACACCTACTAGCAAACGTATGAATAAGACACGCCCCCTGCCACACCCCTTAAAGAGGAAATAACCAAAAAAAGGTTAAATACTTACCACTACAATTCCTTTATATTGGCTTTTTAACCACTTGCTTACTGGGCACTTAAACCCCCCTCCTATCCAGACCAATTTTTAGCTTTCAGCGCTGATGCACTTTGAATGACAATTGCGCGGTCATACAACACTGTACCCAAATGAAATTTTTATCATTTTTTCACCACAAATAGAGCTTTCTTTTGGTGGTATTTGATCACCTCTGCAGTTTTTACGTTTTGTTAAAAAAATGTAAAAAACTTATTTTTTTTTTTTTTTTTTATTAATTATTTTGTTATAAAAAAATTTAAAACGGGTAATTTTTCTCCTTCATTGATGTATGCTGATGAGGCGGCAGTGATGGGCAGTGATGGGCACTGATGGGTGGCAGTGATGGGCACTGATGGGTGGCAGTGATGGGCAGCACTGCCAGGTGGCACTGATTGGCACTACAGGTGGGCATTGATAGGTGGCACTCAGGGCTGGACTGGGACAAAAATTTGGCCCTGGACTTCCTCATGACTGGCCCACTTTAATTTTGAGTGTCCCCAACAGCGCCCCCCTTACATCAGTGTCCCCAACAGCATCCCCCTTACATCAGAGTGTCCCCAACAGCATCCCCCTTACATCAGAGTGTCCCCAACAGCGTCCCCCTTACATCAGAGTGTCCCCAACAGCGTCCCCCTTACATCAGAGTGTCCCCAACAGCGTCCCCCTTACATCAGAGTGTCCCCAACAGCGTCCCCCTTACATCAGAGTGTCCCCAACAGCATCCCCCTTACATCAGAGTGCCCCAACAGCGTCCCCCTTACATCAGAGTGTCCCCAACAGCATCCCCCTTACATCAGAGTGTCCCCAACAGCGTCCCCCTTACATCAGAGTGTCCCCAACAGCGCCCTCCTTACATCAGAGTGTCCCCAACAGAGTCCCCCTTAAATCAGAGTGTCCCCAACAGAGTCCCCCTTACATCAGAGTGTCCCAATCAGCAGCTCCCTTCACAGTGAGTCCCCACCAGCAGCTCCCTTCACATCAGAGTCCCCACCAGAGAGCTCCATCAGCAGCCCTTCACATCAGTGTCCTCCCTCTCCTCCCCCTCCCACATGTACTCACAGTTTTGAAGGCAGCTTCTCGTTCCTCTCTCCAGTCATGTGATAACAAGTAATAGGGGAGAGAGGAAGGAAAGTCTGCCGTTGGTCTATCTCCCCCTGCAGGCTGGAGGGAGCATAACGCCTAAGGGAAGGAAGCTTCTCCTCCTGACAGGAGTGAAATTGTGATCACTCACTGTCAGAGAGGAGGGGCTCCAGGACTGCACCTGACTGGCCCACTGAGACATCAGCCCACCGGGAATCTCCCTGTAGTCCCTATAGCCAGTACAGGCCTGGTGGCACTTGTGGGCACTGTTAGGTGGCACTGTTAGGTGGCACTGTTAGGTGGCACTGTGGGCACTGTTAGGTGGCACTGTGGGCACTGTTAGGCAGCTCTGTGGGCACTGTTATATGGCACTATTAGGTGGCACTGATGAGGCAGATGTGCCTCTTCTACTTGGGGACCGATGTCCCTCATATCCGAGCCGGTGATCGGCTTTTTTTTCTACTCGCGCTGCCAGCGTGAGTAGAAAAAAAAAACGATTACCGATCTTTTGTTTACATCATGTGATCAGCTGTCATTGGCTGACAGCTGATCACATGGTAAGGGGCCGGGACCGGCCCCTTACTCGGATCGGTGATCAGCCAAGTCTCAGTGACTCGTTGATCACAGGGAGCGCGCACAGGGGAGGCCGTCATATGACGGCCTCCCGGGAATTCAGGTCCGCGCTGTGGCCGTCATTCGGCCATAGCGCGGATGTGTAGTGGTTAAATTGAACAATTCAGCAATTTAGAATTTGGATGAAAGGTTTAGCGCTGGGAAACACTTTTTGAAAGGTAAAAAAGTGCATTTTATATACAACTATATGGATCAGACCAAAATGAGGGACAAATGAGGAGGAATGAGGGACAGAGGGACATTACTCCAAATCAGGGACAGTCCCTCCAAATCAGGGACAGTTGGGAGCTATGGGTGAACTTTCAAAGTGCCCTTGGAATGCCACCTGCTTTGCTATATCCTGTCCTGGTTGGTATACGGGAACCCTGCAGAAAAATCTGTATATCCTTACTCGTGTCGATGAAGCCACCTTTGCACACTACAAGATAAGGGAGTGCTGTTACCGCAGTGAATGATGGGTCGGCCTTGTTGTATAAACATTTCTGGAGCAATTTTTTTCTCCTACGACAAATGGAATGACTAACATCCTGCTTGGAGTTGACTCACCAATATGAGCCGGTGTAAAATAAATATGTATTTCCATTCAGGAGTTAAGAGCTTACGCTTAGAGTCAGCAAACAGGGTGGTGCAATACAAACACTCATTTTATGTTCTATCAGTCTCCACGTGTGAAAAGTCTATGGCACTTCCTTTGTTTAGTGTCTATAACGACATGTGCTACTTGTACCGTCTGACACCGAATTTCATTATGAGGCCCTCCCAATGTTTGAACAGGCCCCACCCATATTGCGCTAATGTCAGTTTGTGGGAGTCTGACTGTTTGTGAAATAGTAGTGATAATATACTTTTACCCTAGGTTCACATCTATGTGGCTGCGGTTGATGCGTTTTTCCGGTGCGTTTTTAACCGCTTGCCGACCAGCCGCCGTCTTTATACTGCGGCAGGTCGGCACAATCCCGCAAGCCGTCGTAGCTATACGTCGGCTCCTTTAAGCGGGATAGCAGGCGCGCGCGGGGGTGCCGATGCTCGTGGCCGACGGTCGCTATGACCACCAGCTATGAGCGATCGCGGGCACGAGAGGCAGAACAGGGACGTGTGTGTGTAAACACAAATCCATTGTTCTGTTCTAAGAGGAAAGAC
This sequence comes from Lithobates clamitans, assembly GCA_037952925.1. Lineage (NCBI taxonomy): Eukaryota > Metazoa > Chordata > Amphibia > Anura > Ranidae > Lithobates > Lithobates clamitans. The sequence goes on from JBBGZY010000309.1 coordinate 693,139, forward strand.
AGATCGTGTGTTCCTAATAGCTAGGAATCACGATCTGTCATTTCCTCTAGGTCAGTCCCATCCTCCCTACAGTTAGAAACACACACAGGGAACACACTTAACCCCTTGATCGCCCCCTAGTGTTAAGCCCTTCCCTACCAGCGACATTTACACAGTAATCAGTGCATTTTTATAGCACTGATCGCTGTATGAATGCCAATTGGTCCCAAAAATGTGTCAAAAGTGTCCGATGTGTCCTCCATAATGTCGCAGTCCCGATAAAAATCACAGATCGCCTCCATTACTAGTAAAAAAAAAATAAATAAAAATGCTATAAATTTATCCCTTATTTTGTAGACACTTTAACTTTTGCGCAAACCAATCAATATACACTTATTGCGATTTGTTTACCAAAAATGTGTAGAAGAATAGATATCGGCCTAAACTGAGAAAAAAAATTGCTTTTTTTAAAAAAAATGGGGATATTTATTTTAGCAAAGAGTACAAAATATTGTGTTTTTTTTTTAATTGTTTCTGTTTTTTGTTTATAGCGCAAAAAATTAAAAATGCAGAGATGATCAAATACCACCAAAAGAAAGCTCTATTTGTGGGAAAAAAAGGACATCAATTTTGTTTGGGTGCAACGTCGCACGACCGCGCAATTGTCAGTTAAAGCGACGCAGTGCAGAACTGCAAAAAATGGCCTGGTCATTAAGCAGCCAAATCTGAAGTGGTTAAAGGCTTTTTTGCAGTATTCATGCGTTTTGCATTCTCTTTAACAAACTGTGAATAGATGGTTGTTAAGGAGCGGGCCTGAAAGCCGGCCACCCCATCGTTAACAACCAATGAATCAAGGACTTGTCAAAAACTGCCTACTGTCATTTTTTTACACTGCACATTTTTTTGGTGAATAAGTATCTGTACTATGTACCCTTACTCATTCACATGGGGGGGCTGGGATCTGGGGGCCCACCTTTTTAAAGGGGGCTTCCAGATACCGATAAGCCCCCCTGCTCACAGAACCCCACACCCATTGCCCGGGGTTGTGGAGAAGAGGCTCTTGTCCTCATCAATATGGGGACAAGGTGCTTTGGGGGAGCACCTCACAACCCCCCATGTTGAGGGCATGTAGCCTGCTATGGTCCAGGAGCGGTAGGGGGAGGACGCTCGCTCGTCACCTCCCTTTCCTGGCCTGCCGGGCTGCATGATCGGATAAGGGTCTGGAGTGTATTTTGGGGGGACCCCAGGCTATTTTTATAAAATGTTTTAAAATTTTAAAAAATCAATACCAGACCCGAAGGGCCTGGTATGGATTGGGGGGGGGGGGGGGATTTTTTATTGCCTGCAATTCTTGTTTTTACATTCAGCTGTCAACGGGCTTCCCCACTGACAGCTGATGACTCATCAGTTGTTAAGGACGTGGCGGCCGGCTTCCCAGCCCACTTCATAACAACCAGCAGTTTGTTATGGAAAATATGCACAGCTACTGTATGTTCATAAAAGAATAAAACAGAAAATGTATCAAGTATAATACAGTGCCTTGAAAGAGTATTCATACCATTTGAGCTTTTTCCACATTTTGTCATGTTACCCCCACAACGTGATGCTGCCACCGCCATGTTTCACAGTGGTGTGTTCAGGGTGTTGTGCAGTGTTAGTTTTTTGCCACACATAGCGTTTTGCTTTTAGGCCAAAAAGTTCAATTTTGGTCTCATCTGACCAGAGCATCTTCTTCCACATGTTTGCTGTGTCCCCCACATGACTTCTCGCAAACTGTAAACTGGACTTCTTATGGCTTTCTTTTAACAATGTCTTTCTTCTTGCCACTCTTCCATAAAGTCCAGATTTGTGGAGAGCACGACTAATAGTTGTTCTGTGGACAGATTCTCCCACCTGAGCTGTGGATCTCTGCAGCTCCTCCAGAGTTACCATGGGCCTCTTGGCTGCTTCTCTGATTAATGCTCTTCTTGCCCCGCCTGTCAGTCTAGGTGGGCGGCCATGTCTTGGTAGGTTTGAGGTTGTGCCATACTCTTTCCATTTTCAGATGATGGATTGAACAGAGCTCCATGAGATGATTAGAGCTTGGGATATTTTTTTATAACCTAACCTTGCTTTAAACTTCTCCACAACGTTATCCCTGACCTGTCTGATGTGTTCCTTGGCCTTCATGATGCTGTTTGTTTACTAAGGTTTTCTAACAAACCTCTGAGGGCTTCTCAGAACAGCTCTATTTATACCGAGATTAAATTACACACAGGTGGACTCTATTTACTAATTAGGTGACTTCTCTAAGCAATTGGTTCCACTAGATTTTAGTAAAATGAGTTAAATAAAAAATGCATGCCACACTTTTCAGATATTTAGTTGTAAAAAAAAAACATTTATCATTTTCCTTCCACTTCACAATTATGTGCCACTTTGTGTTGGTCTATCACATAAAATCCCAATAAAATACATTTAAGTTTTTGGTTGTAACATGACAAAATGTGAACAATTTCAAGGGGTATGAATACTTCTTCAAGGCACTGTATACGCTAAAAGGAAAATGATGTAACATAAAAAAGACCTTTTATTTGGGTCAGTTTTCTAATGTTTAAAAGGACACAAACCAAATGAATTTTCCAGACTAAGAAAAGGAAATCAAGTCAAAATCCGACTTTAAATGACACACATATTGGATTTCCTAAAGGCAAAAGGATTGTGCAGTTTGCAAGTGTCGGTGCTCCAGAGCTTAGTAGATTAGCAGAAGTTTTGATGACTTTCATCATCCAGTCATGCAAGCAAAAATGCTGTTTTTTTTAAATTTTTCTTGCATGTGATTGGGTATTCTTTGCAAATTAAGCTTTACCTCATTTACTAAGGTCTGCAGCAACTGCGCTTGCAGAGAGCACAGTTTATTTGTCTTTAGTAAAGCAACCCCATAGAGAGGTCCTCATTACAGATCTTTACAATAAGCCTTCTCTCACATGGAGTGGAATTCGCAGTGATCATCAGCAGGGAATCCGTGTGCAGATCCCCTCCTGAATCGGAGAATGGGAGGGATGTCATATCCGCGCTCATTCAGTTTGTGCCCGGTGGACACGGACAGACCCGTGACAGCTCTGGGGATGGCCAAATGTAAACGGACTCCATTTACATCAGACTACCTTCCCATCTGTTACGTTTAAATCCAAAATGGAAAAAAATGGAAATTATATTTACAGACCTGGACAGACTTGGAGGCAGACCAGAGTATGAGAGGCGAGGGGAGAGGAGAGGTGGATAAAATGGCAAAAAAGCCCCATATAAGCTCCAGACTAACTTGGCTGAGCTTACACAGGGATTTTTCTACAGTACCATGTGACAGTGCTAGGCCAATCAGGAAGCATCCAATTTTTTCACATGGGAGAAGGAGAGTGGGTCACATGCTCACTCATAGCCAGAAGAACAGATATGGGAGTGAAGGAAAGGTGAGTATATGGTGCTGGGAAGGGGGTGGGGATGTATTAAGTTGCATGTGGTTTTCCCTTCCTTTCCTTTCTTTTTCCTCCCCTTCCCATCTTTTTCATTTCCTTTCCTTTTTCTTTTTAACTTCCCTTGCTTTTCCATTCCTATCTTTTTTTATTAATTTTCTTTTTCCTTTTCCTTCCATCTCTTCACTTTCTCTTGTCCATCCCTTTCCATTCTCTTTCTCTTTTTACTGCTTTCATTTCCTTCTCCTTCTCCTTCTTCTCCTCCTCCTCCTCCTTCTCCTTTCCCTTTTCCTTTCCTTCTTCCTCTACAGCAGCTAAGATTTAAAAACAGCCTTTTCCTTTCTATCTCTTTCTGCCCTTCCCTTTCCATTTTCTTTCTTCAGCTTTCTTTTCTGTTTTCTTTTATTTCCTTTTCCCTTTCCTCTCCTTTCTCCTTTCCATTCCTTTCTGTTCTTTTCCTTCTTTTCTTTTCCTCTCCATTCTCATTTTTCCTTTCCTTCTTCTCCTTTCCTTTCTGCTTTCCTTTCCTTTCCTTTCCTTTCCTTTCCTTTCCTTTCCTTTCCTTTCCTTTCCTTTCCTTCCCTTTCTTCTTTCTCCTTTCCTTTCCTTTCCTTTCCTTTCCTTTCCTTTCTTCCTTTCCTTTCCTTTCTTTTCCTTTCCTTTCCTTTCCTTTCATTTCCTTCTTCATTTCTCCTTCCTGTCCAGCAGCTACATTTTAAAAACAGCCTTTTCCTTCCCATACCTTTCCTTTCTTTGTCCTTCCATTTCCATTTTCTTCCTCTTTTTCTGCTTCTCTTCCTTGCTTTTCCTTTCTGTTCTTTTCCTTTCTTTTCTTTTTCTTTCCCTTCCTTTTCCTTTTCCTTTCCCTTCCATTCATATAGTTACATAGTTACATAGTAGGTGAGGTTGAAAAAAGACACAAGTCCATCAAGTCCAACCTATGTGTGTGATTATATGTCAGTATTACATTGTATATCCCTGTATGATACGGCCGTTCAGGTGCTTATCTAATAGTGTCTTGAAACTATTGATGCTCCCCGCTGAGACCACCGCCTGTGGAAGGGAATTCCACATCCTTGCCACTCTTACAGTAAAGAACCCTCTACGTAGTTTAAGGTTAAACCTCTTTTCTTCTAATTTTAATGAGTGGCCACGAGTCTTGTTAAACTCCCTTCTACGAAAAAGTTTTATCCCTATTGTGGGGTCGCATAACCGACTCTTTTGAGTAACCTTATGTAACCCAAATCACTGACAGACTCATGTTTCAGGTGCTGGGTTGTAATATGTTAGACTTGAACTTCAAATAAAGCAGCTATATGCAGCGACTGAACAAGAACAAATGTCTCTACTTTCATATATTATAATAAAATGGCAGCACTGATATGCAACAACTACAGAAATTTTGGGGTTGATTTACTAAAGGCAAATAGACTGTGCACTTTGCAAAGTGCAGTTGCATTCTGCAGTTGCAGTTGCCCCTGAGCTTAGTAAATGAGGTAAACCTTCACTTTGCAAAGAATACCCAATCAAATACAAGGAAAATATAAGAAAAACAGGATTTTTGTTTGCACATGATTGGATGATGGAAGTCAGCAGGGCTTCTGCTCATTTACTAAGCTCTCCAGCAATTGCTCTTGCAGAGTACAACTGAACTTTGTAAAGTGCACAATCTATTTGTCTTTAGTAAACCCCATTGTGTAGGTTCTTCCTATCATCTCAGTTGGTCATTACAGTGAACGGTTGTTTGCTACTTGGTAGGAAATGGGACCCTGTACTGAACCCTTGTTGGTCCCGTCTAAGTGTTGTGTTTGAGATCCTGGTGGCAGAAGCAGTTGCTCTAATTGAAATTCAAGCTGTTTATGGTGATAATTGTGTTGAAGAGAGCACTAGGCATCACTGGGAATAAAAGGTGGAAAGATGACGAGGAGGTAATATCTAAAATGTGTGACAAACAAAAGGTGTGGCCAACCTGGGAAAGCATCTGATGAGCTTCACTGGGAACGTGTTAATTATTTTTTCATGGCCAGGTAGAGCAGTCAGCTAGAAATATCTGACAGAATACGTGTTTCACAAGAGCACATGGGCCGAATTATTGATATTGTTTGGACTGTAATGTCGGCCCAAGTGTTCCTTGAGACGCTTGCAGCTCATTGTCAGCAACAATACTAGGCTACACTCTTCTGAATCTCACCCCACTAATACATCCACAATGGACTATGGCTTACGTGTTTTTCAAAGGAAAGAAGAAAGGCTTTTGTGACGTTATTACTCATCCAAAGGGGAAATTGAGAATGCTCTCATGGCATGGTTGTGAAAACAGTGTCAAATTTGCTTAAAATAGCAACAAACTTGTTTATTGTTGGCAAAAATTGTATTCAGTTATTTGGTCAATTACTGTAATATGTGTAACTAAAACAACTCTATTGTTATTCCCAAAAATAAGGCATCTCAACAAATCAAACAATTAATACTTAGGTGTCTTGCTGCCCAAGCTGCCAAACCCTTCTGCCTTGAAGATCTAATTTAGCGGAAAAATGTTCCACGTTTGCCACTTCTACTCTGCCTGCCCTCCACTACACTCTGATATCTTCCAGCAATCTCTGCTGTGTCTGGTGATCTCTCTTCTTGCTGAGCTATCTGAGATGCTGTACATCACCCTGTCTGAACTGTTGGACAGTTGTGCCTTGTTTCCGCTGAACCTTGAACTCCTTGCTCCTCGCATGAACTTCCTATTTAAGCCATGCCTTTGCACTTTCTGTTTGCCAGATTATTGTGCTCTCTCCAGCCAATATCTTGCTTTTGTCTCTCCTGTTGCCGTCCATATTTCCACTACCACTCATTACAGACCTTTGGCTTGTTCTTTGACTATGCTTCCGTTTAATCCCAACCTGAGACTACTTGTTACTGACCTTTGACTTGTTTACTGACTACCCTTCTGCTTGATCTCTACCTGCTATATCTGCTACTGGCCCCCAGCTTGCTCACCTTCTGGTGGCGGCCAGTGTTTTTTTTTTTGGGGTGGGGGACAAATAACTACCCTCCCGGTCGGCCGGCAGCACCCCCGCCCGCTTTAAGTCGGTCGGTTGGCACTTTCCTCTTCTCCTCTTCTGCATCATGGCAGCTCCCGCTGTGCAGTTACTCCCTCCTCCTGTGAGTCCAATAGGATCGCCTGTCCTTTCAGCCAAATGGGTGATGGGTCTCAAGACCCACTTCCTGATTGGCCAGGAGGATCAGTGTGGCTATAGCGAATGTTCATTCGCTATTGTCACACAACTGGATGGGCCTTTGAGCACAGTGCTTCAAAAAAACAAAAAACAAAAAAAAAAACACCCCCCCAATTGGAATCCATGGTCCGGCACCCTGTATGTAGATCAGGGGGCCAGACGCATTGGATAGGGGGAACGGCGCCCATGTGCCCCTAATAGATGGGCCGCCGCTGGTGTATCCTGGTTAGTGGTTAGACTCCTTACCTCAGGTGAGCCTGCATCATCTGCCAGGGTGCTCTGCTTGTGTATTTATCTTGCTGGTCGGTGGGATCCTCTCACTCTGCTTTAGCTACTTGTCTCCGAGTCTGACTGTGACACCATACCATTGGTTCATATGTCACCACAGAAAGCCCTTAATATGTCACCACAAGAAGGAACCACAAAGTATAGAGGGACCAGGCATTCAACACACCTGAAATTTTGTGCTGAAGATCTTTTAGCATTGGGGCTATCGTACCATCGTACCATCCTGACGCTGATAAAACGAATGACTGTCCACCATAAAAAACCAAACAAGTAGTCGCTTGTTGGAAATTTTTTTTTTTAAATGGGATCATTCACTATTTACTACCCCAGCAGAGTAATATGTTAAGCATCATTTAGTGTCCTAGCTTGCTCTTAACAGTTTACGTATGCATTATGCATGCATTATGCAAAAAAAAAACTATGGAAAGACTTACGTAGGTTTATATTCATAACATGGTTTTTAAAGCCAAGTGTTATTTATACTGATGCCTCAAAACAGTGTAATTTAAGGACACTGATGTGTAAATTTACATGAATGTTCACAGATTTATACAACTCATGAATTAGATGCCTAAGTTAGTTAGTAGTGCTAAATATTCACTGGTATCAAAAGGAGATGTGTGGTACAAATTTCTAATGCCTACTGAGAGGCCGCCCGGCTAAACAGAGCCAAATGGCTCAATACTGCTGCTTAATAAAAACGTTTGCTATAATGAATGCAAGATGGGATACTGTCCTTAGTCTGTGTTGGCTTTTATGCCGTGACAGTAGCTCCTGTCAGTGCTTTCCCCAAGCTCATGCTAAGGTTATGGTGAGCTGTATTGTCACAGCAGGGCCAGGACTGGGGGGGGAGGACTAGAATCCGTTGGTGTGCCAGCTTTATCCTGGTACAAAAAGATTTCTGTGGGCTGAAGTGTACCATGCAAAGTGTGTCATGGTGCTACAATGGTGGGCATTGTGAAAGGCGAGTGTTCCTATAGGACGTGGTCGATTGCGACACAACTTTTAACCTTTTTTCTTTGCAACTGATATTTCAAGAAGGTAGGTGCTTGAAAAATTCACTCTACCAGATGCTTTTATATAGCTCTCATGCATGAAGGAGTCATTGATAATTGGGTTCTTTTGTTGCCTCCCTAATGGGGGCACAGTTTTTATTGCTGTCTGTGTCCCTGTTAGGGAGATTCACCCTCTCTATTTGCCCTGTTTACCATTATTATTGAAAGTGCAAGTCAAAAAAAAATCCCAAATTTTGGGTTGTCCCCAGAAAAATAATAAAGGGAGACTCTTCCAATAGGGACACTAGTTCTGGTGACCTGGAGGGCCCCCAAGAGATTCCCATAATCTTCAGGGATTTGCTTTCGCTTCATGGTTTGGCTATGGGACAGGAAAAAAAGTAAATCTCCCCAATGGGTACCGTGGATACAATTGGGTGAAATTTCAGACTGGACATCCCCATTAACCTGGGCGACCCTTGCGGTATGGGATAGATTGGATATTTAAAGCGAGTACGTCACTAAGACCTCCCCTCTGACGCCTCTTGGAGACTTTCCATGGTTTTCCCCAGGAGAGGATATCCGCTTTCTTCATTCTTTTCCGTTCTTGCGGAGCAGATGGAAATACGCTGTGTGCTAAATTTGCTCTAGAAGGAAGGTTACTGCCAGTGACTACCCTGCATTCCAGCTATGGGGACTTTCTGATGTCATTGTGGAGGCACAGACAATTGACGGTGTTCCTCTCTAAATTACAGCCATCGTTACGCCCACAGGATACGCTATCTCCCTTCTAATTCTGGTGTGTACGGCCCTTAGAGACAGGCTGCACTGATGGGCACTGATGAAGCGGCAATGGTGGGCACTGATGAGGAGGCACTGATGGGCACTGATGAGGAGGCACTGATAGGCAGCACTGATGGGCACTAATAGGTAGCACTGATTGGCACTGATAGGCGGCACTGATAGGCACTGGTAGGCAGCAATTATAGGTGACAGTGATGAGGAGGCACTGATGGGCACTGATTGGCAGCACTAGTGGGCACTTATTGGCAGCACTGGTGGGCACTGATTGGCAGCACTGGTGTGCACAGATTGGCAGCACTGGTGTGCACAGATTGGCAGCACTGGTGGGCACTGATCAGTGCCCTGATTATCAGTGTACATGTCCCTTTTAGAGAAGCTGGTTATTGGCTCTCTTATGCTCTCCTCATGCTGTAAGCATAAGGAAAGGAGTGCCAATAACAGATTTCTGTTTACATCCATGATCAGCTGATGATGTGGTAAAAAGCTGCTGATTGGCTCTTTACCTCAATCTGTGATCAGCAGTGTCCTCAGAACACTGTGATCACAGAGCGCACCGCCCGCGCCTTGCAGCGGACGCGATCACGCGAGGCCGTCATATGAAAGCCTCCCAGGACTAGCCAGCCACGCTGTAGCCGTCATTCCGCTCTAGCGCAGTTGGAAAGTGGTTAAGGGCTCTCTCTTCTGGGCACACCTCCTCAGGGATTGGCTAAAGTCCCATAAATATTCAAACTCAGGATCTGCCTTTTCCAACCCATTACATTCTAGTACCAATGAAAAAACATGGAAAAGTAGTGGAGCTTGCAGCCTGTGAGTCCCAGAACAGACAAAAAACAATCACATTCTGCTCCACTGGTTACAGAGGGGCCAAAAATAAAAATACCATAAGCTCACTAGAAACCTAACCTAGGAAGGTGCTACACCGGTGACCACTGGGGGACCTGCTTACACACATGTGGGCCCCCAATACAAACATAGTATATGGTGGGAAACCAACTGTTTCATAATACTGGAGTCCTATTGCCACATCCCAAATATTTGGAAAGTAAAGCAAGAGAATGCCCCTGGGCCTTTTTGGGCAGTGGTCGTAACCAGATGAAAGAGTAAAAAGGTATGATAAAAGTACAACATTTTATTAAATATAAATATAAGATGGCTGGATGTAAACATGAATAACAAAATACTTTTCTTGAATAAAATAAAAAAATGTAAGTTAATAGTAAACAATACAGAACTCTAGTCTAAAGCCTCGTACACACGATCGGACTTTCCGACTGGAAATGTTCGATGAAAGGCTGTTGGCGGAAAATCCGACCATTTGTACGCTCCATCAGACAATTGTTGGATTTTCTGCTGACAAATGTTGGCTAGCAGGTTTTAAAATTTTCCGTGGACAAATGTCTGTTGTCGGATTTTCCGAGCGTGTGTACACAAGTTCGTCGGACAAAAGTCCAAAATACAAACACGCATGCTCAGAAGCAAGGACGAGCCAGAAGCGGTCGGTCTTGTAAACTAGCGTTCGTAATGGAGAATTAACATTTGTGACGCGGCAAATTATGAAATCTCCAAATGCAGCGCACAATTCTTTTCTTCTTTAATGGGATAAGAATGAAGCTGCTTTGCTGGTGGTACTGATGGAGTTATTGCAAACAAATTTTCAAAGGCTGTTTTTTTTTTATTGATAACAAGAATAATATTATTATGCTTGTTTTTTATTTATTTTTTGGTGTAAGTTACCACAACACCATTATCCTTTAGTTTTTAAGATCAAAGAAACAACTATGTTGGTGTCCCTTGTTAAAGTGGTTGTAAACTCTCCCCGACAACTTTGTCCCATGTAAATCAGCATAAAAAACCCTAATGAACACTGCTTGTAGATATCTCCTTACTTGCTTAGTATTGTTGTAATCCTTTTTGTTCTTTAGAATGACTTCACTGAGCATGCCCAGATCTCCCCTGATTTATGGCACATTCTGTGTACTTGTCTGTCTATTATCATATCTTCCTATGACACAACTCTGAAATCCCACGAGACTGCATAATCATAAACTCAGAGCTTCCTACTACACCCCATGTGACCATTTGACATCACATGCAGTGTAAACCTGGCCATCGAACGGCATTACTGCAGCCTTATCAGCTGAAGCTGATAAGACTGACACAGGCAAACACTAGATAATCAGCACAAGTAAATACTACGAAATCAAACAAGTCAGCTATGAGCAGTAAAGCAGGGTTGCCATAGAAACGTTGGATTGAGAATTTTTTAAAAGCTTTTTTTTCTAGTGATATCAAGAATAATATATTTTTATTTGGACAAGTTACCACAACACCATTATCCCGTACTTTTTAAGATCAAAGATACAACTATGTTGGTGTCCCTTGTCAATTTTACATTGTATTTTTTTAAATGTAACTGCCGACTCCCAAACTGTCATTTGAAGTAAAACACATAGCCAAGTATTATTCTACAGAATTGTTTTATTGTGTATTAAAAAGAAAACAAATAAAATTAGACATGCTATCTGCCAATAGAACTTAACCAAAAAGTGCATTCTATGCATCCAAAAATATAGAAAATATACCAAATCAAATCATTATTCAACTAAAAAAATAATGTCAAAGCAATAACTCCAAGGCCAATAATAAATAACACGTTATCTCCTCCAATTCCGCAACATGTCTGGTTGACGAACGGCCGCTCAGAAACGAACTGAAAAGCGCGAAATGAAAAGTGCGAAATGAAAAGCGCGAATCAACACTCACCAAACTTCTACTAACACGAAATTAGCAGAAGGAGCCCAAAGGGTGGCGCTAAAGAGCTGAAAAACAACGTAGTACGTCACTACATTCGGGTTTGTTGGCCAACAATTCCTTGCCGTTTGTATGCAAGACAAGTTTAGGCCAACGCCCTTCTGACAAAATTCCATGGTTTTGTTGGCCAACAATCCGATCGTGTGTACGAGGCTTTAGGCATATGGTTGATCACTAGGTGGGAGGCCAAACCGCACACAATTAAAAAGAAGATCCCAACATGTTTCGGAATATAATGAATTCCTTCTTATGGGGATGGTCAAAACAGACTGTATATTCTGGAGGTACAATAACAAGATGTCAGCATAAACATTTAATGTACAATTTATAAAGGGAGTAGTGTATGGGTCGTGGAAAGTAACATGGCATCATTTAGAGTTGATACAATACAAACATAGGGGTTGATTTACTAAAGGAAAAAGTGCACTTGGAAGTGCAGTCGCTGTGAGGGGAAGATCTAAAATGAGGGGAAGCTCTGCTGATTTTATCATCCAATCATGTGCAAGCAAAAATGCTGTTTTTTATTTTCCTTGCATGTGCCCCTCGGGTCTACAGCGACTGCACTTCCAAGTACACTTGTAGTGCAAAGTGGATTTGCCTTTAGTAAATAAACCCCATAGAGCAGCAATGTATTTCTTCTCTTCTTTGTTTGCTTTAGTAAATCAGCCCCAGGGATGCCGGTAGCTGTGTGGACAAGCATGAAACCGGTCTGTAGACTTCATTATAGCACCTGGAAAATTATGATTCAAAAGCAAATTCCATTAATGTTACTAAATAACGTCTTCTAAGGGCTAATTGAGGTAAAGGTGGAAAAACCTGCTTATCGAGTCACGCTACGGATTTACTTTTTAAGGACTTCCATTAATCCACATACCTCTAATTACACTTTCTGGGTAATCTTAAAATCTGGGCTGATCCACTTGGAAATCCCTTCTCCGTTACTGGCGGTACTGCGACGTAGAATGGAACCTGCGCGGCACTTTTGCCGAGAGAAGCAAATCTTTATGGCTCCAAACTACTAATCACATTAATTCTTTTGTTCCTGCAAGTCGGGTAAATGGGAAGAGTTGTTTTTCACTCGGCTTTTATTGTAATCATTTTTCATGTTTATGGCGTACTGTCGAGATGTTGACAAACTGAGAAGTTGTGATGAATTATTAAAGAAGACTTGTCTCTCGGTAGTTTATGATCCTGTAGTGTTTATGATTCTGATGTACAGTACACTAGAATCTTGTCAACTTCTCTAAATACTTTAAAAGCTGAGAGTGGCATGCCTGGGGTGACAATCCGTTTCGGTTAGCGGGATGGCATCGTTATTAACATTGAAATGTCCTAAAGGAAACCTCTCTACTCGGAGAAAGGTGGCAGCTGCCACCACTGACCTCCATCTGAAAATACTTGTTTTCTGGCTGTCTCTGGCTTCAGTACTCTGGCAGTGATTCAGTACATGTACGGAGAATAGAGAATTTAAAGTATTGAAGCCACTGGATCAGCCTGACATCCACTGCACTAACATTTTAACCGATTGACCTCCAGAAGATTTACCCCTCCTTCACGATCAGGCCATTTTTTGCGATACAGCACTGCGTTACTTTAACCGCTTGCCGACCGCCTCACGCAGATATACTGCGGCAGAAGGGCACGTCAAGGCAGAATCACGTACCTGTACGTTCCCCTTTAAGAGGCGTCCAAAGGGCGCCCGCGGCAAGCTCCGTGAGTCGGGTCGCGGGTCCCGCGGACTCGATCGCCGCGGGGACACCTGCGATCGCCTCACCGGGAGGAAGAACGGGGAGATGCTAACATAAACAAGCATCTCCCCGTTCTGCCTGGTGACAGTGTCACTGTTCTCTGCTCCCTGTCATCAGAGCAGAGATCAGTGACGTGTCACACACAGCCATGCCCCCCACAGTTAGAAACACGCCCCTAGGACACACTTAACTCATACACTGCCACCTAGTGGTTAACGCCTTCACTGCCAGTGTCATTTACACAGGAATCAGTGCATTTGTATAGCACTGATTGCTGTATAAATGACAATGGTCCCAAAAATGTGTCAAAAATGTCCAATGTGTCCGCCATAATGTCGCAGTCATGATAAAAATCGCTGATCGCCACCATTTGAAAAAAAAAATTTAATAAAAAGGCCATAAAACTATCCCCTATTTTGTAAACGCTATAACTTTTGCGCAAACCGATCAATAATCGCTTATTGCGATTTTTTTTTACCAAAAATATGTAGAAGAATACGTATCGGCCTAAACTGAGGAAAAAAATTGTTTTTTTTTATATATTTTTGGGGGATATTTATTATAGCAAAAAGTAAAAAATATTGCGTTTTTTTCAAAATTGTCGCTCTTATTTTGTTTATATTGCAAAAAATAAAAACCGCAGAGATGATCAAATACCACCAAAAGAAAGCTCTATTTGTGGGAAAAAAAGGACGTCAATTTTGTTTGGGAACCACGTCGCACGACCGCGCAATTGTCAGTTAAAGAGACACAGTGCCGAATCGCAAAAAGTGCTCTGGTCAGGAAGGGGGTAAATTCTTCCGGGGCTGAAGTAGTTAACTGACAACTGCGCGGTCGTGCAACACTGTACCTGCATAAAACTGATCACCTCTGCGATTTTAATTTTTTTGCATATAAACAAAAAAAGATAGACAATAAAAAAAAAAAAAAAAAAAACAGAAAAAAACAATATTTTTTACTTTCTGCTATAAAACATATCCAATAAAAAAATACAAACAATCTAATTTCTATATCAGTTTAGGCCAATATGAATTTTGCTACATATTTTTGGTAAAAAAAAAATTCCAATAAGACTATATTGATTGGTTTGCGCAAAAGTTATAGCATCTACAAACTATGGGATTTTTTTTTTTAATAGTAATGACAGGGATCAGCGATTTATAGCGGGATTGTGATATTGCGGCGGACTTTCCGACACTAAATGACACTTTTTGGGAACCAGTGACACTAATACAGTGATCAGTGCTAAAAATATGCATTGTCACTGTACTAATGACAATGGCTGGGAAGAGGTTACCATTAGGGGTGATCAAAGGGTTAACTGTGTGCATAGCCAGTGTTTTACTGTACTGTGGGAGGTGCTTTTACTAGGGGAAGAGAGGAATTTATTCCCTGCTTTGCAGGGACACAAACTCTATCCCTTTCTTCCTGTCAGAATGGTTATCTGCCTTGTTTACATAGACAGATCGCAATTCTGTCTCTCTGCCTGATGATTGGCCGGTGCCGGAGGGCATCGGGTACCGTGCATCCGCTGATTGGCTATGTGTAATCACAGTGGAAGCGCGCCGCTTGTGACGTGTATGCGCAGCCCCTACCCTGAAGTCTATGTGATTTGGTGCAAAGGTGCTGCCCTGTAAAGGTAAAACTTCTATGGGGTGGACCTTAAGTGGTTAACCACTTCTTCCCTGGAATGATTTACCCCCTTAATGACCAGGCCATTTTTTGCGATACGGCACTGCGTCGCTTTAACTGACAATTGCGCGGTCATGTCATGTTGTACACAAACAAAATTGACGTCTTTTTTCCCCCCACAAATAGAGCTTTCTTTTGGTGGTATTTAATCACCTCTACGGTTTTTATTTCTTGCGCTATAAACAAAAAAAAGCAACAATTTTGAAAAAAAAAAACTATTTTTTTTACTTTTTGCTATAATAAATATCCAAAAAAAAACACATTTCTTCATCATTTTATATGTATTCTTCTACACATTTTTGGTAAAAAAAAATGCAATATTGATTGGTTTGCGCAAAAGTTTTAGCGTCTACAAAATAGGGGATAGATTTATGGCATTTTTATTATTAATTTTTTTTTTTACTAGTAATGGCGGTGGACAGCGATTTTTAGCGGGACTGCGACATTGCTGTGGACAGATCGGACACTTTTGAAACTTTTTGGGGACCATTGACATTTATAAATAGCCACTGATTACTGTATAAATGTCACTAGCAGGTAAGGGGTTACCACTAGGGGGTGATCAAGGGGTTAAGTGTCCTCTAGGGAGGTGTTTCTAATTGTGGGGGGATGGGACTGACTGGGAGTAGAGAGAGATCGCTGTTCCAGATCACTGGGAACAGCAGATATCTCTCTACTTCCCTGACAGAACGGGGATCTGTTGGTTTACATTGACAGATACCCATTCTGGCTCTCTGAGGAGCGATCGCGGCTACATGCATCGGCTCTGGTGTCGCGCTGCGCCCCCTATAGCTCCTAAAGCGGTCTACGTACACCTGCGACAGTGTGCGCGGCCGTGCCAACCTGCCACAGTATAATGACCATGGCTGATCGGTAAGAAATCTCAAGTCTCCCGCGACTCGCGGGATACTCCCGCATTTGATGGCAGGCTCACGGACACACGCAAGTGCGGCACGATCTCCCGGCTGATCCTGCACTGCCACTCAGCCTGGAGTAATCACAAACAGTGGGTGTTTCCCGCTGTGTCATGCAGCTGCAGTCTTAACTGTTCGGCGGCCGTCCACTGTAACAAAGCCCCGCCTCCTCATCCATGATAGATGGAACACTGATTCAATTTCCCAGCATTGTATCAGTGTTCAGTTGACCGTCTATCATGGATGAGGAGGCGGGGCTTTGTTACAGTTTATGGCCTCCGAACAGTTAAGACTGCAGCTGCATGACACAGCGGGAGACATTCACTGTGTGTAATCAGGGTACTGGCAAGGCTGCAGATGGGCACTGATGAGGATACAGATGGGCACAGTGAGGCTGCTTTGTTGGCACAGTGAGGCTGCAGATGGGCACAGTGAGGCTGCAGATGGGCACAGTAAGGCTGTAGATGGGCACAGTGAGGCTGCAGATGGGCACTGATGAGGATACAGATGGGCACAGTGAGGCTGCAGATGGGCACTGATGAGGATACAGATGGGCACAGTGAGCCTGCAGAGTTATATATATGTGACCTTGTTGGTGTGGATGTGTCATTGCCATCATCCCATATAAATTTGAAGAAAAAAGTACATGAACCTCTGAAGGGATTTTTAAGGCAATGGAAATATCAATTTAAATATAGTTCTGTTTTATTAATTATCAATCTGAGTTAGTAAATACAAAAGTCCAAGAAATAACACAAATAAACAAAAAATAAAAAATAAAAATATCATATTACAAATGGATAAAGTGGTGTTCCGGCCGAAATTATACTTTTTAAATAAAAATACCCCTATAATACACAAGCTTAGTGTATTTTAGTAAAGTTAGTCTGTAAACTAAGGTCTGTTTTGTTAGTTTATAGCAGTAGTTTGTTATTTTATAAACTTACAGCAGGCCGTGGCCATCTTAAGTGTGGGCATCTGAAGCCAGACTGTATTTCTTCCTGCATCTCATCCTTGCAGATCTCGCACATGCTCAATGCAGCACAAGCAGTGTAATAGGTTTCAGGTCAGGTTTCCATCGCAACGGCAGTGTCAGAGGAAGTTGCCGCCCCTTCCCAGAAAGCATTGCAAACAGGAAATGATGCGATGGGCCGCGGCCAGGGAGGAGGAAGTGAAAAATGAATACAACAGATATACAGTAGGTGCTGAGAAAAAAAATAAAAAAATATCCAATTTGTTTACAGTGCACAGTTTAGTGAGGGATGCTGAAGAGTTGTAAAAGTGGGTGGAACTCCACTTTAAGAAAGTGCATTCGCTAATGAAAGGAGAATTTTGGAAGAAAGTGATACATCACACTACACGATGCAGTCACCACAGACAGAAAACCGTGGCGTCGAGTAGTGGAATTCCTTAAATTTTTTTGTTTATTTGTGTTATTTCTTGGACTTTTGTAGTCTAATTTTTTGCTATTTTTGTACTTTTGTATTTACTAACTCAGATTGATAATTAATAAAACAGAATTCTATTTAAATTGATATTTCCATTGCCTTAAAAATCCCTTCAGAGGTTTATGTACTTTTTTCTTCAGTGAGGCTGCAGATGGGCAAAGTGAGGCTGCAGATGGGCACTGATGAGGATACAGATGGGCACAGCGAGGCTGCATTGTTGGCACAGTGAGGCTGCATTGTTGACACTAATGAGGCTGCAGATGGGCACAGTGCGGCTGCATTGTTGACACAGTGAGGCTGCAGATGGGCACAGTGAGGCTGCATTGTTGACACTAATGAGGCTGCAGATGGGCACAGTGCGGGTGCATTGTTGGTGAGCGTAACACATTATCTTTTAAAGTATTATTTTATCATGGCATTATATTATTAATTACCGTATATACTCGAGTATAAGCCGAGTTTTTCAGCACATTTGTTTGTGCGGAAAATGCCCCCCTTGGCTTATACTCGAGTCAGGTTATCTGCCGCCGTGTCAGTATTGATGCGGGGGGGAAGGAAAGCCATATTACGCCGTACATTGTCCCCTCCGGTTCACAGCAGGGCTGTGTGTATAGGAAGTCTGCGCTGTCCACGCCGTCCTGCCTCCTCCTCGTCCGTCCGTGACGAGGAGGAGGCAGAGCTTTGTTACAGTGGCTGTATGTAGAAAGTCTGCGCCGTCCACTGTAACAAAGCTCCGCCTCCTCCTCATCACGGACGGACGAGGAGGAGGCGGGACGGCATGGGCTGCGCAGACTTCCTATACACACAGGCACTGTAACAAAGCTCCGCCTCCTCCTTGTCACAGATGGACGAGGAGGAGGCATGATGGCGTAGACAGCGCATATTTCCTATATACACAGCCCTGCTGTGAATTGGAGGGGGCAATGTACGGCGTAATATGGCTTTCCTTCCCTCCGCATCAATACTGACATGATGGCAGGAGATTTTGGGGGTTGGATCAGTCCAGTGGCAATTGGTAAGAAAAAAAGTGGATAATGAAAAAAAAAGTTTTTGAAGGCTTTTATTACATTTTCAGGCTCCTAGGATTACTGTACCTAGTTGTCAAGATGCCCTTACTACAGACACACTTGCCTAAAGCTTCCCTAAAGCTTCTCTAAAGGGTACATAGGCACAGTGAGGCTTGCAATGGGCATAGTGAGGCATGCAATGGGCACAGTGAGGCTGAAAATGGGCATAGTGAACCTGAAAATGGGCACAGTGAGGCTGAAAATGGGAACAGTGAAGCTGCAGATGGGCATTGTTGACCCTCTTTTCCACTTACGGTAGCTGCTGCATTCTCACCCTAGGCTTATACTCGAGTCAATAAGTTTTCCTGTTTTTTTTGTGGTAAAATTAGGTGCCTCGGCGTGGCCTGGACGGAGACCAAGATGGCAGCATAAGCCGAGAGCTCCTGCGATCCGGGGAACGAATCTAGCTTTTAGGGGAACCTACGCATTGCCAACATCATGAGCAGATCCACCCGGAGCTCCTCGACATCCCGCGCAACCATCGACTCAGGTACGCAGCTGAGTAGGAACATACCGGACATATTCCGGACCCAGCGCTTGGTTGCACACGCGGCCTCACAGGCCCCAACCCCGTCCTCGCCTAGCATGGAACCCGACACTCCGCTGCCTGGTAGTTCCGCCGCAACTGCAGGGCGAACTCACCCCCCAAGTCTGTTTGACTTAGAAACAGTAGCCGCAGACATTAAAAATACTGTCACAACGGCGATCGCTGATCTTAAAGCCGAAATATATGCAGTGGCACACAGGATTGATGAGGTGGAACAAACCTCTCAGACACACGCTGCCGCCATTCGACAAGTGCACACTGCCTTTGACTCCCAGCTCTCCCAGCTTCTGGACTTACACAGGCATGTCGAAGACCTCGACAACCGCGGTCGGAGGCATAATATTAGAGTGAGAGGGGTACCTGAGGCCATAGAACCAGGGGTATTGCAACAAACCATCTGCACTATCTTTAATGAATTGATTGATCGCCCAGCAGACTCTCCTATAGAAATGGAAAGAGCCCACCGAGCCCTGCGCCCTGTACCCCGTGAAAATGAACCACCAAGGGACATAATATGTTGTGTAGTCAACTTCCCACTGAAAGAGGAGATACTTCGCAAAGCCAGGGAAAGAGGCCGCATCCTCCATAATGGCGCGGAAATTAAGCTTTTTCAGGATCTTTCACAAATAACACTCCAGCATAGACGAGCACTACGCCCCCTTCTGGACGTCCTAAGAGCCAGGAATATCCAATACCGCTGGAAATTCCCCTTTGGGCTGTCAGCATCCACCAGAGGTCGCTCTGCGCTCCTCCGCACACCTGATGACTTGCTGGGTTTCTGCGATCAACTCGACCTTCCGCACGTTGAACTTCCAGAATGGTACGCCGCCTTCTTCCCCTCTGAACCCTGGCTTCCGGTTTCGCTACACCCATCTCCAAAGGCCCAACGCCACAGATCCCGCAGATACAGAGCTGACCAACCTAACTTGGGAAACCACACTTCACGCCGTGATCAACATCAACGCAGCCCGGGATCCCCATCTACACCCTCCAGGAGGAGGGATCGTATGGATGCCTAACTCACCTTACTCCCTGTTCACCAGATGCCGCCGCCTGACTCCCTTCCCTTCACACCAGCCTCCAACTTCTCTGTGAAAATGCTCGACAGCGTCACCCGACGGAGGTTTCGATCCACTTGCCGAATAATTACCTTGTAAGAGTCTGGGACGTTGCTCTGAGTCACTCTTACACCGCAATTGAATACCCCCAAAATCACAGTGCGAATGCCCGGGACCCCCGTCTGCATCACCCAGGAGCTGAGACAGACGCCTTCTGGATGCTTAATATACCTTATCTCCTGTCCACCGGATGACGCCGCCTGATTCCTATTCTCACTGTCCCCTGCACCAGCCTCCAATCTCTATGTGAAAATGCCTGGCTACACTACTCGATGGAGGCCACGATCCATCGATCGGATAAACACCATGTAAGGTAAACAGCACTGAAGCCTCTCTACCCATCCTTCCTCGAAGTCCACACCAGCTTCTACATTGCCTTTGTTGACGCTCTCAACTCATTGCGGATTACGGGGGGGGGGGGTGGGTTTTGGAGGGGGGGTTTTGGGGGTTTTTTTTTTTTTTTTTTTTTTCTCTCTTCTCAAAGACTCTATAAGCATATAAGAACTGTGAGGGTGTTCTCTTCGTTTTCTTTTTTAGCCCTCTGTTTTCATGCATAGAGTTATATAAGAACTCCTGTCATTGCTTAGTTCAGCTAATGTAACCTTTATTTTAGCCTCTAAGAAAACAGTTTGCCTTTCTTTGCCAGCTTGAGGCGTCACTTGAGGCCATAATTTTACCACAGGATAATGCCCCCCAAATCATAGCGGGGCTGCCGGGGCTATCCTCCTGCGCGACCCCCCTGCCTCCTCCCAGAAAGTTGGGAGGAGGGAGGACGCAGATTAGACCTGTTAATTGAATCGACACCGCTTTGCCTGTCTTGGCAATGTGTTCGGGTGTGTTTAACGCAATTGAAACCAGTTAGTTTTTTTTTTTTTTTTTTTTTTTTTTATATATATAATGGTTGCTTAGACAAGCTCTGCTCTCCCTCACTTCTCGGTGTAGAAGGGGAGAGGGGAAAAGAACCCCACCCGACGCCTCAGGCTCTCAAATAATCTCAAATAATCTCAAATAATCACAGGCTACAGCTGATTTTATCCTTTTGCCCCCCCTGATTACGGCTTCTTACTGCAGATGGGTTATGGTAATCAGCGGCGGCACTGGGCACATATGTTTGCTATGTTACACTCACCTCAGTTGTAGCACAAAGAGCTCATAACAATTTGGCTCTAGAATGCACTTTAGTTATTGAGTTTTGGTTTTTGCACTAGTGGTAGGTTCCCCACTACACTCACCCTACGTTAAACAATGATATCTACTCTTTCCCCGGATCGCAACCTCTCTGAGGTCGTCGTCCATTCTTGCGTACCCACACAGCGATCCCCTTGGGATTTTTTGCTGACCCTCCAGACTTTCCTTTTCCTAAGGTGGCTTGGTTAGCCTAATTCCACCTCTGGTAGTTCTTTATTTTGTCCCTTCTCTATTCTTCTTCTTTCCTCTTTTTCCCAACTTACCTTTTTCTGACATCTCCCCCGTCCCCTTCCTTAGCCTCTTCTCTTCTTCTCGTCGCCCCTCTCTCCTCTTCCCTCCCCCCCCCCCTTAATTTTTTTTTTTTTTTTTTTTTCCTCGACTGGGTCCGCCCCTGTCTCTCCTAGTACTACCCCCGCACAGCGCACTCACTTATCCAATATTATCAGACCCAAGCCATGTCTTCCCTGACGTTGAAATGCCTATCCCTAAACGTGAAGGGCCTGAATTTACCAGAGAAAAGGTCACAAGTATTATCCTCTCTCACCACACATAGGGCACACTTCATATTTCTGCAGGAGACCCATTTCCGCTCCGACGCCATACCTAAGCTGTCTAACCATATCTACCGGACTGCGTTTCACTCCACCAATTCCGAGTCTAAGACTAAGGGCGTTTCTATTCTTGTATCAAAAAACGCTAACTTCCAAATATCTGATTCACTTGTCGACCCTGATGGCAGATACATTTTCCTTAAAGGCTCCTATGCATCCACACCAATTACATTAGCCAATATTTACTGCCCAAATGACCACCAAGTCGCCTTCTTTAGGAAAATATGCGACCTCCTGACCTCCTTTAAATCGGGAATAGTACTCCTGGGAGGGGACTTTAATGTGCCCCTAAACCCCTTACTGGATTCCTCCACAGGAACATCCACTTTAACTTATAAAGCGATACGACAGATCAATCTACAACTACAATCATTGACCTTACATGACACATGGCGCACTTTATTCCCATCTGACAAGGACTATACCTTTTTTTCAGCCCCACATCAAAAATATTCTAGGATCGACTTCTTTTTTCTCTCCCAGACTGACCTCCCCCTACTCCAACAGTCCACCATAGAACCAATGTTTTTGTCTGATCACCATCCAATAACAGTGACCCTATCCTTCCCCGAACCCAATTCTAGAACGAAGACTTGGCGTCTGAATCCCTCCCTTCTCAAAGATCCCCTGGTGATGGACCATGTCCGCACGAGAATTCAACAATATTTCACGGAAAACTCGAATCCGGAGATTTCCCCAATCTCCCTCTGGGAAGCGCATAAATGCGTGATTCGAGGTGAACTAATCGCCCTTGCTACAAAAGCTAAGAAACAGAACCAAGAATATATAGATTCTCTCATCAGGACGATTGGCTCCCTTGAAACTTCCCATAAATTGACCCACGCACGAGCCACCCTACAGGAACTAACACACACCCGAGCTTTGCTCTTAGAAGAACTGGGCAAACGCTCTAGGAGACGATACATCCTCGGCCAGAGGATTTTCTATGAACAGGGCAACAAGTGCGGCCGTCTACTGGCGCGCACAGTCCAAAATTCAAAACTGTCCTCCACAATCCATCATTTACGTAACCCTAGGGGAGAGCTTCTAAACAAGAATGCCGACATTGCCAAAGAATTTGAAAGGTTCTATCAAAAACTTTACAATTTACAACCCACCAATACCCCACGGAACAATACTGAATCCCGCACCGCAAATATCAAAGAGTATCTCTCCAACTACAGTCCTAAACCACTATCTACCCAACAGTCCCGTGACCTGGATGGCCCTATATTAGCTTCGGAACTAGATACAGCTATGAAACAAATGAAAACGGGTAAAGCCCCTGGTCCAGATGGTTTTTCCCTCCAATATTATAAAGCCTTCATTGACTCCCTAGCTCCTAAACTTCTGGACACGTTTAATGCCCTCTCAAACCCCCAAACTAAATCTGATAGAATGCTAGCTGCGCACATAGCGGTGATTCCCAAGGAGGGCAAAGACGCTTCCTTAGTCGCAAACTACCGACCGATATCTTTATTAAATGTGGATATTAAAATTTACGCGAAAATCTTAGCAAATAGACTACTTCCACTGATACCTGACCTCATATCTTTAGATCAAGTCGGCTTCGTCCCTGGACGGGAAGCTAGGGACAACATCATCCGCACACTGAATTTACATCACTGGCTCACGACTTCTAATACACAAGGATTCTTTTCTCTCACTTGATGCGGAGAAGGCGTTCGACAGAGTGGCCTGGGACTACATGCAGGAGGTGCTCACTGCCATAGGCTTGGGGACCCGCATGCTATCATTTATTATGGCCCTGTACAAGGGCCCCTCTGCGGTGGTAAAAGTCAATGGCCACCTGTCGGACGCCTTCCCCATCAGTAACGGCACACGCCAGGGATGTCCACTCTCACCACTGATATACGTCTTAACCCTGGAACCTTTTCTCAACAGATTGAGAAGCAACCCAAATATCCAAGGGATCACTGTGAAGAACAGAGAGTTTAAGGTCGCTGCTTTCGCAGACAACATTTTGCTCTCCCTGCAACAGCCCCACATCTCTCTACCCAATCTCCTCAAAGACATTGAATACTTTGGTACCTTATCAAACCTCAAAATTAATTATACCAAATCACAGGCCCTAAATGTCTCCCTCCCTTCTCAGACAGTGACACATTGCCAAGACTCATTCCCGTTTCAATGGGAACATGTTGCACTCACATATCTAGGAATTCGAATCCCCACCCACCTGTCAGATCTTTATTCAAAAAATTTCCTCCCACTCCTCCTTCAGACACAAAAACACCTTAAGGACTGGAAAGGCCTAAATGTCTCCTGGTTCGGACGCTCTGCCCTAATCAAAATGATAATCCTACCTCGCTTTCTTTATCTTATGCAATCGATCCCTATATCCCTACCAGCAAGTTTCTTTAAATCCTACCGGAAGGCATGTTCTGCTTTCCTTTGGAAGGACTCTCCACCTCGCATTAAATACTCCAGACTCACACTAGCTAAATCTAAAGGAGGAATAGGCCTACCTGACCTCCAAAAATATTACTCCGCTTGCCATCTCACAAGGATCGCTGACTGGAACATCCATGCCTCTAAAAAGACATGGGTCTTCCTAGAGAGATCATTCTCGTCAGGTCCCTTACACCTTCTCCCATGGTTATCCCCTCGGAATTGGCCCCATACCCTCTTAACCCACCCCCTTATACACTCTACACTTCTGACTTTTAGAAAGACCATGATGGGGGGCTCGGCTACCCCTCCCCCGGGCCCTCTAACTACTCTCCGGGGGAACCCTGACTTTCCACCGGGGAACTCTGCAGACTTTTTAAGTAAGGAGTGGCCATTCGAAGACGTCCTAGCTCTTCAATTCTACTCAAATGAGAAGCCCATACCCTTTGACACTTTAAAATCTAACACCAAGACGCTCTCATTTTCCTTTTGGACTTATAGACAAATCCGTCATTTCCTCACAACTCACACCAGTCAGTCGAACTGGACTCGACAACTCTCACCCTTTGAAGCCTTATGCCATCGTAAACAACCGCAAAGACACTTAATCTCCCTCTTGTATACCTTCCTTTCAGAAACTCCAACGCAGACCCCTGCCCCCTCACAGGTTTCCTGGAGTAGAGACCTTCAAAGATCTCTTTCCATGGAGGACTGGAACACTATATATGAATACGCACATAAGGGCTCTTTGAACGTTGCCATCCAAGAAAATGGCTACAAGGTGATCACAAAATGGTATAGGACTCCGTCACGCATCCACAAATTTTCCCCTAATACTCCTGATACCTGCTGGAGATGTGGGTTGGGAGTGGGAACTATGCTTCATGTGTGGTGGGATTGCGTGAACATTCAACCCTTTTGGAGGGAGGTTCACGGTCTCATCTCACATATCACTACCTACACCTTGGACTACACCCCGTCCCAGTTTCTCCTGCACCTCACATCACTATCCAAAAGAGATTACTACAAATCACTACCGATGCATATGGTTAACGCCGCCAGGCTTTGTATTCCCAGAAATTGGCGCTCCACCAATATTCCAACAGTCAGGGAGTGGTTTGCACGGATCTCCTCTATAAAAGAAATGGAGGAACTAATCTTTACCTCTCAAGACAGGATGCATAAATTTTCAACCACATGGGCATGCTGGTCTCATTTTGTTACTACTGATCTATACCAACAGTACGTATCGTAAAAGATACCTGTAGAGTATGCAACGTCTCAATCGACGCTTTCTGCGGGGGGGGGGGGGCAGGTGCGGACCCACTCATCCCTTCCCCCCTCACTTCCTTCATCCTTACTCCCCACCTAATAATTATCCCCCTTTTGCCCCCCCCTTTTTTTTTTTTTTTTTTTGTTGTTGTTGTTCCTCTTCCCCTTCCCTCTTCTCCTTCTCCTGGCTCCTTCTCTTTCCCTTTTTATCTCTCCTTATTCTCTTTTATCCCAAAGCGACACTTAGTTCTCATCCTGGCAAGATATATTGTACTCTAGTTGATGAACTTATTTAAGTGACTGATCCCTGCCCTTCCCGCAGTCCAACCGGGGGGGGAGGGACAATAGAAATGAAGATCCTCCACCTACCTACGCTTAATGACAATTTTAAGTTTCAGTAATGTTCACTTATTTTCAGCTAGGAACTTTCTGTTGTATCGTGACATACCTGCTCTGTATATGATTCTGTTAAACGATGTGTTGTGACAATACCTTTGTCCTGTATGTCTTGCCTTACTTTTTTTGAAATAAAAAACTTTTTGTGGAAAAAAAAAAAAAAATTAGGTGCCTCGGCTTATATTCGGGTCGACTTATACTCGAGTATTTAAGGTATCTTCAAAGTATTATTTTATTATAGTATTTTATTATGAATGGGGGGGGGGGTTGTCGGCACGGAGTGTGACCTCCCTGAAATGAGTTTTTGCAGGTTGGGATGTCTGGTAAGAGGTTAAGTAGAACCAGACTTTTTCCCCTTTTGGATAGAGTAATGCCGCGTACACAGGATCGGGATTTTGGTCGGAAAAAGGTATGATGGCTTTTCCAACGGGATTCCGCTCAAGCTTGTCTTGCATACACACAGTCATACCAAATTCCGACTGCCAAGAACGCGGTGACGTACAACATGTACGACAGCGCTAGAAAAGAGAAGTTCAATAGCCAGTGCACCACCCTTTGAACTCCCTCTGCTAATCTCGTGTTTATCTCGTGTTAGTAGAAGTTTGGTGAGAGACGATTCGTGCTTTTCAGTCCATTAACGCTCTTCAGTTTCTGCTTGTGGGTTTGTATCTGGTTTTCAGTGCATGTAGTCAGTTCGTATCTGTTTTTCAGTGCGTTCTTGTCAGCTCGTTTCTGATTTTCAGCTCGCTTTTCACAGGCCTTGCTGTTTTTCAGTGCGTTCTGTTAGTTCGTTCTGAGCAGCCGACCATTTTAAAGCCATGTTGCGGGTATGTGCTCGTCGTAGAGTTCGTGCTATGCGGGTGCTTGGTGTTGGGGTTCTTGCTTTGACCCAAGCCCAGTCCATGAACAGGGTGGGGAAGAGTTCATGGACCAAGAATTGGTTGCTCCAGCGTGACCAATTCTCCCACATGCCTTTGCTGCGTGAGATCCAGGAGAATAACTCTGATGATTTCAGGAATTTTCTCCAGATGACGAACCCCTTTTTTCACCGTCTGTTGGCTTTGCTGTCCCCTTATATTACGAAGCAGGACACCTGCATGAGGCAAGCAATCACTCCGGAGCAGAGGCTAGCCGCCACATTGCGGTACTTGGTGACGGGGAGAAGTCTACAGGACCTCAAGTTCTCTACAGGCATCTCCCCCCCAGGCTCTGCAATGGCGTCCCTAGTGAGGGGCCATAGACCCCCCCCAACATTATGCTGTGCCCCACCATGTGCCCCCCCCAATTTTTTTTTACAAAAAATCAATGTCTAAGAGGGAGAGAGTCCCCAGTCAGCTCCTGTGGGTGATTCCTCCCCCTCCCTCTGCTCGCTGACACTGCATAATGCGAGCGCTCACACAACCACGGCCGCCCGATCTGCTCCTTCCCCTGCATCCTCATTGGCAGGGAGAAGAGCGAGTTGCAGGAAGGACTCCACCAGGACTCTCAGTTACTGAAAAAACAGACTGATTTCTCCCATCCTTAGGACAGGAGAACCAGACTGTAAATTCCAAGAGATGCCAGACCAGCGCTGTCAATAGCAGGGGCAGGACAGCAAGAGGAGGCTGGGGAACACCAGGGCCCGGTTGCAAGACAACCTTTGCAACCCTGATAGTTTTCCCACTGCTTTGGACCCTTATATTTTCTTGGTATGCTGGTGACATATATCTCTTGTTTTCTTCCACCCTGGGGGGGGGCCCAATACAGTAGGAAGGGAGCTCATGCAAAACATGTGAAAGGGCCATTGTGGCTCGTAGTAAAGGGCCCCAGGATATATATATATATATATATATATATATATATATATATATATATATATATAATTGCATTTTATAGTTGCTCCCCTACTTTTGTCCCTGTCCCCCCATGTGCCCCCCCTAAATACAAAAGTTGGAGACGCTGGGGATCATTATCCCAGAGACCTGTTCTGCCATAATTCAGGTCCTGCAGAAGGACTATATTAGGGTAATTTTTCTCCTTTAACATCACATTCTATGTATTTAATGTATGCTAATGTATTGTATTTCTTTCATCATTCCCTAATTACCATGATTGTAATATGCTGTGAATGTCCCCTTTGTCCTCATGCATGCTGTAAGCTTTTAATGCTCCTTTTTTGTCCTTCATGCATATTTACCTTCACTAACCTCCCCAGCATGCTATCCTGGGCCCATATACACCTAGCCTAGTCACTTAGCAATGTATTTTGTCAGCTCCATTGTAGTGCTTTACCCTAAACACCCCCTAAAATGTGTACAAATGTTATTGTTGTCCTTAAATTCATGCAGAGTGCCAGAGGCTTTTATTTTGCTCCCAAACTCAGTTATAACCCCCCCTTAAAAGTTTTACAATGGTCCATCAGAGGGGGTGAGGAATCTGATAAGTGGACCGTTTATTTTTGTCTTTAAATACTCCTTAAAATAAATGTTATACTGATGTTGGCTAAGAATATTTGTGTCTAATATGCTTGCAATGTTATGTGCAAAAGTACAAATTTTTTATTTTTTTTTTATGTTTTGACTCCACAGTTTCCTTCAACGCCACAGGAATGGCAGACTGTGGCATCCCACTTTGCCGACCGTTGGGACTTTCCCAACTGTGGAGGGGCAATTGATGGGAAGCACGTCCACATTGTCCCACCACCCCATTCGGGGTCATACTATTATAACTATAAGGGGTTTCATAGTATTATGTTAATGGCGGTGGTGTCAGCGACATACAAGTTTCTCTATGTGGACGTGGGGAAGAATGGCCGGATGTCAGATGGTGGAGTCTTTGCCCAGACGGAGTTCTACACATGTCTGCAGAGTGGTGGCTTGGGATTGCCACCTGCGGAAGAGAACGTGGAAGGACTCCGTTTGTTTTTATTGCTGATGAAGCGTTTGGTCTGGTTGATCACATGATGAGGCCATTCCCCCAGAGGACCCTCACCCTGGAGAAGAGGGTATTTAATTACCGGCTGGCCAGAGCTAGAAGAGTCGTGGAGAACACCTTTGGGAATATGGCCAGCCGGTTCTGCCTATTTCTAACGGCTATAAATATGGCAGAGTACAAACTTAACCACATCGTGTTAGTATGCTGCATCTTGCACAACTTTTTGAAATGCTACTAATTATGTAGCCTCAGTTGGGCCTGAGGCCGGACTTCATGAACCAACAATGACAGCCCTGGAAGCTGGCCATCCTGGCTTGCCCCCCCCAAAGTGTCCGTGAAGTGAGTCAAAAAAATGTAGATTATTTTACGGGTAGGGGGGCCATTGCTATGCCAGCAAATTTTTAAATATTTTCAAAATTAAAAAAAAAATGATATGATAAAATCTTGAATTTGATTTACTGCTTGTGTTTCTTTTATCTGTCTCTTAGGTTCTCCTAGTGCACTTGTAGTGCTAAGTGGCTTTTCCATTATTAAATAACACCCATTGTCACTGTAAACACCAACTTAATGCAAAAAATGGTATTGAGCATTGAAAGAAGAAGCCACACAATGTTGAGTTTAAAACCTTTTACTCCGTGCACATTCACATGTGCTTTGCAAAACCTTTTTTTGTAAAAAAAATAACATCTTGGTTTTATAAATTTTTACCTTGAACATTTTTTTTGGTACATAAACAAGCATGTTTCAAAACATAACATACACAACTCAGGAACTTACAAAGTTCAACATTGAAAAACTGAAGGCAATATCAGACATTCTAGTGTGAAAAATGTCTTGATATTGCCTTCATCAGATGGGGTGAAGTCACCCCTGTAAAAGCCAAATTTAGAAGATGCACACAAATTGGGAGTAAAAACGGGGAATTTCCCTCCTGATCCAATGCTTAATGTCAACATGTGCTATCTCCCATCATGGGGGATCAATGGACGTGTTTTGGGGTTACAACCCCTTCCTCTCTCCTACTAGAGTTGCGAGGAAGGGGTTGCACCCACAAAACGCGTACATTGATATCCCCTGATGGCAGATAGCACATGTTGACGCACTGGGGGTTATTTACTAAAGGAAAATTGACTTTGCACTGAAAGTGCACTTGGAAGTAAAGTCACTGTAGATCCGAGGGGAACATGCAAGGAAAATAAAAGACAGCATTTTAGCTTGCACATGATTGGATGATAAAATCAGCAGAGCTTCCACTCGTTTCAGATCTACCCCTTAGATTTAGAGCGACTGCACTTCCAAGTGCACCTTCAGTGCACTTTCAAGTGCACTTGCAGCGCAAAGTGGATTTGCCTTTCGTAAATAACCCCCACTGTGTGCATCTTCCAAATTTGGCTTTTAAAATGTATTAAAAGGTTATTTAAATTTTATTTAAAAAAAAAAGGTTTTTTTGGATTTAGATTCTCCCTAATACATCAATCATGTTCTTCATTCTTTGTTCAATCTCCTTGGTTTTTTCCTTTATGAGGTCTAAATCCCGACTACAAAACATTATGTCCTGGATTAGCCTTTGTGCACTGTCAGTCGTGAAATGAGTAGATTGTTCTTTCACAACATGCACATCACCTAAAAGAAAAAATACACACCATGTATTATAAATATGCAGGCATACATCTATTACCTGAATCTGTGGTGTCAGACATTCACCTGTTGTGGTGACAATTTCCACCACCTCTCCTTCCTCCACATACTGAGGTTGTGTTGTCCTCTGTTCCCCTTCATCAGGAGATGGGAGGGGGGGTTCCTGGAGTCCTCAGACGTCCCGAGTCTTTTCTCCCCTTTGAGAATGAAACAAAAAGGTATACTTAGCACACAGGTATTTGAGGCCAGAAATAGGAATATGAAACATTGCTTGGAAGTGGGGTACAATTGTCTGTTTGGGCAGAGTTCCAAGACATTATTTATTGCCTTAACAAAGCTGCATAACTTACCTTTTTTGGACAAATTTCACACATGAAACACCCCAAGTATCCACTGGAGTACCTGTGGGGGACACCCTTCAAAGTTTGTTCTGGTGTCCCACACTAGTGCTCCTGAGTCCAGATGTGTAAACAGCTGCTGAGTGTCCTCTCCTTACATTACACTGAATCAAGTTTGCTATTCATTCTAGTTGCAAACACATCTAGACAACGATGTCCTAAACTTCTTTTAATAGAAATTATCATGACCAAATGTAGTTAACCCTGTATTTGCCTAAAACGTTGTATTTAGTTGGCAAATGAACGTTGTTTCCTACGTTTAGATGCCCTAAACTTCTTTTAATAGAAATTATCATGACCAAATGTAGTTAACCCTGTATTTGCCTAAAACGTTGTTAGAAAATTATTTTTGAGGCCATTTATAAGGGGTTGAGGGGCCAAATGAGAACATGCACTTAGGTGCGCTCACCCATCCTCCTCCTCCTCCTCCTCCTCCTGCCACAAGTCCACCTCCAGAGCCACAGCCTCAAAGGAAGGCTGCAGGGAAGGTTGCAGGGAAGCGTGGAGGGAAGGCTGCAAGGAAGACAAGAAAGTGATGGCCTGGGTTCAGTCTGGTCTGACAGAAGATGCAGGCTGTTCTAGTACCACAACCTGGGGACAGATATATCATCTGCTGCTGTTTGTGATCTCTGGGAGTCCTGGACCAGATTGTGCTCCCCATTATATGGACTTCTCAGGCTAACAATTTGAATTTACAAAGTTGTTGATGAGTTGATGTGTGCCCTGGGGGCCAAAGGCTTTGCAAATTCAAGCAGTTTCCCCAGCGTTGCCTTCCTCTTTATTTTGTTATTATGAGCCAGAATAAATGGAGATTTTTTTATTTGAAAATACTTGACTATGTGTTTTTCTTCAAATAGGACAGTTTGTTTGTGAGTAAGCAGGTACATTTAAAAAATACAATGTCTAATTAACAAGGGGCACCAACCTCCTTGAGCTTGATAAAAATACAAGATAAAAATAATAATAAAAGATAAAAATACAAGATAATAATGTTGTTGTGGAAAATCTTGACACACACAAAAAAAAAAATTATGGAGATCACTAGAAACTAATTTAAAAATAATCCATAAAACAGGAGATCTTGATTAAAAATTAAAAAAAAGATGACTATAAAAAATAATTCTAAACATTATTATGGAGATCTGGCTTTAAAAACAAAAATGATTATTGAGGAGATCACGAGAAATAATAAAGAAATAAGTTTGTGAGAACTCTGTGTGAATATGAGCAGCAAAACAACTTCATTCTTCTAGCATTATAAAGAACAAAAGAATGCGCTGCATTAAAAGATCCAATAATTTGCATCGTGACGAATGTGCTATCTCCCTTACGAACGCTAGTTTTACCAGACCGAGCACTTCTGTCTTGTACTTGATTCTGAGCATGCGTGATTTTTGGTGCATCGGGATTGTATAAAGACGATCGCATTTTCGGATAGGAACTTTTTCCAACCGAAAAATAGAGAATGTTCTCTCAATCTTTTACTGTCTGGAATTCCGCCAGCAAAAGTCCGATGGAGCATACACATGGTCGCATTTTCCGACCAAAAGCTCTCATCGGAGTTTTGCTGGCGGCATTTCCGATTGTGTGTACGGGGCATTAGGGGGGTTTATAACCCCCTGTCAGCTTTTTGGGTTGTTTGACCACTGTGTTCTACTGGGGAGATTTTCCTTCTCTTCCTGTCCCATAGCCAAAACAGGAAGTGAGAAGAAATCCTTCCAAAATGAGGGAAATTCCTCGTTGTCACCTGAACTAGTAGTAGAGAGGTGTGTAGGTATATACTAGTAGTGTAATGAGTAGGGATGAGCAAAACTGAGAGCTTTCACTAATAACAATCAGGACATTTCAGTAAAAATTTGGAAAAATGCATTGGAATAATCTTGATGAAATTTAGGTGAAATTAAAGTGGCCTTTTAGAGTGTAACTAAACGTGTCACTTTAATTGTTTCCTAAAATAGTTATATTCAAGGCATGTCGTGAATGATAGCTGTCACAGTTGCTTGTCCTCTCAACCAAACTGTCAGGCCATCAAATAGCTGGTGTCATAACTGATCACATGTGCAGCACCACGCCAACTGCAGATCAGAGAATAAAGCAGATGTTCACCTTTAAAATAAGTTTCCTCCTCTCCATCCCTCCACCACTCCCCTCCCGGATGGGGCAGCAGCTATCTCACTAACCAGTATTTCAATCTGCTTACAGGTGGAGTTAGGAATTGCCAGCCTAAACACTAAAGGGCTTAGGACTAGATGTCCCCAGCACTTTGGGGTTCCCAGCAACTGTTCCTGTAGTTTCACTCTCACCAAATTACAGGTCTGGCAGATGAAGAATGTTATAAACCACTCTTTCTCACCCTTTCAAACACAGAGGAACCCTTGAGAATGGGTTCACACTATTGTCGCATGCGGCTCACAGCAGGAGTTCAGTTCAGGAGTTTCAGGTCCAATTTCAGGCCGCATTTTGGGCTGAATTCGAACCTGAAACAGACCAAAAGACGCACAGGACCCCTGTGCAAATTCGTACCGGATCCGCTGCGGAGATGTGTGAACCAGCGTCATAGAGAGCTGGTCACAATCTCCTACCATGCGAATTGGTTGTGGAGAAACCCGCATCCAATTCGCATAGGTGTGAACCCAGCCTGAAATATCTTTCTGGTTTCAGGGAACTCCTGGCAGAAACTACTATATCTATGTGGTACCCTCCTCGTTAGGTGCTAGGATTAGGTAAATTTAGTTTGGGCTCACTGTATCCAGAGGAGCTGCAGTTTGTTAGGCAAATTTAGATCTGGCTCACAGTAACCAGTGTGGCTGTATTTGATTATTCTGGTCTGTTCAGTGTTTCACATACTGCAGGTTTGATTGCTCGCTCTCTTTTCTGGAGAACAGCGGATTGTTCTGGAGCACAGGTGTGAAGCAAGGCAAATGGGTAGCATGAATATTTATACAGCTCTGGCCAATCCCTGGGAGGGTGGACCAGATGGGTGCTGAGAGTCTGTGTAAATACACTAATGCCACGTACACACGATCAGGATTTTGGTCGGAAAAAGATATGATGGCTTTTCCGTCAGGATTCCGTTTAAGCTTGCCTTGCATACACATGGTCACAGAAAAGTTCGCTGAACTTTCGACCGTCAAGAACGCAGTGATGTACAACACTACGTCGAGCCGAGAAAATGAAGTTCAATGCTTCCGAGCATGTGTCGAATTGTTTCTGAGCATGCGTAGGAATTTTGCGCGTCGGAATTGCTACAGACGATCACATTTTCAGATAGGAACTTTTTCTAACAGAAAAATTGAGAACATGCTCGCAATCTTTTGCTGGCCGGAATTCGGCCAGCAAAAGTCCGATGGAGCATACACATGGTCGCATTTTCCGACCAAAAGCTCTCATCTGTCTTTTGCTGGTTGAATTTCCGATCGTGTGTACGCGGCATAAGACACAGAGCTTCCAGGTCTTTTTCCTTGGAAGGAGAGCACAGCCTAAGAGAGGCTGCTTGCCCCTGCTGGGCCATCTTGCGAGGTATCGGAGGACCTCAGGTGGGCGACCTGAGGGCCTGCTTTACTGGAAGCTGCAGAAAGCTGACTGAGGGACTGTCTTCTGAGGAGCTAGTCTGCTATCACAGGGAGAAGGTGTTGCATGGATGTTGGAAAGAGGCGACCAACTTTCCAAGGACCTTTGTGAGTACAGACTGGTGAGAGAGATCCTAGAGACTGTGGGCTGCTGCCACCACTCTGGTGCTAGAGAGTCAGCTGTGTGTGACAAACAGGGAACATCGGCTGACGTCCTGAGGAGCTCAGTCTATTTAGTGCTTTGTAAAGGGACTCTACTTAAACTGCTCAAAAGAGGAAGTCTTTGTGCCTTTAGCTAATAATACAATTCCAAGTCTACTGACCGTTTTTACAAGGGCTTTGCTTGCAGTCCTACAGAAGGAAGTCTAGTGTCCTCACTTTGTACATAATTCTTTTTGGAGTATCCCACTCAATCCCCTAAAAACACCAAAAAAATAATTCATGATACATTAATGTGATTGTCAGTGGGAAGAATGCTCTTATCTCATGCCATACCATCAGGGAGGCCCCAAATGTATTCTGCAGCAGAACAACGACCCCAAACATGCAGCCTTTGTCATTAAGAACTATCTTCAGCGTAAAGAAGAACAAGGAGTCCTGGAAGTGATGGTTTGGCCCCCACAGAGCCCTGATCTCAACATCATGGAGTCTATCTGGGATTACATGTAGAGACAGAAGGAGCTGAGGCAGCCGACATCCACATCGACCTTTAGTTGGTTCTCCGAGATGTTTGGAACAACCTACCTGCCGAGTTCCTTCAAAAACTGTGTGCAAGTGTACAGAATTGATACTGGTTTGAAGGCAAAGAGTAGTCACAACAAATAATGATCTCATTTAGATTTTTTTTTTCTGTTCGCTCACTTTGCATTTTGTAAATTGATAAAAATAAACAAACAAAATATATATTTTTTGAAAGCATTCTTACTTTACAGCATTTCTTCATACCTGCCTAAAACTTTTGCACAGTACTTTACTTCTATGAAATTGTATCCAAATCTCTTTGTATCGCTTCCTTTGTGTGAAATACCTGGAGTTCCTGCCAGTCCCTCTGCTTTCCTAATAAAAACTGACCACACTAGGCATGAGATTACAGCCAAGTTAGTTTTCTGGCTGTGCTGGGAGCTCAGTCTGTTCTCCAATGATCAGACTTTTCCTGACAGACCCCCTCTTGCGCAGCCATTCATTGAGAAGACCATAGTGCTGCTGTTTCTCCTCCCCTACCTCTATAAACTCCTTAGACAGCTGAGGAAATAGGGAATGTGATCAACTAAAGTAATTTATTATGCTTTTTATATGTATACACACATATCTTTTATTTCTATTTTAAACTGGATGTTTTTTTGTTTTTTTTTTAGGTGAGGGTTCACATATACTTTAGATGTTGTTTTGATTATTTTATTAATGTCTCTGTATTTGCTGCACTAGAATTATTATTTTTGGAATATCATATATAAAAGATATATATAATTTATCGCTCATGTTCAGGATATTGTAAAGACAGTTTGTACCTTATGCAGTTCTATATACAGACTCGAGACGTATTTTTGGTTTCAGGCATTTTGTCTGCAATAAATTCATACAATATAAAAATAGTAAAGTTTGCTGTACTCCTAAAACAGCTTCTTGTAACTCCGCAAAGCTTCCACTGCTGAACATAAAACTGGTTTTAACCAATTTAAATCATTAACCTTACATCTTGACTTGTATTTTGTGTGCTTTTGTGTACATGAATATTTGATATTCTTTTGCTTTTGCTTTTATGGCTTACATTCGGAGCGTGCTATAAAATAGGATTTTAAGCGTTAAAGCGAACCAGTCAGCAATGCAATATGGGACATGATATCACTGGTTGTTTTTTTTGAAGGTGTAAGCTCTGGGACAAATGTATCTTTCCTGCAGGTCACTGCACTGGAGCAAGCATGTAGCCAGTGAAATCCGCATATGGGTTCTAGGTCAGCAGCTCAGTAAATAGTAAAAGAAGGATGAAGATGACAGTCCTGGAGCATCCCCCATAAAAACATGGCAGTTCTCATAATTCTATCTTTAAAGCTCAAACCTGGGCTCTGAGACTTCCTCTCCCCCATCCCAGGTGTATTTTATGTTTTTTGTCTTTTTTTGCTAACATTTTTCAGATATCTTCAGGCTAGTTATGTGATGTGCAGGGTTCTCTTAAGCCTCATACACACGATTGGATTTTCCGACGGGAAATGTGTGATGACGGGCTGTTGGTGGAAAATCCGACCGTTTGTACGCCCCATCGGACAATTGTCGGATTTACCGCGGACAAATGTTGGATGGCAGGCTTTCAAATTTTCCGCGGACAAATGTCTGTTATCAGTTTTTCCGAGCATGTGTACACAAGTCCGTCGGACAAAAGTCCAAAGTACAAACACACATGCTCGGAAGCAAGGAGGAGCCGGAAGCGGTCGGTCTTGTAAACTAGCGTTTGTAATGGAGAATTAACATTCATGACGCGGCAAATTATGAAATCTCCAAATGCAGCGCACAATTCTCTTCTTCTTTAATGGAATAATAATGAAGCTGCTTTGCTGGTGATACTGATGGAGTTATGGCAAACTAATTTTCAAAGGCTTTTTTTTTCTAGTGATATCAAGAATAATATTATTATGCTTTTTTTTAAATTTTTTGTTGGGTAGGTTACTACAACACCATTATCCCGTAGTTTTTAAGATCAAAGATACATGTGAATACATAAGATGTATTTTTAAAAATGTAACTGCCTACTCCCAAACTGTCATGTGAAGTAAAACACATAGCCAAGTATTATTCTACACAATTTTTTTTATTGTGCATTAAAAAAAGAAAACAAATAAAATTAGACATGATATCTGCCAATAGAACTTTACCAAAAAGTGCATTCTATGCATCCAAAAATATAGAAAATATAACAAATCAAATCATTATTATTCAACCAAAAAATAAAATAAAAGCCTCATGCATGTGTCCTGCTTCTTAATATAGGGGGTCAACAATGCCAAGAGTTGGTGTAAGCAGGGGTCCGTCATCCGGAGATAATTCTGAAAATCATCCGGATTATTCTCCTGGAGCTCCCACAGCAAAAGCATATGACATAATTCGTCACCATTAATAAAGCAACCAATTTTTGATCCAAGAAATCTTCCTCCTCCTGTTCCTGGACTGGACTTGGGTCAAGGCAATAACTCCAAGGCCAATAATAAATAACACGTTATCTCCTTCCGATTCTGCAACATGTCTGGTTGACGAACGGCCATTCAGAAACGAACTGAAAAGTGCAAAATGAAAAGTGCGAAATGAAAAGCGTGAATCAACACTCACCAAACTTCTACTAACACAAAATTAGCAGAAGGAGCCCAAAGGGTGGCGCTAAAGAGCTGAAAAAACACGTAGTACGTCACTACGTTCGTGTTTGTTGACTGACAATTCCTCGCCATTTGTATGCAAGACAAGTTCCTGGCCAACGCCCTTCGGACAAAAGTCTGAGGTTTTGTCTGCGGAAAATACGATCGTGTGTACGAGGCTTAACTCTTCAGATCTTCTCCTGGTAATGATTGCTCTTTAATGATGCAGAGAGCAGCACTGACATGATGACTCTCTGCATTAATAGGATAAACTATAAAGGATTCGGCTGCTTAAAAGTGTACCACATCCATATATATCCTAATATTTAAAACCCAAATTTTGTAATCGTACTTTATTGTCCCGATCACAAAATTTGTGTTTTAGACCTCTGCATTAATACACTGTGATTGCAGGGTGCCATGGTGAAGTACTTTCAGGGGGTGCTCTGCACTCACAACATGTCCTCGTTCTTCTAGATTGAATCATGCTAGGTGTCATTGAACCCGGAAGATA
Source organism: Lithobates clamitans (assembly GCA_037952925.1). Classification (NCBI taxonomy): domain Eukaryota; kingdom Metazoa; phylum Chordata; class Amphibia; order Anura; family Ranidae; genus Lithobates; species Lithobates clamitans. The sequence continues at coordinate 731,475 of JBBGZY010000309.1, forward strand.
GATGACATCTTGTGGTGGAGAACAAGTACTGCAGGCATCTGCTTGAGTATTTCAACCTGAGCTGCTTTTTGTTTCCCTTCTCCAGGAGGAATTAAAAATGGGATATAAGCCATATAAATGGACTTTAACCACTTGACCTCTGGAAGGTGTTACCCCCTTTATGACCAGGGCTTTTTTCGGTATTCGGCACTGCGCTACTTTAACTGGTAATTGCGCGGTCATGCAATACTGTACGCAAATATAATTTATGGCATTTTTTCATACAAATAGAGCTTTCTTTTAGTGGTATTTGATCACCAATGGGTTATTTATTTTTTTATTCTATAAAGGAAAAAAGGCTGAAAATTTTGAAAAAAAAATATTTTACTTTCTGCTATAAAACATATCCAATAAAAAATAAACACATTTCTAATCACATTTCATAATTTGAGGCCAAAATGTATTCTGCTACATGTCTTTGGTTAAAAAAAAAAAGTGTATATTGATTGGTTTGTGTGAAAGCTAAGGCGTCTACAAACTATGGGACTGTCATTATTTTTTTGTTTATATTCTATACTAGTAATGGTGGTGATCAGCGACCTATAGTGGGACTGTGATAGCGCGGCGGACAATCTGACACTGGATGGGAACTGACTGACACTGAAACCACCAATGACACTAATGCAGTGATCAGTGATAATACTATACACTGTCATTGTACTAATGACACTGGCTGGGAAGGAGTTAACATCTAGGGGCAATCAAGGGGTTAACTGTGTGCCTAACAATGTGTAATGTGTGCTGCCTTTACTAATTGATGTGGCTGATTTTTTTTTCTCCCTGCCTCGCAGGGAGAAAAAAAAAACAGCCACATTGCTGCTCCATGTACTGAGTCCTGTGTTGTTAGTTAACACAGGGCTCTGTACTGTGATTCGCTAAGCCGATCAGCAGGTCCCGGACATAAATTATTGGTAAGACCTGCTGACCGACTTGTGCTGTACCTACTGACGGGGGTGCGTGCGCCCCCTACCCAGAAATGTTGCAGGGCAGCTGCCCTGTCACGGTATATGTGCATGCGGCAGTCCGCAAGTGGTTAATCATTGGAGGCATTTTTACAATTTTTTCTTGATTCTCTGGATAATTAAAAAGTTAAAGTGTTACTAAACCCACAACAGTAAAATCAGTCTGTATATGCAGCAAAGACAGCTTGTTATACTCACTGTGGCACCTAAGCGGTTAATCCTCCACATTATGTAAAAAGGCCCCAATCCATCTGCCGATCGTACAGAGCCTTGGGGGGCACTCTGCACATGCTCAGTTTGGTGTACATTGCTGGAGAGTAGAGCTGCACGATTAATCGTCAAGTATCGTTATCGCAATTTTTTCCCCGTTGTGATCTTGACAAAAATGTTTCACGATTCTTGCTATGCAAAGAATTCTCTCTGCTCTGTTGAAGCCACAGCCATCAAAAGAAAGAAGGAAAAAACTGGGCAGTCCGCCAAGAATCAGAACATTCTTTAGCAGTGGAACTTAAGTATTAACATTGTAACAATTTGTCAAAGGAATAGGCTTCGCTGTGTAAGTGAGGAAAGTTTAACCACTTAAACACTAAACCTTTTTCTAACATTTGTTGGTTTCAAGTTAAAATCATTTTTTTTTTTGCTAGACAATTACTTAGAACCCCCAAACATTATAAATATTTTACTAGTAGAGACCCTAGAGAATAAAATGGTGGTTGTTGCAATATTTTATGTCACACTGTATTTGCGCAGCGGTCTTTCAAATACAATTTTTTTTGGAAAAAATGACTTTAATGAATTAAAAAAAAAAAAACAGTAAAGTTAGCCCAAATTTTTTGGATAATGTGAAAGATTTTTCGTCACGAGAATCGTGAGAGAATCGTGATCTTTTTATTCTAAGCAAAAAAATTGTGATTCTCATTTTGGCCAGAATCGTGCAGCTCTACTGGAGAGGTTTTCTTTTTTCTTTGGAGGGTGCATGTAATTGGCACAGGGCCAACCAGCACTGTACAGACAGGGGGTCAGGGGTCATGTAACCTCAAAGGACAATCAGGGGAGAATAAAAACTCCTCCTACAAGCTTTAACCAGACACTGATAAAAGTCACAAGACTGCTCTAACTGCTGATGAGAAAATGTATTTAGCAGTTTGTATTTACTAAAATAATTGCATTTCAATGTTCTGTGTACTGTGGGAGACAAGATATACAGGGTCCTGGGTTTAGTAAGACTTTAAAAGTGCTATCATTAAGACTGTCATATTATAAAGTGGTAATCAGCACCCCCGTTAGGATCTGTGTTCAACATTTACAAATTGAAGTTGAATGGTACTTTAAACACTTTAAAAAAAACTTGCTAAAAGCTCTGCAAATGCTTTGTCAAAGCTTGCTGTTCACACCGCTCTTAAACAAGCTGAAGCTCATGTGAAACAGGCTTTCCATGGTGTCTGGGCTACCACAGACATATCCAAGACTCTGCTTATGATCAGAAGCTGGTGGAACAGCCTCCTGATCATGTGACCACTGTGACAGACCATACACTGTGATCATGTGATCAGGAAGTCGGCATTTAAAGGGCCACAGGGGGGACGATGGAAAGGGGTTAGAAAAATTGAACAAAATTTGGCGATGTCATTGAAGTCCAGGCAAGTTGCTGCATTATTACTGGCAGTGCCCACTGCTACAACCATATTGGCACTTAGTCCAGGACCTCCTCCAGCGACTGCTTAATGTAGACTTCTCCCATATCCCCAAATTTTTCTATTAGGTTTGCTCCCGCCCAGGTTGCCTGAGCTTGCCAAGAAGCTGGCACGCCATATTCCTACGGATGCTAGATGCTCGGTGGCCCTCCACCGGAAAAGGCAAACCTCCCCCACTCCTATCGAGTTGTATGCTAGGATTAAGGATGTGGAACTCTCACTCTCTCTCTCCTCCTGTTATTTTGTCAGGATCCCTTTTATCATATACTCTGTTAATTTAAAACTTGGGAAATATTTTTTCTTATATGAGGTCTATTGGATATTATGTATAGTTTGCTGGGGACTTAGTGGACTACCAGCCGGTGAAATGAAATAATGAGTGGTAAAATTAAGGGGTTGTCATGGAATGTGATGGGGACGGGTGACAGGGGGGAAAGACAGGCTGTTTTTGAAGCAATTGAGTTTTATAAACCAGCAATAATATTTTTGCAGGAGACCCATCTTGATTGAGATGTTACATCGCTTTTTGAAATATCAAGATTCCCGTATCAAATTCATGCTGTATACCCTACCTATTCTCGAGGCGTTAGTGTCTTGGTCTCCCACTTGGTACGGTTCTCATGCAAAGAGAGCTTTAAAGACCCAGAAAGTCCCTATATTGTGTTATGATGCTCATTAAATGATAAAAACTTTATGTTGGTGAATGTCTATGTTCCTCCCCCTTACAATGACGAAGTGTTGAAAAATGTCTTTAGGAAAATGGTACAGTGGCCGAATTTACCAACCCTAGTAATGGGAGATTTAAATAACATAATGAACGAGGAGGAAGACAGACATAGCACCACAAAAAGTATACAAAGGATGAAGAGACTTGAATGGAGGAGAAGATTTGGATGCCGCACACCGGATGTAGTCAAAAAACTTCACTTTATTGAAAAAATGGGATCATCAAAATAACAAGACTGTCATGCAGAAAGTACAGGTAAGCTGACGCGTTTCGCACTCAGGACTGAGTGCTTACTCATAGCTTTTTCAATAAAGTGAAGTTTTTTGACTACATCCGGTGTGCGGCATCCAAATCTTCTCCTCCATTCAAGCCTGCTTTGCCTAGCATTCAGCCAGCACCTGGAGCTCTTCTGCTCTGAAACTTCTACTCACACCTGAGTCAGTGTCAGCCTGAGCGGTGGAAACACTTTCTTTGCTTGTCTGCATCAAAGGATGAAGAGAACTAGGTTTGCCGGCCATCTACAAGAGATGGGGTTAATAGATATGTGGAGAATTAGATACCCATTAAAGAGAGAATACTCATGTTCCTCGAGTACATATGGATCTTTGCCAAGAATAGACTTGGCCCTGGGGAATGATAACTTTCTCCCATGGCTAGAGTCAATTCAATATGGCCCTAGGGGGCTTTCTGATCATTCCTCACTTATATTGACTATACAGACTGAGGGACAGTTATCTTCTCCACAAATTAATCCACAGTGGATGTTATTAATGTTGGAGGAGGATACGATAGAATTACAGTTGATAGAATTAAAAAAAAAATAAAAAAACCTTGACATCTTTATTAGTAGTTTGGGACACTATGAAGGCGTATACACGTGGAGTAATGATTAAAGAAATCTATAAAATTAAGAGTTCATCTAGAAGGCGTGAGGAGGAAGTAATGCAAACGGTGACTCAAACAGAGCAGGACTATATTACAGATCCCATAGAAGAAAGCATGGCAGGAAGCCCAGAAAATGTATTAAACTTTATATTTAACTAAAGCAGAAAATAGCCGATTCTTTCAAAATCAAAAACATTACGAGATGGGGGAACAGGTGCGATGCATGTTGGCGGTGATAGCTCAAGCACAAGAGGGCCCGATAACTATCGCAGCAGTCAAAGATGCAGAAGGGGTGGTGATGCATGATACAAGTAGTATTCAGAATATATTTGTTGACTTCTACACCTCACTTTATGAATCAAAGGTGGTGAAGTCAACAAATCAAGTAAAACAATTTTTGGACAAATTGGTTCTCTCAAAACTCAAATTAGAGGAAATAGAATTTCTCGACAGTCCCACATCCCTGGAAGAGCTAAAACAAACAGTTACACGGACCCATAATAATAAAGCACCAGGGATGGACGGACTACTGAAATTTATAAACAATTTGGTAAGATTTTGCTGCCAGAATGATTAGAAGTACTAAACAACGCTTTCCGGAAACAAAAACTTCCAGAGTTTCCAGAGAATGCAGGAAACCATAATAATAGTGATTCCAAAACAGGGTAAGGACCAATGTTACCTTTCCTTACCTTATCGCCCTATCTCTCTCCTCACCTCAGATGTTAAGATATTGGCTAAGGTTCTTGCAAATAGGCTATCAAGCTATATTAACATCTTGATTCATGGGGACCAAACGGGCTTTATGCCAATGAGAGAAACATCAACAAAAATTCGTAGACTTTTTTTAAAATATGCAGCTACCTATGAAAAATATGGGATCTAGAGCAATATTATGCTTAGATGCCCAAAAAGCCTTTGATATGGTGGAGTGGGAATATCTATGGGCCATATTGGAGGCTTTTGGTATAGGCCCAGGATTTTTAAAATGGGTTAAAATGTTATAATAGACTATCTAGTCCGTTTACTCTGTCTAGAGGGACAAGGCAGGGCTGTCCTTTGTCCCCACTACTGTTTGCCATAGCAGTGAAACCTCTTGCCCTTGCTATTAGACAATCAACGGAAATAGTTGGGTTCAGCCGGGCAGGAAGAGAGGATAAAGTGGCCCTTTATGCAGATGACGCTCTTATTTTCCTGGGGGATACTTCAAAGTCATTAACGGAACTTATGAGCCTCGTCTCCATAATGGGCTATTTTTGGGCTACCAGATTAATTGGGACAAGTCTGCACTATTACCATCAATAGATGAGTTAAAAACCCCTCTATTAAATCAAGCTTCCCAAATTCAAATTAAGCATACAGTGAGATATCTGGGGATAGAGATATCTCGGAATGTAAAAGATTATATTAACTTGAATGTTAAACCTTTATTAACGAAATTTAAGGATAAAAGTGGAAGTTGGTGTAAGCTACCTCCGACAGTGCAAATCTTGCTAAAATGATCTAGACGCCACAATTACTCTATGTGTTTAATAACTCACCCGTATGGATCACAGCATTCTACTTTAGAAAAATGGAATCTCTTTTTAGAGAACTTATTTGGAAGAACAAGCAACCACGTATAAAGCTAACAACATTAATGCTAACCAAAGAAGCTGGTGGATTAGCGATTCCACATCCAAAAAATTACTTTTTAGCCTCACAATTACAACATTTTTGTGGATGGACAGTAGTATCAAACTCTGATTCTATACAGAGTTTGCTACTATCAGTATATGATGATTACCCATTAATTTCTTTATTGGAGACGAGAAATCAATTGTCCGTTATATACCCCAATATGGAACAATAGTAGTTATGGGGAACTGATTGAACTGGGTTTGAGATATGGAGGCTCAAGGTACTAAGGTATATGGCACAGCTATTCCAAAAAGATGTGATGAAAACCTTTATTGAATTAAGAAACGAATATTATATCCCAAATCTAAGGTCTTTTACATTTTTACAGCTTAGGCACGCATTGAAAGCACAGGGCCGATCGCATGAATTGAAATTTAAATTGAATTGGTAATAGCCTTGTTGGAAAAGACAGAAAGGAAAAAGGGTTTGATATCACAATTATATGATGTATTATATGATAAATTTAAAGGAGCTGTGGACATACCAGCAAGGTCAGCCTGGTCTTGCGATATAGGGCCAATTTCAGATGAACAGTGGGCACTGGCATTGTCGGCAATACCCCTGGCATCCCTATCCTCAACACAAAATTTAACACAATTATTCATTTTACACAGGGCTCATTATACACCAGAGAAACGATTTAAATGGAAACGCAGAGATACAGCCCAATGTCCCAGATGTAAAGGGAGCCCTGCTAATTCAATACATATGCTATGGAGATGTCCTAAACTCCATCGTTACTGGCATGAAGTGGTTTCAATGATTAATAACGTTTTTGGGACTGGGTTGTCTCTAGAGCCGGGGGGATGTCTTCTGGGTATCCTGGATGAATCAGGAATCCTGGATGAATACACGGTATCAATAATAAGGAGCCTATTTCATGCTCGTAAGCTTATAGCACAAAAGTGGATATCATCATTTCCACCTACAGTAGCAGAATGGAAATACAAGTAAGGGAAACCCTAATTAAGGAAAAATATACTTTTCTACATAGAGGCTGCCCAGGGAAATTTGAAAAGATATGGAGAAGATGGTCTGACATTTTGGACATATAATGAGATGTGGAAGTAGATAAATTTAATGGGGTAATGGGGGGGGGGGGGGGGTAGCAAGGGGGCCATGTTTTTTCCGGGGGTTTTTTTTCTTTCTTTTCTTCCTCTCAATACGTCCCTGGGTTGTATGTTGTTTTTGTTGTTTGTATGTAAAAATAATTAAAAAAGAAGTGATTCTAAAAGGATGTGGAACTTATGGAGTTTCTTACAGTACACCTTTCTAATAAGCTGAGAGTCACAGAGTTGTGTGGGAACCATGGCACCTGCAGGAGGACCCCATGAGGATTCTATATTCCCTTTTAGCCACCCAATCAGCATTCTCTGTCCTCAGGAATGATGAGCACAGGCCTTTACACTATCTTTTTTGCCCTTGTTTTCTTTGCTATCCATTTTTTTTCCTGCTAGTTTGTGGACTTCTTCTCAGGGCTTTTTAAAGAAAGTTGGACTTAACCCCTATGAGTTGACCTGTTTCTAGTTGTCTCTTTGGGTTGAGCTCGACTTAAGGTGCTTATACATACAAACAAGGAAGTTCCCCTATTTTTTGGGACTTTTTAGGCACTTAAATTACAGAAATATATGAGAGATGAAATGCGTGAAAAAAGAATTTATTAGTACATGAACATATAAAAAGAAGAGACATGGCTAACTGAGCTACTGTTACACCAACTGTAAAGTGTATGAGAATATAATGAATCTTCCTCCACCCAACATGTTTCGGAGAGTTCACATGTCCTTCATCAGGGATATGAGGAGTATCATATAGTCAATCAAGTGGTGTTGTAAGTAGGCTTGCCATGTTTCAGTTAAAAACAAGGTTTGAAAGAATCTGTACTCTTGCCCATCATATTGTAATGTGCAATATCACTATGTTTAAAAGGCATAAAGGAGGAAAGAACGCCACCTACATGGAGGGAGCAGGTATCACTGAGGCCTTAGAGAGCCAGCCCCCGGGCCTTAGTAAAGGTCTGGAACATGTAGTCACCAATATAGATGGTATAGCAGGGCTTCTAGCTAGAGAGCCTCATGGGTGATAATGTTTGTGGTAAAACACCAGTTTTTTGGCAAAGGAAATAAATGTCCAGTCCTCAGGTCCAGATTCAAACCTTGTTTTTAACTGAAACAGGGCATGCCTACTTGCAACACTACTTGATTGGCTATATGATACTCCTCATACCCCTGATGAAGTAGACATGAACTCACAGAAACGGGTGGAGGAAGGTGTACCATCCATTTTACAGTTGGTGTAACCGTAGCTCAGTTAGCCATGTCTCCTCCTTTTATATGTTGATGTAAATGGGAAAAAACAAGGAACACCGCTCAGATGGGTGAATCCAGATAAATGAACGGCAATGATTAAGCACATGATACTGTGAGAAACATGTCTGCCTTGATTGTCGTTTTTCCTGTAGTGTGTCACTTTGATGGATAAATAAAAGACTCATATTCATCATCTTGGAGTGCAGCCGTTTCTTCCTTTTTGTATATGTTGATGTATCAATAAATTCAGTTTTTACGCATTTCACCTATATTCCTGTAATTTAAGTGCCTAAAAAGTCCCAAACAATAGGGGAACTTCTTTGTTTGTATGTATTTAACTATAGGGATGTGGCACTTTGCCGTGGGCTTGTTACCTTGAGTTTATTAAAGGTGCTTATACAGTCGGGTTATTTAGAACCTTAATATGTTATCTTTACCTAGTTGCCGCCCTCCCCGCCGTCAAATGACGGTGGGGCGGTGCGGCTCTCATTCTGGGACACCGTCATATGACGGCCTCCAAGAAAGGCCACTCTCACTCGCCCGCGGGGACGCGCAGCACAGGGACCCCGATCTCTGTAAAGAGCCCTATCCGTGGCTCTTTAACCATGTGATTGGCTGTGTCCAATCACAGCCGGTCACATGTAAACACAGAGATGCCGGTAATCGGCGCTCCTCGCCTCACACTGAAAGAGTGTGTGGCGAGGAGAGCCGATCAGCGGCATCTCCTCACAGGAGACATCTACACATGTAATCAGGGCACTGATCATCAGTGCCCTGATTACAATATAGTGTCAATAGTGTCACCAATCAGTGCCCACCATTTCCCACCAGTGCCAGCAATTAGTGCCCACCACTGCCCACAAGTGCAAGCAACTAGTGCCCATTAGTAATGCCAGTCGGTGCTGACTAACAGTGCCGCCTATCAGTGCTGCCCATCAATGCCCATCACTGCTGTTGATAAATGCCCATCAGTGTCACCCATCAGTGCCACCCATCAATGCCCATCAGTGCCCATCAGTACCACCTATCCTTGCCGCCTATCAGTGCCCACCAGTGCCGCCTATTAGTGTCCACCAGTGCCGCCTATTAGTGCCCATCAGTGTCGCCTATCAGTGCTCATCAGTGCCACACATCAGTGTCACCTATCAGTGCCCATAAGTGCGGCATATTAGTGCCTCAACAGTGCCACCTAATCAGTGTCCATAAGTGCCACCTCATCAATGCCTACTTCCGCCTAAAGTAAAAAAAAAAAAAATCAAAATTTTTGGTCTTTTTTTTTTTTTTTTTTTAGTAAAAAATCAAAAACCCAAAAATGATAAAAAATTTGTTTGGGTACAGTGTAGCATGACCACGCAATTGTCATTCAAAGTGCGACAGCGCTGAAAGCTGAAAAATGGCCTGGGTAGGATGGGGGTATAAGTGCCCTGTAGGCAAGTGGTTAAGCTTACTTACTCTGTAAACATTTTTTGATGCCATTGTGTTGTTGCATTTATTAAGTCTTCCCAAATTTTTGTTTTCTATGTATTAGTCTGTTGTGGGCCCTGTGTAATGTCCACTGTTAGTCTTTTTCTTTTTCAATTTGCAAAATATACTTTGATTGTTGCAATGTGCACTTTTAGAGCCACCACTGCACCAGTGGTGGTGTAGCCCATAGCTAAGCACTATGTGAATTCTGTGCGCCTTGAAACTTGATGAGTCATGCAATTCATCTAAAACGTTCCATCTTTACAACAAATAAATGACCCGCGGCCATGAAATGTACTGGACGGCTCCAAGAACTATTTATCAAAGCCCAAGCAGATTTGAAGGCGCATAATAAATCAGAGCATCTGTAAAGATGAAAGCTTTCCTGGACTGGGTAGTTTTTTTTTTTTGTTTTGAGTCTTCGAAGAGGTCACTGTCAGTTTGCCAAATGTTATTTGCTGTACTGACGTTGCGGCAGTAATGAGTTTTGCTGTGGAGGCTGCATGGACTACAACAAGCTCGTTACATTATACAAACAATTTAATTCAAAAAAGTGCTGCGTGAACGTTGAGGGCAAGCAGAGTGGAGAAATAAAAATTTAAACGGATCCGACTGCAGCGATACGTCTTTGATAAAGCAGTGGCAGCACGAAATGCATCAGTACCATCTGTATGAATGTGATGGGAGCCGACAGATATAATAAACAGAGACAGAGCAATAACAAACATGGAATAAGCCGAGTACCAACATGTAATACACCTTCATTTTTTCAGTTCTCAGTGCTGTGATACTTTGACAATTACTCCGTCATGCAACACTGTACCCAAATGAATAATATCAATAAAGATGAAGTGTCTTCGTGACTTCAAATAACAAGCAGACCTGTGATGCCACAACTCCAGTACTGCACTCCAAGTATTAGTATAACACAGTGCTCCACCTCTGTGCAAGGATGTGCCCTCACCCTAGATCATGGACCTATAGACCAGTTGTTTCGCAACCTTTTTCCAATCGGGGTGCCCTTGAAAAGTATTTTCAGTCTTGAGGCACCCCTGCCCATGGCGCACCCCCCATCCTAAAACTTTACCAGCCGCCACTACAGGACACCCCTAGGTAGTTGCAAGTTCATTTAGCAGACTCAGACTTCAATAGGAGGACAGCCGTGCAGGGAAAGGCCTCCAGCAAGAAGCCACATTTGCACGTGCAGGAATGCTGTCTCCTATGGCAAAAGTCTTTAACAGTTCCTAACACAAAGCGTAACGGTCCTTTCACCTTCACTACAACTTCTCCTTGTAGTTCTTCAGCACACTGAGCTCCCGGTCTCTCACTAGACCAACTAATTCACTGCCACTAAATCCCTTGAGCTCCTCCAATCTTCACGGTGGTATCTGCCTCGAGCGTCACCCCTGCCTCTCTGCTGGGTCCCTAGCTTGGCACTCCCGATACCTTCTCAAGCTTCACCCCTTTTGGCTTGCTCGGTCCCTAGCTTGACACCCAAAGCTGCTCTGCAAGCGTCACCCTTGCTGGCTGGGTCCCTGGCTTCATCACCATCTGAAGTTTCCCAATTCTCCACCGTGCCCGTTCGGTGAAAATACTGCTCCGGTACTTGCTTCAGTTACTCACTTTGGTCCCTGGTAATAAGGTGGATGGTTCCTTTTGTGGCAACAGCTTCCCCTCTACCTCTGACCACTGACAGGTTCTCCAGCCGGCAGAACCATCACTTCTGGTTGGACTGCAAGCCGCAATCCCAACCCTGCGCTGCTCTCTTGTTTCTGGATAGGCCCTCAGACAGCCTAGTAGCCAAATATATCTGGGATAGGCTCAATCTCCAGCCCAGACAGTGGCCGAGAACATAAATCACCTGACTCCACCCAAATATATAAGTGCTCCCAGCATGCCAAGGAATCCAAGAAGACCCCTGCCCATTGGCTGAGATACCCCATATACCCATAACCTGACCTTGAGTTGCCCTTCTCATATCTAGTACCACCAAGTACCTTACCACCTAGTGGTAGAAGAGAAAACTGCAACAAGGCCAAGCTTAGGAGGAAATCAATGGATCTCTAACAATTGACCAGGATAACTACTCCTGGCAAGTAAATTTGTGAGGAGCAACCCTGCCTAAACTACAATGTGCTACAGGCATTAAAAGTTTGACAGGGGTTTTAACCTTTACACAGTCCATCCAAAAAAATTAAATTAATTCTTGGCAAAATATATCTATACACTGTAAATATATTATACGGAGCCTTGCAAAAGTATTCACCCCCTTGACGCTTTTTGTGTTTTGTTGCCTCCCAACCTGGAATTAACATGGATTGTTTGAGGATTTGCATAATTTAATTTACAGAACATGCCCACAGCTTTGAAGATTTTTTTTTTTATTGTGAAGCAAACAACAAATAGGACAAAATAACAGAAAAAGTCAATGTGCATAACTATTTACCCCCCTAAAGTCAATGCTTTGTAGAGCCACCTTTTGCGGCTATCACGGCTCCACGTCGCTTTGGATAAGTCTCTAATGAGCTTGCCACATCTTACCACTGGGATTTTTGCCCATTCCTCCTTGCAAAACTGCTCCAGCTCCTTCAAGTTGGATGGTTTGCGCTTGTGAAGAGCCATCTTTAAGTCTGACCACCGATTTTCTATTGGATTGAGGTCTGGGCTTTGACTAGGCCATTCCAACACATTTACATGTTTCCCCTTAAACCACTCTAGTATTGCTTTAGCAATGTGTTTGGGGTCATTGTCCTGCTGGAAGGTGAACCTCCCTCCTAGCCTCAAATCACACACAGAGTGGTACAGGTTTTGCTCAAGAATATCCCTGTATTTAGCACCATCCATCTTTCCTCAACCCTGACCAGTTTTCCAGTCCCGACTGCTGAAAAACATCCCCACAGCATGATGCTGCTACCACCATGTTTCACTGTGGGGATGGTGTTTTTCGGGTGATGTGATGTGTTGGGTTTGCGCCAGACATAGCGTTTTCTTTGATGGCCAAAAAGTTAAATTTTAGTCTCATCAGACCAGAGCACCTTCCTCCATACATTTTGGGAGTCTCCCACGTGCCTTTTCGCTCAAAACTCAAAAAGTGCCATTTTGTTTTTTGCTGAAAGTAATGGCTTTCTTCTGGCCACTCTGCCATAAAGCCCAACTCTATGGAGCGTACAGCTTATTGTCGTCCTATGTACAGATACTCCAGTCTCTGCTGTGGAACTCTGCAGCTCCTCCAGGGTTACCTGAGGTCTCTGTGCTGCCTCTCTGATTAATGCCCTCCTTACCCGGTCCGTGAGTTTTGGTGTGCGGCCGTCTCTTGGCAGGTTTGCTGTTGTGCCATGTTCTTTCCATTTGGTTATGATAGATTTGATGGTGCTCCTAGGGATCACCAAAGATTTGGATATTTTTTTATAACCTAACCCTGACTTGTACTTCTCAACAACATTGCCCCTTACTTGTTTGGAGAGTTCCTTGGTCTTCATGGCAGTGTTTGGTTAGTGGTGCCTCTTACTTAGGTGTTGCAGCCTCTGGGGCCTTTCAAAAAGGTGTGTATATGTAATGACAGATCATGTGACACTTAGATTGCACACAGATGGACATCATTTCACTAATTATGTGACTTCTGAAGGTAATTGTTTGCACCAGAGCTTTTTATGGGCTTCATAACAAAGGGGGTGAATACATAGCGCACATGCCAAGTATCAGTTTTTTATTTCTGAAAAATAGTTTTATGTATATATTTTTATAATTTTACTTTACCAACTTAGACTATTTGTCAGGGCTGGGCTCAGCCCTTCTTTCTTTGAGCTGGCCGCTCAGCTGTCGGCTAATTGCCAGTTCCTATCTCTCCACAGCTAATCACCTGTTGATGATATCCTGCTCGTCAGTCCGTCTACTTAAGCCATCCATCCCAGAGGATCTCTGCCTTTGCCTTGGTCAACATCACAGAGACTATTTCCTGCGTTTCTGTTTTAAGACTTGTTTGTCTGACATCCGGTGGTGGCTGGTGGGTTTTTAATTTGGGGGGGGGCACTGCCAGCACCAACCTCACCCGGTGCAGCAATGACAGCACCCCACCTGCGGCCCTGTCACTTACCTGATCGTGACTTTGATCTCCTCTCCTCCTTCTCCCAGAGGTGCAGGGAGCGGCGGCCCTGAGAGCGGCCCTGAGGTGCAGGGAGCGGCGGCTCCATTGTATGCTCTTCCTCACAACGTACTATAGGTCTGGGCTGTGATCTCCTCTCCTTCTTCTCCCGGAGGTGTGGGGAGCGGCGGCTCAGTTGTCCGCTCCTCCATCTCCTACAGCGTACTGTTCCTCTTCTACCTAAGTGCTAGGCATCCAATAGGATCGCCTGACACTTAGGCCAATCGGGAAACAGTTCTCACAACCTGCCTCCTGATTGGCGGGGAGGAACTTTAGTGTGAAAATAGCAAGATTTAATTCGCTATATTTACACAACAGGGTGGGATCGGGACGCAGTGCTCTGTGCCTCGAGACCACCCTTTTTTGAAGCCTATTAGAGCCTCTGGCTCTACTCACGTGCTTCAAAAATCCAAACCCCCTCAACTGGAATCCATGCACCCAGCTCCCTCATATGTAGATCAGCGGGCCGTACGCATGGATGGGGGGGCGGCGCCGGCCCACCCCCTATGGATGGCCCGGCACTGCTGACATCCCTTCTCTCTCCAGATCCTGCTTGCTGTTCCACTATACTGTTCCCTGATTTCTGGCTTGGCTGACTATCCGTTCCGGTTACTGAACTTTGGCTATGTTTTACTACGCTTATTCTTTTTACTTTTATTATTAAAGAAGTGTGATTTAACTGTACTTCTGTCTCGGTCTGATTTCATGGTTTCTGACACTATTGTGTTCTGATCTATCACATATAATTCAGATTAAAAAAAACATTGAACTGAAGGCTGTAATGTAACAAAATAGGTAAGAAGCCAAGGGGGTGAATACTTTTGCAAGGCACTGTATGTACTTTTTGGCCTCGCCTTTCCCACACATTTTTTAATTTTCTCCCGACCTATAGCTATTTTTTATGCTTTTGAAGTGGTATTAAACCCAAAAGCAAACATTTATTATATTGTAGATTACCACATCTTAGATGCGATGGCTGTATTTGTTTTCTTTTTTAGGCTTTCGTTCTTTTATTTTCACCTGGTGATCTGGCCGGTAAGTTTGTTGTTTTTCAAAAAAAACAAGCTGTCCTGCAGATGTAGCTGTTACAGGGATGAATGGCAATCAGAATACTTTATTAATCCCAAAGGGAAATTATTGATTAATTCTCAAAGGGAAATTATTGAGACATTTACTACTGACAGGGGTACTAACAATGATCAGCTTTTACTTATTTATGTAAAGCCTTTATCCCAAAAGAAAAAAAAAAGGTTTTTGCTGTAACTGATTATAAAGTATTATCCGGAGTTCAGCTTCAATTTGATATCTAAATCTGCTAGTACATCTAACACTCCCCTCCCCTGACTGACAATGTTGCTGTCCAAAAGTGGTACCCCCCTGTGCTCCTTCATCCAGAGTGGGGGGCGCTCTAATACAGGAGGTGTGTTACTGGCCAGATCCCCAGGTGAAAACAGAGGAAAAAAAGACTAATGATTGATAAGCTGCAATATATTACATTCTTGGTTTTGGCTTTAACCACTTCCCGACCGCCTACCGCAGATGTACTGTGGCAGGTCGGCTCTATTGCGCAAAACGACTTACCTGTACGTCATTTCGTGCAATAGGCACTGGGGGCACGCGCTCGCTGATTGGACAGAGGGCGAGCCAATGAGCGGGTCCAACGGACCCGATGTCTATTGACCACCCACGATCGTTCCCAAGAGAGATGTAAAGAAGGCAGATCGCTGTTCAGACAGGGAAGAAGATAGAGATCTTGTGTTCCTGCTAAGCAGGAACATGAATCTCTCTCTTCCCCTAGTCAGACCATCACCCACACAGTTACCAAGCACCCCCTAGGGACACACTTAACTCTTTGATCGCCCCTAGTGTTAACCCCTTTCCCTGTCAGTGTCATTAGTACAGTAACAGTTGCATATTTTTAGCACTGATCATTCTATTAGTGTCACCGGTCCCCAAAAAAGTGTCAAAAAGTGTCAGTTAGGTGTCCGATTTGTCCGCCACAATGTCACAGTCCCGCTAAAAATTGCTGATCGCTTCCATTACTAGTAAAAAAAATAAAAATGCCATAAAAATATCCCATAATTTGTAGACGCGATAACTTGTGCACAAACCAATCAATATTCGCTTATTGGGAATGAATAATGAATTTTTTAAATGATTAAAAAATGTGATTTTTTAAATGTTTTTATTGGATGTGTTTTATAGCAGAAAGTTAAAAATATTGTTTTTTTATTTTCGAAATTCTCTGTCTTTTTTTGTTTAAAGCGCAAAAAATAAAAAAAACACAGAGGCGATCAAATACCTCCAAAAGAAAGCTCCATTTTTGGAAAAAAAGGACATATATTTTATTTGGGTACAGCGTCGCACAACTGCGCAATTGTCAGTTAAGGTAACGCAGTGCCGTTTTGCAAAATAGGTGTCCGATTTCTCCACCTCAATGTCTCTGATCGACGCCATTACTAGTAAAAAAAAATATAAAGCATAAAAATATCCCATAGTTTGTAGACGCAATAACTTTTGCGCAAAAAACAATCAATATACGCTTATTGGATTTTTTTTTACCAAAAACATGTAGCAGAATACATATTGGCCTAAATTGATGAGGAAATTTGATTTTTTACATTTTTTATATTGGACATTTTTTATAGCCGAAAGTAAAAAAAATATATTTTTGTTTTCAAAATTGTCTTTCTTTTTTTGTTTATAGCGCAAAAAAACAAACAAAAAAAAAAACCGCAGAGGTGATCAATTACCACCAAAATAAAAGCTCTATTTGTGTCAAAAAAGGACATAAATTAAATTATATTTGGGTACAGCGTCGCACAATTGTCAGTTAAAGTAACGCAGTGCTGTATCGCAAAAAAATGGCCTGGTCATGAAGGGGGTTAAACTTTCCGGGGCTGAAGTGGTTGATGTTGATTTGTAACCCTGGAAGGGGACATTTTAAGATCTCCAAAATGATTTTGGAACTTTTTTTGGAATATTCTGGTCTATTGCTTATTCATTGATTTACAGTGGGGCAAAAAGTACTTAGCCAGCCACCAATTGTGCAAGTTCTCCTACTTAAAAAAATGAGAGAGGCCTGTAATTGTCATCATAGGTATACCTCAACTATGAGAGACAAAATGTGGAAACAAATCCAGACAATCACATTGTCTGATTTTTGAAAGAATTTATTTGCAAATTATGGTGGAAAATAAGTATTTGGTCAATATCAAAAGTTCATCTCAATACTTTGTTATATATCCTTTGTTGGCAATGACAGAGGTCAAACGTTTTCTGGAAGTCTTCACAAGTTTGTCACACACTGTTGCTGGTATGTTGGCCCATTCCTCCATGCAGATCTCCTCTAGAGCAGTGATGTTTTGGGGCTTTCGCTGGGCAACACGGACTTTCAACTCCCTCCAAAGGTTTTCTATGGGGTTGAGATCTGGAAACTGGCCAGGTCACTCCAGGACCTTGAAATGCTTCTTACGAAGCCACTCCTTCGTTGCCCGGGTAGTGTGTTTGGGATCATTGTCCTGCTGAAAGACCCTGCCACGTTTCATCTTCAATGCCCTTGCTGATGGGAGAAGGTTTGCATTCAAAATCTCACGATACATGGCCCCATTCATTCTTTCATGTACACGGACCAGTCGTCCTGTTCCCTTTGTAGAGAAACAGCCCCAAAGCATGATGTTGCCACCCCCATGCTTCACAGTAGGTATGTTGTTCTTTGGTTCTTTGGTTGCAACTCAGCATTCTCTCTCCTCCAAACATGAGTTGTGTTTCTACCAAACAGTTCTACTTTGGTTTCATCTGACCATATGACATTCTCCCAATCCTCTTCTGGATCATCCAAATGCTCTCTAGTAAACCTCAGACGGGCCCGGACATGTACTGGCTTAAGCAGGGGGACACATCTGGCACTGCAGGATCTGAGTCCCTGGCGGCGTAGTGTGTTACTGATGGTAGCCTTTGTTATGTTGGTCCCAGCTCTCTGCAGGTCATTCACTAGGTCCCCCCCGTGTGGTTCTGGGATTTTTGCTAACCGTTCTTGTGATCATTTTGACCCCACGGGGTGAGATCTTGCGTGGAGCCCCAGATCGAGGGAGATTATCAGTGGTCTTGTATGTCTTCCATTTTCTAATTATTGCTCCCACAGTTGATTTCTTCACACCAAGCTGCTTGCCTATTGCAGATTCAGTCTTCCCAGCCTGATGCAGGTCTACAATTTTGTTTCTGATGTCCTTCAACAGCTCTTTGGTCTTCACCATAGTGGAGTGTGGAGTGTGACTGTTTGAGGTTGTGGACAGGTGTCTTTTATACTGATAACAAGTTCAAACAGGTGCCATTAATACAGGTAATGAGTGGAGGACAGAGGAGCCTCTTAAAGAAGAAGATACAGGTCTGTGAGAGACAGAAATCTTGCTTGTTTGTAGGTGACCAAATACTTATTTTCCACCATAATTTGCAAATAAATTCTTTCAAAAATCAGACAATGTGATTATCTGGATTTGTTTCCACATTTTGTCTCTCATAGTTGAGGTATACCTATGATGACAATTACAGGCCTCTCATCTTTTTAAGTGGATGAACTTGCACAATTGGTGACTGACTAAATATTTTTTTGCCCCACTGTATTATTTGGGGGCTTCAAGCTTTTTTGAGCAATTAAAACCTGACAATTGTCTACTTTATCGAAAACTAGAATTTTTTTTTTTTTTTTTTTACTGGAGTTCCATATTTTTGAAGCTCTGTATCTTCTGGTCATATTATTTTTTTCCCCATTGGAGCAAATTTGACCATACTTTTTTTTTTTTTGGCCCTCCTCTGGAACGCTGTGGCTATAGGATTCTGTATATGGAAGTTTTACCATTTATTTATTTATTTTTTTCTATGAGTTGAACTCAAAGGACTTGTATCTTTTTTCAACCTGGCTAACTACGTTACTCTGATATATATTCTCTATTTCACACAGAACGCCTCCCACCGCAGTTCCCCATGTCTTGCCTTGATCCATACAAACACAGCGGCAACATACAAATATAATGCAGCGAGGGTCCTGGTGGGAGCTGATCCCAGCATTCATTAGCTGCAAGGTTATCGCCCTCACCACCAAGCGCCCCGGGTACCCCGTATTCATCAAAAACTATTTTGGCTTCCTCTTGCTTTATTTATTTTTAAAACTCTCTGTGGATCTTGTCTTCTTTCCAACACTAGGAAAGCCACAGAGGACCTTCCCATGGGAAAAGCATCAATCACTGTTATCGAGAGCTAAAGAATTCCTGATAAAAATAAATCTCCGAGTGCAAATCACTGCACTCTGTTTCTTTGCTTTGTAAGAAATATTGATTGATTTTCTAGCTATGTAGGCAAGAAACAGTGAACGGTTACAAGTGCCCAACATTCCCTATGCTGCATAACCTCTTTAGGACTACAAAACGTGCTTGCAGCAAAGTATTGCTCTGGGGGGCAGTTATGTATATAGAGATGACTACAACTATCTGCAGATGAACAAAATCCCATCCTGATATGAAGGTAGACATGTTTTTCATCTTTAATTATTAACAACATGATATATATATATATATACAGCGCCTTGAAAAAGTATTCATACCCCTTGAAATTTTTCACATTTTGTCATGTACAACCAAAAACGTAAATGTATTCTATTGGTGATTTTATGTGATAGACCAACACAAAGTGGCACATAATTGTGAAGTAGAAGGAAAATGATAAATGGTTTTCAACATTTTTTACAAATAAATATATGAAAAGTGTGGCGTGCATTTGTATTCAGCCCCCCGGAGTCAATACTTTGTAGAACCACCTTTCTCTGCAATTACAGCTGCCAGTCTTTCTGGGGATGTCTCTACCAGCTTTGTACATCTAGAGAGTGGCATTTCTGCCCATTCTTCTTTGCAAAATAGCTCAAGCTCTGTCAGATTGGATGGAGAGCGTCTGTGAACAGCAATTTTCAAGTCTTGCCACAGATTCTCAATTGGATTTAGGTCTGGACTTTGACTGGGCCATTCTAACACATGAATATGCTTTGATCTAAACCATTCCATTGTAGCTCTGGCTGTATGTTTAGGGTTGTTGTCCTGTTGGAAGGTGAACCTCCGCCCCAGTCTCAAGTCTTTTGCAGACTCTAACAGGTTTTCTTCTAAGATTGTCCTGTATTTGGCTCCATCCATCTTCCCATCAACCAGATTCCCTGTTCCTGCTGAAGAAAAGCATCCCCGCAACATGATGCTGCCACCACCATGTTTCACGGTGGGGATGGTGTGTTCAGGGTGAGGGTGATGTGCAGTGTTAGTTTTCCGCCACAAATAGTGTTTTGCTTTTAGGCCAAAAAGTTCAATTTTGGTGACCAGAGCACCTTCTTCCACATGTTTGCTGTGTCCTCCACATGGGTTCTCGCAAACTGCTAACAGGACTTCTTATGACTTTCTTTCACCAATGGCTTTCTTCTTGCCACTCATCCATAAAGGTCCGATTTGTGGAGTGCACAATTAATAGTTGTCCTGTGGACAAATTCTCCCACCTGAGGTGTGGGTCTCTGCAGCTCCTCCAGACCATGGGCCTCTTGGCTCTTCTCTGATGAATGTTCTCCTTGCCCAGCCTGTCAGTTTAGGTGGACGGCCATGTCTTGGTAGGTTTGCAGTTCTCTTGGGACTTTTCTTTTTGCATCTTTTATATGTGCTCTTTTTTATATGTTCAGTTTATATATGTTTCTATATTATTGTTTGCTAGACTATGTCTCATATGAATTTTTCACCATTGATCACATGTTGATACGCTTATGGGACTCTGCTTTAGTTTTCCTTAGTCCCAATTTTTTCACATAATTTTAGCGCTGCACTTTTTCTGTTTTTAATTGTACTTTTGGAGTTTGATACTAGACTCTCAGGTGCTGGCAGCTTTTATTTATTATATCATTGTTGGTTATCTTTAATTTTGTTTTTTATTTCTAGCGCAGCTTTAGCCTTTGGGCTTTTTTGTTTTCTCTACATCATTATATATACATACATAAATATCGAATTTCAACTAATACAAAAGAAATTATAGCGGATATAACGAATGAATTCAACATGATTCGAGATTCGGTATAACGAATATCGACACTCTACGAATAATAACAAATTCTCCGAAAACGAATTAATGTAACATAACGAATATAACAGAACAAAATTATGTATTTTACGAATGACAACGAACCGAAACTAAACAAAATTTCCCGTTGTGCACAAGTCTAGACTACTCTGGACTGATGAGTCAAAATTTTAAATATTTTGCTGTTTCAGGAGGCAGTTTGTTCACCAAAGTGCTGGAGAGCAGTACAATAATTAGTGTCTGCAGGCAACAGTGAATCATGAACAAAAAATTGCGTTGCGCTTGGGAATATATCTAAGTGTCTATACACCCTGGTGATATCACATGAAGAAATCTAAAGTGCAATGTGTAGATACTATGGATCTAAAACCCACTATGCGTACTTAAATGAATAAATAAATATATCAACACGTGCAACAAGGTGCCATGTGCAATAAATCCCAAAGTGTAATGTGTAAACAATGCGTATCTAGATCATGTAATATACAAATATAATAACCTGAATCTAAGTACACATTAGAATAAACAAATATATGAAACAGCAAAGCATAAATACCTAAATAAATGTGCATAATATATAATGTACCATACTTATATCACATAAAAATCCACTGTAATAATAAAAGTGATGGGTGAAAAATATAATAAACCACTTGTTGTGATAGGTAGACTATAATTGTCCTTATATAAAATATTGAAGACTATATTCGTCCTTATATAAAATATTGAAGACTATAATCGTCCTTATATAAAATATTGAAGACTATAATCGTCCTTATTCGTGAAAAATCTTCCAACACGGCAATGTGAAGTGATAAATTTACAACAAAACTCCATATAATAATAAAAGTGCTTCAGAGAAAAACAGTTCCAGTGCTAAATCAAACGTGATCAGATCATGCCGTGAAGTGCCTTGGTGCCCCCAATGTGGTTGCGCTCACCTTAGAGCGTGTGACACAGTGTTCAGCTGCGTCAATACACGCTATGGAGCCACCCCTGGGCTCAATGATTAGTAACAGCTGATTCTCCAAGCAGATTCTCTATATGGCTCCACAAACATCATACCAAAAAAAGAGAAAGGCTATATAGTGTGATACCTCTACATATTTTATTAAAATGACATCCAATCCCCACAGTGGGGTACTCACATTTATAAGGTGCTAGTGTGCACCATACATTACAAGCCAAAACCGCTATATGGTGTGCTGCGGGGTATGAAAGATCCACAGACCAGCTCTGTGCTGATCGCTCCGTCCTGGCCCCTCCCCTACGCGTCTTCGACACAGGGAATCACGTGTCTTCATCATCATCCCCCTGATGAAGACACGTGATTTATTGCACATGGCACCTTGTTGCACGTGTTGATATATTTATTTATTCATTTAAGTACGCAGAGTGAGTTTTAGATCCATAGTATCTACACATTGCACTTTAGATTTCTTCATGTGATATCACCAGGGTGTATAGACACTTAGATATATTCCCAAGCGCAACGCAATTTTTTGTTGATGTTTCACCGCACGGTTATGAATACATGATCTGCGTTTGCAGCCGGGTATTTATTCAGTTGTTTCTCCACTAAGGCACTGGATTATTGTGGCTCGCAAGATTTTTTCCTCTGTAACAGTGAATCATGGTTGGGGCCAGTGGTGGCCGCTCCATTAGGGGCGCAGGGGTGCCGCCCCCCTAATCCATGCACCCGTCCCCTATTCTACATCCAGGGTGCCGGACGCATGGATTTGAAGGTTTTTTTTTTTTTTTTAAACACATGATTAGAGCCTGGAGCTCTAATTGGCCTAAAAAAGGGTGGGCCTGGGGCGCAGAGCACTGCGCCCTGAGCCCTCCCAGTTGTGTGACATTAGCAAATGAATATTCGTTAATGTCTTCCTGCTTCTCCTCTCAGCCAATTAGGAAGCGGGTCCTGAGACCCGATTGGCTAGGGAGTCTTAGGACTCCCGGCCAATCGGGTCTCATGACCTAATTCCTGTTCGGCCGGGAGGAGAAGCAACACCTGTTTGGCGAGGGTGAGAAGCAACGGCCCCAGCTCTTCCCTTGGCAAGCTGGAGCAGGGAGCGGCAGGTGGAGGGGCAGAGGGGCAGCAACAGCCTCTTTGAGCTTCTAGGACGGTGGTTCTCAACTCCTGTCCTCAGGGCCCACTAACAGGTCAGATTTTAAGTATTACCTTGGGGAGATGCAGACTAGAATACTACAATCACTGAGCAGCAAATTATATCACCTGTGATGTATTTCAGTCATCTTGCAAACCTGACCCGTTAGTGGGTCCTGAGAAGAGGAGTTGAGAACCACTGTTCTAGGAGCTCTACCCCGCATCCAGCACCACCTCATCATTGGCCTCCTAAGATAAAGCCACTGGTCGTGGCCTTCCCGTCCGTCTCCCCCCTTAAATTATTGAGCACCACCTGCCACTGGATGGGGCTGCATTTCTGCAAATGGAGTTGTAAGTTTCATCAGGATCGATGGTGTCCTCAATGCTGAGAAATACAAGCAGATACTTATCCATCATGCCATACCATCAGGGAGGTGTGTGATTGGCCCAAATTCATTTTGCAGCAGGACAACGACCCCAAACATACAGACAATGTCTTCAAGAATTATCTTCAGTGTAAAGAAGAACAAGGAGTCCTGGAAGTGAGCATTAAATCATTTCAATGGCCAGAATAAATTGTTATTTGGCCAATGAAATGAATTAGCGCTCTAGTGCTTGACACGCCTAAATGTACCTAAACACGTCTAGATACACCATATTGGCAGGTATATATCTTTGTTCACCTTTCACACAGTCCCTTTCTCTTTCTTTTTCTTTCCTGGCTTACTAACAATATTTTTGTTTTCTATCACCTTTTGATTCACCTTGTTTTTCACAGATCCTCCCTCGTAATTGGGGCAGGCTGTCCCATCTGCATCCTCTTCTCCCTCTCATCACCATCACCCCCATATGTGACCCACCTGGGGCGTTGCTTTGAGATGGTTGTGTGTCGCCAGGAAGGGCCCCCTCGGCTCGGGGGGGGGGGTGGTATTACTGGCCGACCTGGCCTTCTTGGCGGTGTCGCCATCGCGCATACATGCTTGTAAGTTGGTGGGTCAGGTGTAGATATGTGATGGGACATGTTTTACATTTGCCCACCTCTTTCTCTGAACCTTTTCATATTCGTAGGTGACCCTTGAGGTCTTGCTCCTGAAGAGTGACATAAAGGTCCCGAAACGCGTAGAGCTTACAACTACCTAAAAGGTGTACCTAACCATCAACTATGTATGGACGTTCCATTTTATTTGTGCTCTTTTGTTCTTCTCCTCTATACTCTGTAAACATTTGTATCTTTGTATATTATATGTTATAAGCCAGTGATGGCGAACCTTGGCACCCCAGATGTTTTGGAACTACATTTCCCATGATGCTCCACTGCACTGCAAAATGCATGAGCATCATGGGAAATGCAGTTCCAAAACATCTGGGGTGCCAAGGTTCCCCATTACTGTTATATGCTATTGTGCTTCTCATTTACTACATACTTGCAAACGAGTCCATGTTGGACCGCTTTTTGTGATACAATACTAATGCCCCGTACACACGGTCGGACTTTGTTCGGACATTCCGACAACAAAATCCTAGGATTTTTTCCGACGGATGTTGGCTCAAACTTGTCTTGCATACACACGGTCACACAAAGTTGTCGGAAAATCCGATCGTTCTGAACGCGGTGACGTAAAACACGTACGTCGGGACTATCAACGGGGCAGTAGCCAATAGCTTTCATCTCTTTATTTATTCTGAGCATGCGTGGCACTTTGTCCGTCGGATTTGTGTACACACGATCGGATTTTGTTGTCGGAAAATTTTATAGCCTGCTCTCAAACTTTGCGTGTCGGAAAATCCGATGGAAAATGTCCGATGGAGCCCACACACGGTCGGAATTTCCGACAACACGCTCCGATCGGACATTTTCCATCGGAAAATCCGACCGTGTGTACGGGGCATAAGTATTTATATTGACCTTTGTGTAATGCCATGTGGAAATGTATTAACTTTTACAATTAAATTTGTCTTTTGCCCCATATCTACTGCTTCCGTGTGCCTCACTCAAAGTCCCGCCCTACGTTCTACCTCTCTTTTTTTTGTACGTCTAGATATGTGTATGTGTTTACATGCATTTTTGCTGCCAGGAGGAAAGGCATTTAGGAGAGCTGGGCAAACACCGGGCAATAGCCTTGTGTGTACGGGGCCTTTCAGGGGTGAATTTACATTTCAGCTGAACACGAATCGCATCCTCCGCGCTTCACATACATGTCATCTGCAGCTGTGTTCATCCCTGACTCCATCCAGGTGCAGACAATATAAATGTAACACAGCATTTATTTCCTCTTCACTTCAATCACTCGCCTTTTATCCTCCCCCCACGCACTTTTTTAACGCTTTTGAACAAACCTTTCAAATGATTTATTTCGTTCTTGTATTAATCCCGCCATCAGCTTGTTTTATTTGTTTAATAAAATTTACTTATTCTTCTTTCAGCACTTTCAGCAGTTTTTTTTTTTTTTTTTCCCCCTTTACCTTTTTTTTTTTTTTTCTTCTTTCTTAATTTGATATCAGGAACTGGAAATTGCTACCGCCAAAGGTTCGCCATCTCTATCTATAGGAGGGACCACCGTTAACATTTTCGGCAGCTCAGGCAGCAATCTTATTAACTGCCTAATATAAAAATGTTAAAATGTCATTAAAAAGTTTGCGGCTCCCTCATAACTCTCCCTAATGGCGCGTATTTGGAGGCTGCCTGTACAGTCCGCGAAGATTACATTTTCAAAGAGCGCTGCGCGCTACGTCTTAAATTACCTCATTACCATATGTATTGCCGGATCCTGCTTCCTAATCCCGGGTGACTTTGTCAGATGTGTTTATGTTCGGCTCCGCTCGCTCTGATGCAAGAGGGACGCGCTGCGCTTTAATTACGGGGAATGTTTTGGCGTGTTAGGACATGAACAGTATCATTCACTTGACTGTCGCTTGATAGTTTCTAATTAGTATCCAAACATCCGGGAAGCAGATAACTGACCCCCTAAGATCCCCCCGAAAAAGTGACTTCACGTGTAGTCAGTGTCTGTGACGAAAAGGCGAACGTTATAAAGACATATTGTGAAAACTTTGTCCCCCCCAAGTAAAGGGCAACTGTGACCAAATATTACAAATACTCTTTAACCACTTGCCAACCGGGCACTTAAACCCCCTTCCTGCCCAGACCAATTTTCAGCTTTCAGCGCTCTCGCACTTTGAATGACAGTTGCGCGGTCATACCACACTGTACCCAAATTACATTTTTATAATTTTTTTCACACAAATAGAGCTTTCTTTTGGTGGTATTGAATTACTAATTGCTAAAAAAACTAAAAAAGACGTTAAAAAAAAAAAAAGTTTCATAGTTTGTTATAAAATTTTGAAAACAGGTAATCTTTTTCCTTCATTGATGTGCGCTGATGAGGCTGCACTGATGGACAAGGATAAGGCGACAATTTTCAGCTTTCAGCGCTCTCGCACTTTGAATGACATTTTCATAATTTTTATCATTTTTTCCACACAAATAGAGCTTTCTTTTGGTGGTATTTAATTACTGTTGGGTTTTTTTTTTTTTTTTTTGCTAAAAAACTAAAAAAGACAGAAAAAAACTAAAAAAGACCAAAAAAAACCAACAAAAAAAAAGTTTCATAGTTTGTTAAAAAATTTTGAAAACAGGTAATTTTTCTCCTTCATTGATGTGCGCTGATGAGGCTGCACTGATGTGCACTGATAAGGCGGCACTGATAGGTGGTACTTATGGGCACTGATGGTTGGCACTAATGGGTGGCACTGAAGGGCACTGATAGGTGGCACTAATAGGTGGCACCGATGGGCACTGATGATCACTGATGGGTGGCATTGATGGGCTCTGCTAGGTGACACTGATAGGCAGCACTGATCAATGGCACTGATGATGAGGCACTGATGGGTATTGATTGACAGCACTGGTGGGCATTGACAGGTGGCACTGTTGGGCAAAAGTAGGTGGCACTGTGGGAACTGGTAGGTGGCACTGTGGGAACTGGTAGGTGGCACTGTGGGTACTGGCAGGTGGCACTGGTGGGCACAGATGAGGCAGCCATGGTTCTCTGTGTGAGGTACCCATGTCCCTCTGACAGAAGCCAGTGATGTTTTTTTTTTCCCTCACACTGGCAGCGTGCGGGAAAAAAAAAGATTACCGATCTTCTGTTTATATCACGTGATCAGCTGTCATTGGCTGACAGCTGATCACGTGGTAGGGGGCTGGGATTGGCCCCTTACTCTGATCTGTGATCAGCCGAGTCTCATAGACTCGTTGATTACAGAGCGCGCCGTGTGGGCCCCACAGAGGGTGCGCAGGCAGCTCATGCAGAGGAGGACATCATATGACAGCCTCCCTGCAATTAAGGCCCACACGGTAGCCGTCATTCGGCTATAGCGCAGGTGCGAGGTGGTTAATATAATCATAAAAATTTAAAATCGAGCTGAACTTAAGGAAACAGCTATGAGGTGTATTTCTGTCCATACAGTCCTGAGATTTACACAGCTCTGTGGCACACAGCTCTCCGATCTGGTAGGGAAGGAGATCTGATTATTCTCTGCTGTGCTTAAAGCGGAGTTCCGACTAAAAAAAAAATTACAAGTCAGCAGCTACAAATACTGCAGCTTCTGACTTTTAATAATCGGACAATTACCTGTCCCAGGGTCCAGCCATGCGGGGGAACGAAGCCCTGCTCCTCTCCCCCTCCTCTCTGCAGCGCCGGCATTGTCATTGTGGGTGTCCGGCTCGTACTGCGCATGCTCGAGCCACGCTGCGTGCTGTGACTGGCTGGGAAATCATCTGGGACCTGTGACGTGTCCCAGATGATTTCCGAGAGGGAGGGGGGAGAGGTGATCTTACTTCCGGCGCCGCGGTGCCCCAGGAGGAAGTGGGAGCTGGAACCCTCTAAAAAGAGCGTATCCACCCCCCCCCCCCAAAAAAAATGACATGCCAAATGTGACATGTCAGGGGGTCCCCTCCCATAAAGCGGAAGTTCCATTTTTGGGTGGATCTCCGCTTTAAGTAACACTTAGAGATCTTGTCTCTCCTCTATAGCCTGTGACTGGACATTGTGGGGAGAAGCAGTAGACTGATGAGCTCAACTCTCTGTCACTCTGCTGTGGCCTCCTATCAGCGCGTTTCTTGTTAGCAGATGACACCGTTTTACACAACCGATTGGCTCCTCGTGCTGTTTCTCCCTCTCCTAGTCTGAGCTCTGCAGTTTTGTGGACTGCAAGAGGCTGATATTTAGGTAATTACATTGCTTGCATTAAAAACTAAGTGTCATGTTGTATAAATGAATACATTGCTGCATTGATTTGTGTCTTTTAGACCCCTTTCACACTGAGGCAGTTTTCAGGGCTTTTTAGCGCTAGAAATATCGCCTGTAAAGTGCCTGAAAACTGCCTCCTATTCCCTGCAGTGAGTGCCTTCACACTGGGGCAGTGTGCTTTGCGGGACGTTAGAAAAGGTCCTGCACACAGTATCTTTGGTGCGGGTTGAGAGAGCGCTATAAGTAGCACTCCCAAAACGCCCCTGCCCATTGAAATGAATGGGCAGCTCTTCCAAAGCGCCTTAAAAGCGTTTCGAAAGCGCCGCAAAACGTGTCTTTTTTCGTTTTTTTTTTTTAAGGTTCCATTGTCAGGGGACCTTAAAAAAACCAGCCCGCTAGTGCCCGAAAAGTGCCACAAAAGTGCCGCTAAATCGCAGCAAAAACGAGCGGTACTTTAGCGTTAACGGCGCAGCGCTTCAGTGTGAAAGTAGCCTTATATACACTCACCGGCCATTTTATTAGGTACACCTGTTCTATTGCTTGGTAACACAAATTGCTAATCAGCCAATCACATGGTAGCAGCTCAATGCATTTAGGCATCTAGATGTGGTGAAGACGACTTGAAGTTCAACCGAGCATCAGAATGGGGGAAGAAGGGAGATTTAAGTGACTTTGAACGTGGCATAGTTGTTGGAGCCAGACAGGCTGGTCTGATTATTTCAAAAACTGCTGATCTACTGGGATTTTCACACACAACCTTCTCTCTGGTTTACAGAGAATGGACCAAAAAAGAGAAAATATCCAGTGAGCGGCAGTTGTGTGGAGGAAAATGCCTTGTTATTGTCAGAGATCAGAGGAGAATGGGCAGACTGGTTCGAGATGATAGAAAGGCAACAGTAACTCAAATAAGCACTCATTACATCCAAGGTATACAGAATACCATCTCTGAATGGACAACACATCGAACCTTGAAGCAGATGGGCTACAGCAGCAGAAGACCACACCGGGTGCCACTCCTGTCAGCTAAGATCAGGAAACTGAGGATACAATTCACACAGAATCACCAAAATCCATAAAATCCAGTCAGTGATGGTGGCCTTAGCATCTCCCACAGGTCTCCTTCAAAATGTAAAGATCCCCCCCCCCCCCCACTAACAAAAAAGCACAGGCTGCAATACTAACCTTCAATCAGGAACCTATTCTTCCATCGAGATCAGTACAACAACTACGCTGTATTGTCAAAAGTATTGGGACACCTAGCTTTACACGCACATGAACTTTAATGGCATCCCAGTCTTAGTCCGTAGGGTTCAATATTGAGTTGGCCCACCCTTTGCAGATATAACAGCTTCAACTCTTCTGGGAAGGCTGTCCACAGAGTTTAGGAGTGTGTCTATGGGAATGTTTGACCATTCTTCCAGAAGTGCATTTGTGAGGTCAGGCACTGATGTTGGATGAGAAGGCCTGGCTCGGAGTCTCCGCTCTAATTCATCCCAAAGGTGTCCTATTGGGTTAAGATCAGGACTCTTTGCAGGCCAGTCAAGTTCCTCCACTTCAAACTCGCTCATCCATGTCTTTATGGACCTTGCTTTGTGCACTGGTGGGCAGTCATGTTGGAACAGGAAGGGGCCATCCCCAAACTGTTCCCACAAAGTTGGGAGCATGAAATTGTCCAAAATGTCTTGGTATGCTGACGCCTTAAGAATTCCCTTCACTGGAACTAAGGAGCCAAGTTCAACCCCTGAAAAACAACCCCCACACCATAATCCCCCCCCCCCCCTCCACCAAATGATTTGGACCAGTGCACAAAGCAAAGTCCATAAAAATATGGATGGGCGAGTTTGGGGTGGAGGAACTTGACTAGCCTGCACAGAGTCCTGACCTCAACCCGATAGAACACCTTTAAGATGAATTAGAGCAGAGACTGTGGGCCAGGCCTTCTTGTCCACATCAGTGCCTGACCTCACAAATGTGCTTCTGGAAGAATGGTCAAACATTCCCATAGACACACTCCTAAACCTTGCCATTTTTTCCGATACGGCACTGCGTCGCTTTAACTGACAATTGCGCGGTCGTGTGACGCTGTACCCAAACAAAATTGACGTCCTTTTTTTCCCACAAATAGAGCTTTCTTTTGGTGGTATTTGATCATCTCTGCGGTTTAGCATCTACAAAATAGGGGAAAGATTTATGGTATTTTTATTATTATTATTATTTTTTTACTAGTAATGGCGGCGATCACATTATGGTGGACACATCGGACACTTCTGACACATTTTTGGGTCGATTGACAATTATACAGCGATCAGTGCTATAAAAATGCACTGATTACTGTATAAATGTCACGGGCAGGGAAGGGGTTAACACTAGGGGGCGATCAAGGGGTTAACTGTGTTCCCTAGGTGTGTGTTCTAATTGCGGAGGATGGGACTGACTATAGGAGATGAGAGATCGTAGTTCCTACCTCGTGGGAACTCACGATCGCTCTCTTCCCTCTCCTCACAGAACTGGGATGTGTTTACACACACACGTCCCTGTTCTGCCTCTCGAGCCCGCAATCGCTCATGGCCGGCGGTCACGAGCATCGGTAGCCCCGCTGTGCAGCCAGCGTGCACGCCTGCTATTCCACTAAAGGCTAAGTTCACACTGCTGCTATTGTGAATTTGAGCCGTTGCGATCGCTCAAATTCGCAAGTCATTTTAATAACATCGTTTTCCATGAGTGCCGTTCACATCAGTGCGTTGCAAATCTAAGCTGCGTAAAAAAAGGGTCCTGTCCGAGTTTGATCCGTGTGCGATGCGAATTCAGCTCCATAGATTGCAAAATTTGCAGTAGAATCGCAAGAACACCTAAAGAATTCGCAACGCAATTGGATCAAAATTGCGCTAAATTCGCACTGCAGCAGTGTGAACCTAGCCTAAAGGGACCGATGTATAGCTACGACGGTTCGTGGGATCGTGCCGACCTGCCGCAGTATAAAGACGGCAGCCTCATCGGCAAGTGGTTAATCAAGAACTGGCCCCTGCAGTTCCTCTTCTTCACCACAAGGTGCTCTCAGTCTTCTGGGTTGAACAGCACCCGGCATTACTTAATCCAGAAGATTGAGGACATACTGTGAGTGCAGGGGGTCATGAACCTCTCTCCCTGGGCAAACATCACCATCATTCACAGAGTATTGCTGCAGGGAGTGGCGTTGTATTAATGAGGACTGACCTACCATGGAGAAGGGAAGGTCCCTGTGCATCACCTGAACACATCTGGAAAAGATAAGTATAAACAAAGCACAAATACTGCCTGGGGGTCCAAAATGGGGTCGAGGGGAGTCGATATGGGGGGGTACACTAGACTTGAGCTTTAAGCAGATGTAAAGTTTCCGTATTCTGCTCTCAAAGACAAATACAAAAGCAATTTTTGCTCTTCTGCCTCAGCACACCAAGAAAGGCACAACATGTAGTGGGAAAATATTGAAATACCGGAGATTTTATTGGGGCAGGCACGGCGCAGGCACTGTTTACCCATAAATAATTCTTATTTCCATCTACCCTGCGATACACAGAAACAGTATACATAATGTATATTTACCGCCACCATCTGTAGCTGCAAACTGCCATTTTATTAAAAGCAAAATATGTGAATGAAGTTTGTAAATTCTGCCGAGTTAAAGGGTATTTCAAAACCAAACCGTTAAATACGTTGTTAAAGCCCAGTATAAAGGAGCTGCTTACCTGCGACTCTGTAGACTCTGTACCACGGCTCCACATCTTGACGGCTCTTTGGACCATTAGGGGACATTAAAAACAATGAGTTCTCAGGTCTGCTATGACCATTATGAAGGGGTTCCAGCTCACCCTATTGGAGTTTCTATTTATTTTACATTATGGAGGAGATGGAAAACACAGAGGTGGGTGGGTAAGACTCCGAAATGGATCAAAAGAAATTTATAGCCAGTAGATCTCATACAAGAAGCGGAGGACTGATTGAACTCATCAGACCCCTCCTTTAATGCAAGTTGGAATCCCTCAATGGGCATAGAAGACCTGAGAACTCAGTGACTTCTCCTTATAAAAAGGAGACATCTCATCAAGAAACAAAATATGTTGCAGGTCTATTTAGGTGTCACTTTGCAACAAATCACACAGCAGAAAACTAATTTTAAAAGTTTCTTTATTATTAAAAATAATCGGACAACCCCATCATTAAAATTTATGTCTTAGAACCAGTGAGTATATCACCGGTGGACAGCTATTAACACATCCTTATAAAAGCCACATACTCAAGTATCAATTTAAATAATCACCATACAGAATTACATCCCAAATCCAATAATCCAGGACTGCTGGAAAAGTACTATTGATCAGAAGATAATTGGTGTGGCCTTACTCAGGATATGTCAGGACATATATCACCTACTGTGGTTCCCAGAGCAGAAGGTTGTAGTGTCCACCAGCAGGTGTCCCCCAGCGGCCAGCAGATTCCAGTAATCAGTCTCCACCTCAAGCTGGCTGCTGGGAAGGTATTTATTTCCTCCTTTACTAGTTAAGGTGAGCAGATTTTTAAAATGAAATCCGGGGACATTTTTTTTTTTTTTATTGGCAAATGATAAACTATTTTCTAAGCATTTTTTTCTCAAATGATATATGCAGTGTATGTAGTATATGTAGTATATGTTTATGGAATGATTGTATGACTATATACGTTATATCTTACATTTCGTCCATGAGATACTACTTAGAATTTTTTAGGATATGACTACCAAATGTTAAGAAGATAACAGAAAAGATAGAGAAAAAACTGGGTGCAGAGTTGAGGAGTGCGCTACTTACAGAGTGCAGGGTTAGGAGTGCACTACTTTTAGAGGGCAGCGTTCAGGAGTGCGTTACATAAAGAATGCAGGGCTCATCAGTGCATTACACACAGAATGCAGGGCTCATCAGTGCGTTCCACACAGAATGCAGGGCTCATCAGTGCATTACACACAGAATGCAGGGCTCACCAGTGCATTACACAAAGAATGCAGGGCTCACCAGTGCATTACACACAGAATGCAGGGCTCACCAGTGCGTTCCACACAGAATGCAGGGCTCACCAGTGCGTTCCACACAGAATGCAGGGCTCACCAGTGCATTACACACAGAATGCAGGGCTCACCAGTGCTTTACACACAGAATGCAGGGCTCACCAGTGCATTACACACAGAATGCAGGGCTCACCAGTGCTTTACACACAGAATGCAGGGCTCACCAGTGCATTACACACAGAATGCAGGGCTCACCAGTGATTTACACACAGAATGCAGGGCTCACCAGTGCATTACACACAAAATGCAGGGCTCACCAGTGCGTTACACACAGAATGCAGGGCTCACCAGTGCTTTACACACAGAATGCAGGGCTCACCAGTGCATTACACACAGAATGCAGGGCTCACCAGTGCATTACACACAGAATGCAGAGATCACCAGTGCATTACACACAGAATGCAGAGCTCACCAGTGCATTACACTCAGAATGCAGGGCTCACCAGTGCATTACACACAGAATGCAGAGATCACCAGTGCGTTACACACAGAATGCAGAACTCACCAGTGCATTACACACAGAATGCAGAGCTCACCAGTGCATTACACACAGAATGCAGAGCTCACCAGTGCATTACACTCAGAATGCAGGGCTCACCAGTGCATTACACACAGAATGCAGAGATCACCAGTGCGTTACACACAGAATGCAGAACTCACCAGTGTGTTACACACAGAATGCAGAGATCACCAGTGTGTTACACACAGAATGCAGAGATCGCCAGTGCGTTACACACAGAATGCAGAGTGTGTTCAGGGGCACATACTGTTCATGTAATGGTCAGTAGCACCCAACAGCAGTAATACATGATCTCTCCTTGCTTGCTGAGTCCACACAGGGGAAACTATACAGACCAGGCTATAGTATTAAACTGAAATGACAGCAGAGCAAACTTCTAAGCTGCAGGATCAGGAATGGTTTACTTTAATCCTCTCTGTACACTGGGGAGCCTACCTCCTCACTCTCCAGATCTCCTGTATACAAGCTGCTGCCAGACTGTGCACAGTGCCTGTTCCCTTCCCTCCTCTACTGTAAGAGAGCCATGTAGGTTCTGTGCTGCACAGAATATCACTCACTCTAGTAGATTTGCACAGCCTTGTGTGTGATCCAGTCAGGTACATTTATATGGGGGGGGGGGGGCTTGGGAGTCCTTCAACGCCCACCTAACGCTGCCCCTGCCTGCCGGGGACAAATCCGGGGACAGATTGGCTCTGGGGACAGTCTCCTCAGTCTGGGGACTGTCCCCGGAAACTGGGGACGTCTGGTCACCCTACTACTAGTGCCTCTCGCTTCAGTGTTTCCCTGCCATCCAGATGCATGCTTGCTGTTAAATGCTGAGCCTGATTCCTTCCTGCTTCTGATCTTGCTCTTGCCCTGCATACTGTACCCTGCTGCCTTGTACCTGCTTGTTCCTGATCCGAGTCTTGGTTCCCTCTTTCCTTGCATCTCCAGTTTTACCCTGTGATCTGTGTTCCTCATTTTGAAAATATTGTATATACTGTATTATAGTTATACTGCGTCGCTTTAACTGACAATTGCACGGTCGTGCGATGTTGTACCCAAACAAAATTGACGTCCTTTTTTTCCCAAAAATAGAGCTTTCTTAGGTGGTATTTGATCACCTCTGCCTTTTGAAAAAAAAAAAAATACTTTCTGCTTTAATACATATCTAAAAAGAATATATAAAAAAAACTATTTTTTTCATCAGCTTAGGTCAATATGTATTCTTTTACAAATTTTTGGTAAAAAAAATCCCAGTAAGCATATATATTGATTGGTTTGCGCAAAACTTATAGCGTCTACAAAATAGGGGATAGATTTATGGCATTTTTATTTATTTATTAATTGTTTACTAGTAATGGCGGTGATCAGTGATTTTTAGCGGGACTGCAACATTGCGGCGGACAGATCGAACACCTAACTGACATTTTTGACACTTTTTTGGTAACCAGTGACATTATTACAGTGATCAGTGATAAAAAATATGCACTGACATTGTACTAATGACACTGGCAGGGAAGGGGTTAACGTCAGGGGCGATCAAGAGGTTAAATGTGTTGCCTGTTTGTGTTTTCTAACTGTATGGGGGACTGTGTGACTGGGGAAACACACAGATCCGTCTTCCTGCTTAGCAGGAAGACAGATCTCAGTTTCATCCCCAAACAGAACGGAGATCTGCCTCGTTCACTTCCATGTAATCAAAAATGGGCATCCATAGCGTAAATCCGATAAAAAGTATATTTATTGGTATGATGCAAAATTATAAAGGACTAGTAGTTTAAAAAACGGGGCTAAAAACACACACTGCCCCACTGACAAGAATGGCTGTTAAAGGCCAATTTCCAGGTCTGGACAGCGTGCGTTCCACAGACTGCTACAAACAAACCGGAAGTGGCCGGAAGTGGCCGGAAGTGACGTTGATGTCAATGTGTACCAAGTCCCGACTTACGCATTTTGTCATTAGACATCATCTGAGGCGTAGCCATCTTGGTACACCTCAAGTTGTTAAATAGTAAGTAGAGGCATTGGCGCAGCTGGAACCAAATACACTAAGTAGCAGGCAAAAACCCGCAACATTTGCATCACTGGTCTTGCCTCAGCCATTGTAAAATAGCTTGTCTCCTGTCATCCTACTGCAGAGTAGGACCCTTGTACTTTGTGTGGAAGCAGTGGTCTCTCTGTAGAGGTTCAAAACCCCCTTGTGTGAGTTATGCCCCGTACACGCTATTGGAATTTCCGTCGGAAAAACCTTGGAGTTCCGCTCAAACTTGTCTTGCATATACACGGTCACACAAAT
This sequence comes from Lithobates clamitans, assembly GCA_037952925.1. NCBI lineage: Eukaryota > Metazoa > Chordata > Amphibia > Anura > Ranidae > Lithobates > Lithobates clamitans. The sequence goes on from JBBGZY010000309.1 coordinate 767,708, forward strand.
GTTGTCGGAAATTCCGAACGTCAAGAACGTGGTGACGTACAAGAAAAATGAAGGCACATGGTCACAGTCAGTCTTCGGCTCAATAAACAGTTCAGATTCTTTTTGCTGTTTTGTTTTTTTTTTTTGAGTAACTTGGATAGGGTTAGAGAATTGAAAAATAGAAGAAAAATAGAATAGGAAGTCTTTAGTGCTAGCTGTCCTATGGTGGACTACTGCTCCCAGCAATCCTCTTTAGGCCCTGCCAGCCCTCCTGGCTGCAGCTGCCCGACTCCACTGCCTGTGAAATTGCAATCCTCACTGGCTCCACACCCAGCTCTGACTGTTGCCTCTCAATCCTCTCTGGCATGCCTCTTCAGCACTCCCAACAGCACATGTTACTCACCAGTCCTCTTTGCTCTCCAGGAGAGCTCCGTCCTGCTCCCAAACCCCAGGCCCAAGGTCGCCCCCCAGAATGGGGAGAGCCCTCAAAGGCCCCGACAACCTAGTGCTTCATCTCCAGTTCTTCAACCCGACAACTCCTCCCTAGCTGGGCTGACCATGGCTATATCAAGGAGGCCTGCTCCCTGCCAATCCTAGTTGGGGAGTGGTCAGGGCTCCCTGAGACACCACAGACAGCGCCACCTCTCTTCCCCTCCTCTCTTCTAGAATCCTCTAGAAGCAAGAGGGAGGTAACCGAAAGATGATGCTATCTGTGAGTCACCAGCCTACTCTGGGCCATTCCCAGCCCACACAGATCAAAAAAACAGGCCTAGCTTCCAGCTAGGCCTGCCTAAATTTACCTGCTCTGACAAAAAAAAATCTACCTAAGTGGAGGGTGCTACAGAAGGAGGATGGAACTCTGCACTCCATGGTACCAGCCCAGGTGTAAAGAAGAGTGAAAACGACTTCAGCCTGACTCCTCCCAGGCCGCGCCCCCGATGCGTTTAACCCTGTCCACAGAGCTTAGACATAGGGGTGGCCTGGGAGGAGCTGAATGCAATTTGGTGTGGTGCGTTTTTCAAAAGTGGTGCATGTATTACTTTTTGTGCATTCTGGTGTGATTAGCAGCATGGGCTGCAGGGGAATGCACAGGAATTGCACAGGAATACTGATTCTAGTCTAAAACTGAGTAAGCAGCTACATTTAGTCCTGTATGGGAAGACTGTTGTTCAGTCTGTCCAATTTCAGCCAAATTAGGTGACAAGATTAACGTAGACCTTACATGCAGATTGAAGGTCCTCTTTATTTGCAGACTCTACCCTCCCCCCACCTATATTACAAATGGCTTGAAAGACCCATTCAAAAATAAAGATTGTACGAAAAAAAATCACTTTGGCACAACTTTCGGGGCTTCAGGTAGGTTCGGGTGAGATCGCTGTGCCTTCTGGGATAGCTGAGAGCTCAGAATCCCAGGAGAGAGTGCTCCAGGCTATTAGAGCATGGGGGGTTTGAGTAATGTGGACCTTCTCATTTCATAGATAGTCCACTTCAAGGGCACCCATAGATCACAACTGGCAAACTGAATTCAATGAAAATAGATACTAAAATGTTCAGCTATATGTGTGTTACTGCTGCCCCCCTTTTATAGGCACAAACATGGACACTCAAGCGATCCCAGCATGCATGTTTATGTCTCGTCCATAAAAAAGGAAAAAAAAAAAAAAAACATAATTATAATATGCATTTATAAAGCTGCATGGTGCTTAGTCCAATCAAAGGCAGCCAGCTTGTTAAATTTGCCTAATTCCATTAACCTAGAATAAAGTCTCTCCACGGTCCCATGATTCAAGTGTCCTGCAATCACCATAATATCTGCAACACTCCACGTTCTTCCAATATTATCTCTGCTAATCAGTGCTGTGATTGAGATATTAACATGGGACACTACAACTGCCATTCTGCACATATTGCAACTATATCCTAGCCATACAAAGCTTTATAATTTCTATTTATTTGTTTATTACCCCAGAGTGACAGTAACGCCAGGTATTGCTGCACCCGTGTAATTAAGAACTCAGAAAATGAACCTTTTTGTTAATGTAATTTTCGAGAGGAAGGGAAACACAGGAGCAATTTCATTTAACAAAATAATTAAATCAGGAATAAATCAGTAAAGTATTTCATCAAGCAAAAAAGTTTTAATGAAAGGCAAACTGCAACCAGAAAATCATATTACACGTTGGAATCACAAAACTAAAAAGTATGCAGTATATTCTCTTGGATGAATCATTTTATAGCGTAGGGGCAACTTAACTTTCTCTGCACCATTACACATCTGAAGCCTTCCTTCCTTCTTTTTCCTTCCTTCCTTCCTTCCTTCCTTCCTTCCTTCCTTCCTTCCTTCCTTCCTTCCTTCCTTCCTTCCTTCCTTCCTTCCCCTACCTCCTTCTATCCTTCTTTCTTTCTTTTCCTTCATTTCCTTTCTACTCTTCTTTCCTTCCCTACCTTTTTTCCTCTTTCCTACCAGATCGCATGGGAACTCAGGACTTTGCCTTAAAGCAGACTTTCAGCCTGTACAAAAAAAATACTGTAGCTGCTAACTTTTAATACAAGGACACTTACCTGTCCAGGGAGCCCGCGATTTGTCCATCGGCTTCGGGTGCAGGCGTCGGCATTGCAACTAAGGGAAATCCGCAGGGAAGTCTTCAGGCGTCACAGCCAGTTTCCTACTGCACATGCACGAGTCGTGCTGCGCTTGCTGAGTGGTCCCGTCATCTTTTGGGACACACACAGGTCCCAGAAGGCAGCAGGGGGAAGGAGGAGGGCCCAAAGCAATCGGGGGAAATGACGTACATCGCCGTGGCGGGCTACATAGGAAGTGAATAAGAAAAGCAATGGAAAAGAAGGTAAACAACCCCCCTCCCAAAAAAAAAAAAAGTAAAAAAGTTACCCAATACGATTTTAAGATTTATGGATTAACTAGATGGCGCAAAGTGTTTATATGTGGGTGGAAGCTTGCTGGTCAGCTTGGTACGCTGAACCATCGGAATGCTCCCAAAGGTCATGGCCTCTTCTACTTGAGTTATGTCCAGTCTGGACTTTTCTACACCTGTGCAGGTACTTGGGCAGTCACAGCTAGGTTAAGTTAGGAAAAAGATGTTACTACATGTTATATACTGTATGTTTTGTCAAAAGTTTAGTAAAGTTGTTCCAACTGCTCAAAGCCTGGTCTGAAGTTACTCAAAGGGTGCATGTGGGATCCTAGCATCTCTCCAAGGAATCAGGGTGTGAAAAAGCACATTGTCAGAGTCAGTGAAACATCACTGTAATACAAGGTTAGCCTGTAAGTCTAAGAGGAGAAGAAGTTACTGTGGGTAACCACAGGGGGGAATAGGAGCTAGTCGTTGGCGTGGTAACTGGTTAGGTGGTGGGTCTCCCGGTAGTGAGAGGGTCCAGTATTCCGACCCCCTCCCTAGCTGTCTGTATTCACTGATTACCGGGAGCAAACACAGAGATCTATGGCCTGGTCACTAGGTATGTAACGCAAGAGTTAAGTGGGAGCATGCATGAGGTCTGCGCTAAGGGCTTGGTGGGACTCCATTCTGCCACGAGGTAGTAGAGGTACACTGACTGGTGGAGTGGACATAGGCTTAGCATGCCCTTACTAATGCAACACATATACCTGTACAAGTGTGTAAGGCAAAGGATGACATCTTCTGGAGGGACTCTGCATACAACACTACACAAAAGTGGCTCATCTCTGAGTTAGGGAACTACCTTAATTTTTGATTCTTCATGTGACTGTGCCCCCCCCCACCCGGTCCTGGGAATTGGTAAGCACGCTTTGGGGTGAAGTGTTACTCTGTGCTAGTATGAGTGACCCCGGACCCCGCCTGGCCTAGCCCAAAGATAGTCCTCTGATGTGACCCAGAACTTGGCACCCAACAAGTTAACGGGAACCATGGAGGAAAGGTCCATCGTCACCCGAATACCCCACCTACTACCCACAAGTTGCTCACATGTATTACTAGAGCTAACCTGGACTTCACTGTGAGGGATGCTGCTTATGAAGATAATCGCAAGTGACCGTTTGTGTTCTAAACTAATTTACTGACGCAATGATTCCAAATTTTATTTTCTGCTGTTATAGAGTCTTATGGAGGCTATCCTACAAAGCCACATGCTCCCCTGATGGAGTCACCTTAATATTGTTGTGAAGAGTCCATATTTGTGCAGCTTTCATAATATATTTTGTATTTTTCTGCAGGGTATGCATGCTCTTTGCTACTCTTTTTCTTGATTGAATCTAACTTTGCATCTATTTAGTAAACTGCAAGTTGCTGTTACTTCATGTATGATCATTTAGCGGATTCCCAATTCTGTGAAATATTAAGTCTTTTAGTAAGAAGTCATGGTTTCTGCAAATGAGATGTCTAAATCTTGCTTAAGGCTTCACACCGAATCCTTAAGTTGTAAAAAGAGGAATTCATTATGCGAGGAATTCTTTTATCAAAAAACTGCCAGTCCCATGCTACAAATTTTCAAATATAGAATTTGAAGAGCTGCCATGTCTAAGTCATGCCCCTTTAAAAAGGAAAACTTGCAGCTGCAGCTAGGTCGATAAAACATTTACTGTCATTATAGAACATCAAGAACAAGGTACGGAACAGCCAGTCGCCTTGTAAGAGAAGACTTTTCTCTCCTAGCCATTAATACTTCAATTTTACAGTGTATTAAAATGTCTCATAACTTATTTTTGTCTGTACTTAGGGGCAATTTCATAAAACTTTCAACCTGCCAGAAAAAGTAAGACAATTTCAAGTAATTTTTATTTTTCAACGTGTTTTTAAGTGTAAAACCAACGCAATTAAATGTTAACATTTTAAAGTCAAGGGACAATGATTAGGTACAGCATGTCATTTCATATTTCCTTTTGGAAATTTTAATTGCGTAGCTGTCATGTTCCTTACTGGTTTCAAGATATTCTGACAAAAAAGCAAGTAGGCATACATCTTCTAGATCACTGAATAAAAGGGGGGGGTTTACTAAAATTGGAGAGTGCAAAATCTGGTGCAGCTCTGCATAGTAACCAATCTTAGGCTTATTTTCAAAGCCTAATTCAACAAGCTGATGTTAGAAGCAGATTGGCTACTATGCACAGCTGCACCAGATTCGGAGTGCTCCAATTTTAGTCAATGGCGTCCCTAGGGGGGGCAGAGGGGACCCTGACTCCCCCCCCAACATTATGCTGTGCCCCATCATGTGCCCCCCCCCATTAAAAAAAAATTGTATTTATTTTTTTTTCACAAAAAAGCAATGTCTAAGAGGGAGAGCGTCCCCAGTCAGCTCCTGCAGGTGATTTCTCCCCCCTCCCTCTGCTCGCTGACACTGCATAATGCGAGCGCTCACACAACCACGGCCGCCGGATCTGCTCCTTCCCCTGTATCCTCATTGGCAGGGAGAAGAGTGAGTTACAGGAAGGACTCCACCAGGACTCTCAGTTACTGAAAAAACAGACTGATTTCTCCCATCCTTAGGACAGGAGAACCAGACTGTAAATTCCAAGAGATGCCAGACCAGCGCTGTCAATAGCAGGGGCAGGACAGCAAGAGAAGGCTGGGGTAGCCCACAGTGGCAGGACACCAGGGCCCGGTGGCAAGACAACCTTTGCAACCCTGATAGTTCTCCCACTGCTTTGGACCCTTATATTATCTTGGTATGCTGGTGACATATATCTCTTGTTCTCTGCCACCCTGGGGGGGGGCCCAATACAGTAGGAAGGGAGCTCACTGCAGAACACGTGAAAGGGCTGTTGTGGGATCATAGTAAAGGGCCCCAGGATATATATATATATATATATATATATATATATATATATATATATATATATATATATAATTGCATATTATAGTTTCCCCCCTACTTTTGTCCCTGTCCCCCCATGTGCCCCCCCTAAATATGAAAGCTGGAGACGCCACTGCTTTTAGTAAATCTCCCCAAAAGCCTAGCTGAATTATTTTCAGTTTACATTAGCTAAATACATTTCAGAGACTTCAATACAAAAAAAGTGCGCAAAATCATACAGCTGATTTTGAAAGTAGGCACAGCCTTTGTAGAAAAACCTGTCCCTTAGCAGCATGCTGCAGGCAAGGATCCTTGCTCTCTGTGTGGAAGCAGTGGTCTCACTGCATAGGTCTGACAAGCCCTCTGCTGAGTCCAATCAGGTATGAATAAGGAGGGAGCATGTCAGAGAGAAATGCAACAAAACCCTATTGGCTCCTTGTGCTACTTCTACCGCTCCCTCCTTGAGCTCTGCTGTACAAAGACCACACAAGGCTGATATCAAGGCAAATTCAAGTACTTACACTGCTTGCATTTATAAAAAAAAAATATTTATTTAAAGCGGAACTTCACTCTTTAAACCAGCATTAACTATTTTTAATTCTTATGCTAGCATTAGTAAATAGATAGGAAAGTATCTCATATTTACTTATTTTATTTTTACATTTTGTGACGGACCACCTGGCACCCAGCCTCGGTGCTTCCGTCAAGATACAGCTCCCTCCAAGAACCAGATATCATAGCTGAATATTGCACCCAAGAACTAGATGACACTAGCTTAGGTGCAAACAGGAACTGGCTTTATTGTAAATTCACACACAGAATATATGCCACACAAAATCAGATAAGAGCTTGATAACATTACCCTAAACAATGCAAACTGTAAACAGGAATCTAACCATCAGCACATCTAATGGTCAGCTAACATAAACATAAACAGTAATCTAATTAGATGTAGCACCCTCCTAGGTAGGTGCTAGAAGAGAGTATAGTTTTTGGGTATTTCTGCTTATCAGGAAGATTGCACAGTAAATTTAGATGCTCTCTGCATTCCAGGGAGCAGGGATCCATTGGTAGGGTCTGCTCATGGTTGTCACAAGTTAGCCTGCAGTTTCCTGCTTGTGTACTCTTACCTCCTTGCTGCAGTGTTTCTCCATCTGATTCCTTTCACATGTGTTGCTTGGCTGTGCTCTCCTATGGGTGTCGTCTGCTTTTCTGTGGACCTTTATTTTCTTCCCTTCCATCACTTCCTGGCCCGTCTACTACTTGCTTGTCTATATAAGACATGCTCAGTGTAACCCACATTGCCTGAGCAACATCTTAGTCCTCTGAGCTCCCGTTTGCATACCTCTTGTCCATAATGTGTCTGACTACCTGTTTATCATCTGTTCTTGTTCGCTGCCCACCCTGATCTCAGCTTGTCTTCTGGATTCCCTTTTGCCTGCTGCTTGTACTCTGCACACATGAGTGGTCTCTGCATCCTTGGCTAGGCGTACCTGGGGGCCGCAACCTGGTTCCAGCTTGCTGCAAGGCCATCCACACCATCAGGGGCTCTGGTGAAGAAGCAGGCTGGGGCTTAGACTCCATGCCCTGGGGAACCCTGAGTAGGCGATCTACAAGAGCTCACTACCACAGACTCGTGACAGTTTGCTCAGGCCATGAGCTCCTTGGAGACACTGCAGCCTTTTCTGGATCATCTTCAGTGTTTGGCACAGAGGGTTGACGTCCAGCAGGCCTATCAAGAACAGCTTCTACAGTGTCTGCAGGAACTTTTCTCCCGTTTGGATAACTGGGGGCCGCGACCTGGTTCCAGCCTGCTGTAAGGTCATCCCCACCATCAGGGGCTTTGGTGAAGAAGCAGGCTGTGGCTTAGACTCCGTGCCCTGGGGAACCCTGAGTTGGCGATCTACAAGAGCTCACTACCACAGACTTCTAACAATGGTGCTGAGATGCTGCTCATTTTGTCTGAATGCTTCACATTGGTCCAATAGGCGGGCATATTGGACAGTGGGAGGAAACCTGACAAATGATAGCATAGGCATAGTTACAGCCCTGGTGATTGGCTGAGGAAAGTGCCTCAGTGCATGCTGGGTAAATGTATATATGCCAAGGGCACATGTGCTTAGGTCTTCGGCTGGAGAGCAGGGTCCCGGAGGGAGGGGACGGCAGCCCCTCCTCTGTACAAGCTGCCATGCGGCCTCAGGGGGTTAACCTGAGGGCCTGAATTGGAGTATAGCTGCAACCCAGATGTCCTGCAGAGCTGACTGGAAGGGAGACATGCCAGGAAGGATCTGTTTTGGCCTACACTGAATACAGATCTGTGTCATGGGGCTTGTCCTGTGAGGGACGCCCCTTCAGCTAGTAGAGTCAGTGGACAGATGTCCGTCAAAGGGGATGTTAGTGAGTGCCCTGAAGATAACCATTTGCACCAAGTCTGCTGCCAGAACAAGCAAAGAACTTATTCTTCCCATACAAGTGTTGTATGGTATAACAGGAAGTCTGTTACCACAATTAACCTGGTGAGGCCGAGTGAGAGTTGTCCTCATCTGTAGTTAGGTCCAGTTGGAGTATCCCACTATTCCCTTCTCCTATCCAAATTTACAACAATAAATACAAATGTATTACAGGGGTTTTTGCCACCTAAGTTACTATGTAAATAATGTCATATTTTTTAAATAAGAGTTTGGCTCCCTCTAGTGTCCTTTCTAATTAATGCTATTAAGACTTTTGTTTGGTTAGATTAAAGCCAAGCTACAAAGCATTGTGGGAGATGTAGTGAATGAGGAAGTGACTCAAGTGCTAAAACTCAGTCTGTGAACAACCTACCCACAATGCCCAGTTCACCTACCCACAATGCCAGGTCAGAGAACAGCCTGCTGGGTAAGCAAATAAAAGGGGCAGCACTGCGATTTTCCGGCCTCTTGGGACGCCATTCAAAGCCTGCCTGCAGGGAGGTCTGTGTGTGACCGATAGTCTGCGGCCTGGAAGGTGCGGAGCGGAATCGTTTGGTCTCTGAGGAGCTCCAGAGCACAGTCAGCTGGACCAGCGTGCGGATGGACCGGAGGATCTAGGATTTCTAAAGGGTTCCTTCATTTGTTATATCAGCCATCAGGAGTGGTGCAGTGTGACGGCACCAGCTTAGATCGAGACTGAGATACCAGTAAAGGAACCTTGCAAGCATCTGGGCCTGTTATGGTGAGCGGGCACTTGCCCAGATCAATATCGTGTACTCTTACCGTGTTACATAGCTACAGACTGCTAGTGGGACTTGTAGTCCCACAGAAGTATTCTCACTTGCATATAGCCTGCATAGAGCGGAACCGCATGATTGCTCTCCATGTGCTGTGAAGTTAATGTTGCAAAACATCCACCGCTAAGGAGGAATTAATACAAGTGCCTTTTGTCACAAGTACACAACTATTAACGCATTATTCAATCTACAGTCTACTGTGTACTTGTCTCTCTGTTGGATTTACAAATACTGCAGTTTAATACCTTGAGCTAGCTGAAGAAAGAAGACAAGGGACATGTATAATCTTTCACAAAGCACCTTGCATTGGGAACATTGCATTGCAATCTAGGGGGAGCACTTGAGCATAGGATATATTCATTGTGCTGTACTACTGTGTGTTCATAACCGTTATTGCTTATTTGGTGTGCATGCTTGACGGTCAGTGGCAAGGCGCTGAGTATAAATATTTGACAATATTGGACGTCTGTCTTACTGTGCACCTGTCTGCATGCACATCTTTATGTTGGGTATTGAATTATCCATTCCACGTTCATATTGATTGTTATCTACTGTCATTCTCCATATCTAAGTTACCACATTGTTTATTGTGCTAAGTATCTTTTCAGTAAATTTCTTATGTGGTTAATATACATTTGGTGTGAGATTATATCTATTACTGCAACCAGTGAAGTGACGGGTTCCAAGGATACGGTAAATTTACCATGTGGTGTACCATTACTGTTTCTCTTAGGTCTCACACTAATATCACTATACAGGTTTGCCAGAGGGTTTGAGTCTGTTCTTGGTGTTGATAGGGAGAGTACAGGATTAAACATTCATCAGCAGCTCCTACGGGGGCGAGTGCTACACAAAAAAACCTCCCAAACTCACAGATTCATTATTGTAAACGAGCCGATGGCAACGTGGGTGGTTGTGTGGAAACCCCTAGTAACTGGCTGCAATATCAGAAGGCAAAGCTCAGAGAAGTCTACACACAGCAATCCCTACAGGGGAAGTGCTACAAAACAGTAAGCTAATTAACAAATTGTCATCTAGACAAGCCTAGGTGAGTTAGATCAGTGCCCATCCGGACGGTTCGGTACCAGTATTCAAGAAGACCCAGGGTTGTCCAAATCTAATTAACCAGCTTTCTTTTCACATACATGTTAAAAGTGGTAAAGTCATCTTGCATTATATAACAGGACATCTTCCTGAATGCTTGCAGCTCCCTCAAATGCCAGGGCCCATAGTCAGTAGGCAAGAGGCTACCCTGCAATCCCCTCCAAAAGCCCCTGTCCCGGTTGGGTCTGTCACACATTTCTTCAATCACTTCCTGGTTTCCAGACCTAGGCAAATTATGACATAAATCCCAGGAGTCTTCAGGAAGGGAGGGAAGGTTTCCTCAGCTGAGCACACCCTCTTGCTCGCATGTCTCAATTAAGGGCAGGTGGATTGTAAGAAGTAAATGCTACATGAATCATCTGCCCTTACTCAAGATGGCCACTGCCAGAAATGCTAGGGGGGTGTTTTTAAAAGTGATTTCTCAGCAAAATAAAGACTGGGGACATGGATAGATGGGGGAGTTTGCTTTGAATATTAAAAATGAACTAAATAGTGTTTTTGGTTTGTTGTGCTCAGATCCAGTGTAGTTTCACTTTAAGGATATATTACGATTACACATCTGCAGTAATTTTTTTTTTCTTTCACATCTGCCTGCAGTTCACCTTTAATTCTGAATTGAAAAATGAAAAATGCAGCAGGAGGAGGGAGACTTTATGATGACGGACAGAGCCAAGAATGAGTCTTGGATATAAGATGCCAGAGAGTGATTTATATATATGATAAAAAAAAAATGTCAATGTAGAACATAAAAAGACAAACAAAAAGAAGGTTAACAACCCCTTACTGAAATGCCCATACAGCATGTCACAGAAACACAAAAACAATGTCTTAATTCCAATTAAGTTAATGAAGCAAACATAAGATTGCTTTGTGTGCATGAATATTTTTCCCTGGTGGAAGCACAGGGATAATAAGGCAACTATTTGAAGTGCTATTGATTGGGATTCAGCTGGTTAAGCAGTCACAGACCACTTAGCTGGCCTAGTTTGCATAAATTAGGTTAGAGGGAAGAAAGGTTTCTTTTTAATTTAAAGAGTGAGTAGGATGAACTGCTGCCAACTATGTGTGGTCTGCAGAGTGAGTGTATAACTCCAGCTCCTAAAGGAGAGCTATGAGTAGGGAAGAACTCATCTTACACAAGTCTACTTTGCCTTTCATCCCAGCCACCAACGATTTTGCAAAGTGCCGGTTCACACTGGGACGACTTGTCAGGCAACTTAGCCGCCTGACAAGTCACGTCCCGTTCTGTACAATGGAACCATTCTAATCGGAGCGACACAAGTCGCTCCGACTTAGAAAAAGGTTCCTGTACGACTTTGGGGGCGACTTGAGGCGACTTGCATTGACTTCTGTACAGAAGTCGTTTTGCAAGTCGCCGCTCCTGTCGTGTCCTGGGTCGCCTGAGGCAGTCGCGCTGCAAGTCGTGCTGCCTCAGTGTGAACCGACACTAATGCACAGACACAATTTCAAATACACTTCCTGAGAAAACCTTTCCTAAAAGCCATACTCTGGACTATTTTCTTTTTATGTTTCCTCAGATAGCACTAAAGGGGTTGTAAACCTTTGTGTTTTTTCACCTTAATGCATCCTATGCATTAAGGTGAAAAAACACCTGTCAGTGACCGGCCCCCCAGCACCACCCCCCCCCCATTTTACTTACCTGAATCCTCGAACTTGACCCGGCAGGGACGTGCTGTCTCTCTGCCTGGGGTTTTCGGCTCTTGATTGGGTAGATTGATAGCAGCGCAGCCATTGGCTCCCGCTGCTGTCAATCACATTGTTTTTTTCAGCATGGAGGTCCCCTTAAAATCCATATGCTCATTAAGGGGGCCGGTATGCTCATTAAGGGGGAACCCATGGCTGACGCTGACCCATGGCTGACCAATGGCTGACGCGTTTCGAAGGAGTACCTTCTTCCTCAGAGAAGGTACTCCTTTGAAAACACACCAGCCAGAAGTGGTCCTGATGTCTTCCCCCTTGCTGTCTAGAGACTGTCAGTGTCAGGGGCATATCAGTGGCCGCCGGGCAAATATGCGTGCACACAGGTGCACAAGAAGCTCTTCCAGGACAATTCTGCTCAATTCCCCACCAGGGGGCGCCGGAGCGCTCCCGCGTGTGCCCGTGCGCGCGCCCGTTCGCGCTAGCGCTGTTTGGCGCCAAGGCGCCTTTAAAAGGATGACAGGTGCTTCTGTCAGATGCTGTTTGTCTGCAGCTCTGTACCTGCGTTCCTGTTTCCCGTTTGATTTGTATTTACCTGTGACCCGGCTACGTCTGACTACTCTCCAGTCTCCAATCCGACCCAGCTTGCCTGACCTTGTTTATCTGATCATCTGTTGCCGAATCTCTGCCTGCCTGACTACTCTTGGATTACCCCTTTGCCATACCTGCCTGATCTCCTGCTGAAACGGACTGTCTGACTTGCTTTTGCCTGTGTCCTGGGACGCTGCTTCCAGCCTGCCTGTCAAGCACCCTGCCGCTGCCTCCTCAGCTACCTGCCTGTCTACCGGCCTGCATCCGCATACCTGCATCCGCAGCTCAGCCATCCCTGAGGGGCATTCTTCCAGACCATCATCTGCTTCTGCTGGAACCGCATCAGGCCCTCCTACCCACTGTGCTCAAGAGACCACTGTCCCCACTCCAGTGGCTCCTGAACCAGCGCTTAAGAGAGGTCTTCTTCTACCAGTCAGGCTCAACTACCAGGTACCTTACAGTACAAACAGCCATGACTGAGCCTGCAGGAGAGACCTCTCCCATCCAGGAGATCTGCACGCACTTAGCAGCACTTACCCAGGCAGTACAAACCTTACAGGACAGTTACAACAGACTGGAGGGCCAAGTATTAAACCTCAGTGGACCCAGTAATATGGCCCCTGCTGCAGCCGCTCCAGTACAGGCTGCTGCACCGCCCTCTGTGGTAATGCTTCCACCTGAACCAAGAGTGCCTACCCCCGAAAAGTTTTCTGGTGATCGAACAAAATTTGTGGCCTTCCGCAGCACTTGCCAACTCTATTTTGCCCTACAGCCACGGACTTTTTCCTTGGAGGCCACCAAGGTGGGATTTGTTATATCCCTCCTTCAGGGGGAACCCTTGACCTGGGCTCACCGCCTGCTTGAAACCAACGCTGCACAGGTCCAGTCCCTGCCCGCCTTCTTTGAAGCCATGGCCCAGCTCTATGAAGATCCTCAACGAACTGCCACCGCTGAGGCAGCTTTGTTCGCGCTCCAGCAAGGCCGTAGGCCGGCCGAGGACTATGTAACAGACTTTCGACGCTGGAGCGCGGACACTCAATGGAACAACGCAGCCCTGCGTCATCAGTTCCGCATGGGGCTGTCTGAGGGTCTGAAGGATGAGCTTGCTCGAGTTGGGATGCCTGATACCCTTGAGGAACTCATCACCATTACCATCCAGATTGACCGACGCCTTCGTGAGCGCCGGTCTGAACGCTCTTCCCAACCAACACGCCCTATGTGGATGACTCCAAGAGTCCCGGTTCCTGCCTCCCGATACCTACCTTCTGCTTACCCGAGTCCAGTCACCCAAACAACCGAGGCTCCTGAACCGATGCAGCTAGGACTTATGCGGGCTACCCTGACCCCGGAGGAACGGGCACGCAGACGCCAGTTAAACCTCTGTCTCTACTGTGGTGGGACGGGCCACTATGTGAACAACTGTCCAGTAAAGACTCGTAAGTGCTTTTCTTCTACTCCAACCTGTTTATCTGCTTTAACCGCCAATACAACTCAACTTGTCCTTCCCCTCTCATTGCAGCTCCAGGGAAGAACAATCCAGGTCAACGCCATTTATGACTCCGGGGCATGTAGTTGCTTTGTGGACTCTGCTTTTGCCACCCAACAGAATCTGCCTTTAAAAAACAAAACACATAGACTCTCAGTTTTCTTGGCCGATGGTTCCCATATAAAATCTGGACAAGTCTCTCAGGAAACCTTCCCGCTGCCTGCCACCTGCTCATCCCAGCATCAAGAGATCCTAACCCTGGATGTTATTTCATCTCCATTATTTCCAATCATCTTGGGCATGCCCTGGCTTCAGGCCCACAACCCTCTGGTTGACTGGGTCACGGGCGAGATCAAGTTCCAGTCACCCTACTGCAAAAAACATTGTCTACCAGAAGCCTCTAACCCTGCTGCCACCTTACTTTGTATGGACATTGATCCAGACCTACCCCAAGATGTACCAGAGGTCTATCGGGAATTTGCGGATGTGTTCAGCAAGAAGGGGGCAGACACCTTGCCTCCCCATCGTCCCTATGACTGCCCAATTGAGCTGCTTCCTGGGGCTGAAATTCCTTTCGGGCGTATTTTTCCGCTGTCTGAAAAAGAGCAAGAGGCACTTAAGATTTATTTAAACGAAAATCTTGAAAAGGGCTTTATCCGACCTTCCACTTCACCAGCTGGTGCCGGAATTTTTTTTGTTTCTAAGAAGGATCAGTCTCTTCGTCCCTGTGTGGACTATCGGGAGTTAAACAACATTACAGTCAAGAACCGTTACCCACTGCCACTGATACCTGAACTGTTCCAGAAGCTGAGATCTGCTACTATCTTTACCAAACTGGATCTGAGAGGGGCCTACAATCTGGTCCGCATTCGGGCCGGGGACGAGTGGAAAACGGCTTTCAGAACCCGTTTCGGACACTACGAATACCTCGTCATGCCCTTTGGTCTATGCAATGCCCCCGCCACGTTCCAGCATCTGGTCAATGACGTGTTTAGAGATTTCCTGGACATCTTTTTAATTGTCTATCTGGATGACATTCTAATCTTCTCCAGTTCACTTGAGCAGCACAGGGAACATGTCCGTAAAGTCTTGATCCGACTCCGTTTGCACAGACTGTATGCTAAGGCGGAGAAGTGCGAATTCGAACAGCAGGAGATCCAGTTTTTGGGATTGGTAATCTCTCCAACCGGCATCAAAATGGACCCTCAGAAGGTATCTGCTGTGTTAGAGTGGCCTGCTCCCATGGACAAAAAAGGTGTACAACGCTTCATTGGGTTCGCAAACTTCTATAGGAAGTTCATTAGGGGGTTTTCTGCTATTATATCCCCCATCACGCAGCTGACTAAGCAGAACTCCCGTTTCCATTGGAACTCAGAAGCCCAGAGGGCCTTTGAGGAATTAAAGAAACGTTTTACATCAGCTCCGATCCTCAGCCATCCGGATCCATCCTTACCTTTTATTCTGGAGGTTGATGCATCTGAAGTAGCCGTGGGTGCTGTTATTTCCCAACGACAAGGCAACAAGGACTTGATGCACCCCGTAGGGTTCTTTTCCAGGAAACTTTCACCTGCAGAGCGGAACTATGATGTGGGGGATCGAGAGCTACTCGCTATCAAGACAGCTTTGGAGGAATGGAGGTACTTGCTAGAAGGTGCAGTTCACCCAGTACTGATTTATACAGACCACAAAAATCTCGAGTACTTAAGATCCGCCAAGAGGTTAAAACCCAGACAGGCCCGTTGGGCTCTATTTTTCACACGATTCTGTTTCCATATTACCTATCGGCCCGGATCCAAGAATGTAAAACCGGACGCGCTGTCGCGCATGTTCGATAACCCTAAAGACTTTTCGGTACCTGACACTATCTTGCCGGCAAATAGCTTCCTCCTTCTTCAAACAGATCTTCTGTCCATAATCAGAGAAGCATCTCCAGAACCCTCAAGCCTTCAGGGATCCTCTTTAACACCTCGTGATGGACTTTTGTGGAGAGGAAGTCAAATTTTTGTGCCAGAGAGTGCCCGAGTCAAGGTGCTGACACTTCTGCATGACCACCCACTTGCAGGACATTTTGGGGTACGCACTTTTGGTGGCCTAACCTAAAAGAATTCTGCAAAACATACGTCAACTCATGTTCTGTCTGCATCCAGAATAAAACTCCTAGGAACAGAGCTTGGGGTTTACTGAGACCATTACCTATACCAGATAGGCCCTGGAGGATGATAGCGATGGACTTTATAGTAGAACTGCCTTGCTCGGAAGGATGTTCGGCGATCCTTGTGGTGGTCGACCGACTATCCAAAATGGCCCACTTCGTGGCCCTAAAGGGAACACCTTCTGCTGTGGAGACGGCCCGTGTATTCATCAAGGAGATTGTCAGGTTACATGGAATCCCTGCAAATATAGTGTCCGACAGAGGGGTGCAGTTC
The DNA here is from genome assembly GCA_037952925.1 of Lithobates clamitans. NCBI lineage: Eukaryota > Metazoa > Chordata > Amphibia > Anura > Ranidae > Lithobates > Lithobates clamitans. The sequence continues at coordinate 783,984 of JBBGZY010000309.1, forward strand.
ACATCACGTTTTTGGAGAGCACTTTGTGAGATCCTGAAAATTGAACTAGCCCTGTCCTCAGCATACCATCCCCAAACAAATGGGCAGACTGAAAGGACAAATCAGACTCTAGAGCAGTACATAAGGTGTTTTACATCTTTTGTACAAGATGATTGGGTATCTCTGCTGCCCCTAGCGGAATTCGCTTACAACAATGCCAGCCACTCTGCTACCGGTCAATCCCCTTTCTTTTCCAACTATGGTTTTCATGCATCTTTTTTACCAGATTTTCTTTCAGAATCTCCAGTTCCAGCGGTCCAGGACACAGTGCAGTTCCTTAGTCATAATAACCAGATCTTACGGGAAGCAATATCCAAGGCACAAGCGGACAACAAGAGGTTCTTTGATCAGAAAAGGAGAGGAGACCTAAACCTTCAGCTTGGTGACAAGGTATGGCTGTCTACTGATAATATTAGATTAACCTGTCCCACTAAGAAGCTTGCTCCTAAGTTCATTGGGCCCTTCCCTGTGAAAAGAAAAATTAATGAGGTGTCCTATGAACTGTGTTTACCTGATTCACTCAAGATTCACCCTGTGTTTCACGTGTCACTCTTGAAACCTGCTGTAGATGACCCTTTTCCTGACAGGGGCACCAGGGTCCCTGAACCGGTTCTGGTGGACGGCAATGAGGAATATGAAGTGGAGGCCATCCTTGATTGCAGGAAGAGAGCTGGGCAAGTACAGTTTTTGATTAAGTGGAAGGGGTATGGGCCTGAAAATAATTCATGGGAACCTGATTGTAATATCCATGCCAGACGTTTAATCCATGCTTACTTCTCTGCTCATCCTGAAAAGAAGGGTATTCTGGGCATCCGGAGGCTGCCCGTTGGGAGGGGGCAATGTCAGGGGCATATCAGTGGCCGCCGGGCAAATATGCGTGCACACAGGTGCACAAGAAGCTCTTCCAGGACAATTCTGCTCAATTCCCCACCAGGGGGCGCCGGAGCGCTCCCGCGTGTGCCCGTGCGCGCGTTCGCGCGTTCGCGCTAGCGCTGTTTGGCGCCAAGGCGCCTTTAAAAGGATGACAGGTGCTTCTGTCAGATGCTGTTTGTCTGCAGCTCTGTACCTGCGTTCCTGTTTCCCGTTTGATTTGTATTTACCTGTGACCCGGCTACGTCTGACTACTCTCCAGTCTCCAATCCGACCCGGCTTGCCTGACCTTGTTTATCTGATCATCTGTTGCCGAATCTCTGCCTGCCTGACTACTCTTGGATTACCCCTTTGCCATACCTGCCTGATCTCCTGCTGAAACGGACTGTCTGACTTGCTTTTGCCTGTGTCCTGGGACGCTGCTTCCAGCCTGCCTGTAAAGCACCCTGCCGCTGCCTCCTCAGCTACCTGCCTGTCTACCGGCCTGCATCCGCATACCTGCATCCGCAGCTCAGCCATCCCTGAGGGGCATTCTTCCAGACCATCATCTGCTTCTGCTGGAACCGCATCAGGCCCTCCTACCCACTGTGCTCAAGAGACCACTGTCCCCACTCCAGTGGCTCCTGAACCAGCGCTTAAGAGAGGTCTCCTTCTACCAGTCAGGCTCAACTACCAGGTACCTTACAGTCAGTTCCAGGACTGATTGCCACAAACAGGTGGCTTTTACAAGCAATCATTTTCCACATGATTGTGAGTAGTTTTTTAAATTATTTTTATTAATAAATTATCTTGGGATAATACACAAGGCTGGTGCCCCCCCACCCCTTATTTTTATCTTTTTTTTTGTATCTATTAGGATATCCCCTATCCTTGAGAAAAGCAAGGTCAGAGACACTAACCCTTGAGTCATAGATCGCCCGGTCACCTCACCAATGCACAAGAGTGTTTGTTTGCTATCATCATTGTAAGCACCCCTGATCATTGTAAGCACCCCCATCAGTAGTAAATGGTTTCTCCCATCTCTGTAACTGATACATTCTGCTGAAGAGCTTGTTCTTTGAAAAACAACAGACGCACTGGCTGGATCACCACCTGAAAATAGAAAAAAGAAAGCTTAAAAAAGAAAACAAATGCAGCCATCACATCTAAGAAATGGTAAGCTGAAATATAATAAATGTTTACTTTTGGCTTCAATACTGTTTTATTTGCTTAAAGACAGTATAGAAGAGGGAGGTCACTGGCTTGGCTCCAACATTTTGCTCAACGCTTTACAAAATGAATTACAAATACTTTGACCGAAAAGAGTTAGCTGTCTAAAGGTTTTATTCCTCTTTGGTACACTAACATTTGGTGCAGGAAGGTAGAAATAATGCTAAAAAAGAAACTTGGGTTTTCTTGGGTTGACCAAGGTGACCTGGAACCTGGAGGTCGTTCAGGAATAAGAATTGGTTCTTTTAGATCTAGTAGTCTCCTACAAATCTACAATCAATGCCCAGTACTAGATTGATAAGCAAGGCTTGACTCCTCTTTAATGTGGCCACTCAAGTCACACTGCAGCCTCATTTTATATGGACAGCGAATGTGGCTGCTGTAACCTCGAGGAGAGCTAACTTCCAATGTATCAACTTTGTGTAGCTTAGCTTGATATTCAGTGATTATCTACTGTTGCTCACAATGGACAATTTCTATTTGCTGAAACCAATTTGCTTAATGTAGCATTAATGTGTCAAACATACGATTGCAATAATTGGAGACTTGGTAAATCCTTATGGCGTACTTATCTATTGAGTATTTATTATTATAACTCTTTGCTAGTAAGTGGTAATTTGGGGTCACTGGCCTGTTAAATTTAAGCTTCAGCTTACCGTAGTCAAATACTGTTTCTGCACTGATTTTGAAATAATGGGAACTGCCTTCCAAAAGAAGACAAAGATTCAAGGTCTAAGAAACACGGCCATGATGTAGCATGAGAATTTAGCCTATGTGCTAACGGGAGTCATGTAGAATACTTTTAATTAAAACTGTTATTAAACATTCAGTATATGTTGTTGTGAAGAGACCTCACAGTGGAACGTGCTGCATTGTAATAAGTTAGACAATTCCCTTCCGGATTGAGAAGGCTTAGACAGAATGGAGCCAACACTTATCCCAAAGCAGGATCTTGACTTGAATAATTTGAGCTTACATGAAATTTTTAAAAGTAAGCTGACTCTAATGAAGAAACAGGTGAAATTACCATGAAGATAAGAAAGTTAAAAAGTTATTTCTACCTCATTATGAACAAACTTTGTTGGGTTCAAGTACTTGCTGGCTTTTCATATAGATTTGGAATTCCAATAGAGGGCAGAGGTGGGGGACTCGAGTCAAATTACTTGACTCGAGTCAGACTCGAGTCACCTGTTTGAGGACTTGCGACTTGCTTGACAAAATTAAATAAATTACTCGACTTGACTTTGACTTGTCACTAATGACTTGCGACTTGACTTTGACTTGGGCTATTTGACTTGCAATGACTTGGCACCACCAGTGCTGTGTCTTGGCCTAGGCAAAAGCCGCCCCTCCCCCACAAAAGAAAGCTCCCCCCGAGTCCCGGCTTTGGGGTAGATCAGTATTTTGACTTAATTTGTGACTTGACCAAAATAAATGACTTGACTTGACTTGCTTGACTTCTAGCAGAGACTCGACTTGACTTGCTTGCTTTTCGCCACAGTAACTTGGGACTTGCTTGTGTCTTGAAGGTTAAGACTTGAGACTTGCTTGTGACTTGCACATGTATGACTTACTCCCATCACTGGTAGAGGGAGTTTCATGCTATAGTTATGGCAGTGACTAGGGGAGAGCTAGAGAGGAGCTCATCATGAGGGCAAATAATGTCTAGGGCATTTTCTAACCTGTCCGAGTGTGGGAGATGCAGCGTTGTGCGGTGAGTAGTGAACACACAGAGTCCAGGTTTTGCAGTAACATTATGTTGTAGAAAGGTTCAACAAATACAATAGGCCCAGCAGGGAGCACACCCAACCAGAATCACTTACAACAGAGACAGCCATGGACCAGCGATATGCAGATTGGAAGATGCGGACAGCGTCCGCCATAAGGAGCAGAATGCAGGCTGGCTGGTCCACACCCAACAAGGAAGGCTTCCTGAGAGGTAGACGTAGGCCCTGAAGTGTCCCTACTCCTCCAGAACCTTTCCCTGTCTCTAAGTATTGTCCTTGACAGACGGGGATCCTTACCCTTTGCTAGCTACTATCACAAAGCGTGCCAAGCCTGGGATCTGGAGTCGTAGCCTCCCTGACAGTATTCCCGAGCGTGGCTCGGGGTTAAATTTCAGCACCATTAGCGGTAACCCCGAGCCACACTCGGGATTGCATTGTAGGATCCTGGTACTTACCTTGTCCCCAGGATCCTGTGATGTCCCCCCGCGGTGTCTGCAGGCTCTGTCCTCCTTCTGAAGCCGAAGCATCTCTGTGCCAGGCTCCGTTCCCTGCGAGCGTCACAACGCACGGGGCGGAGCCTGGCGGCAAATTCAGAAAATGTAAAAATCATAACACATACAGTACTGTAATCTTACAGATTACAGTACTGTATGAAATTATTTCACATCCCTTTTGTCCCCAATGCTTTGTCCAGCGCCCTGCATGCAGTTTTATATTATATATACTGTTCTTTCTGCCTGGAAACTGGAGATTGCCCATAGCAACCAAAAAGTGTCCCTTTATGTCAAAAGTGGCTTTAGACCAGCTAGAAAACAGCGATAGTAAATTAGAACACTTGCAGAATTGAGCGATAGTGAATTGTGAGGAAATTTATTTTATTATTATTATTATTATATTATTATTTTTTAAAATTATTTATATTTATTTATTTTATTATAATGTATGATTTTGTGTTTCAAACTTTCTCATACCCGGGATATCTACTAGACTCTTGTTTGGACAAATTTAAGTGTGTTATTGTTAAGAAGTACAAGCCTACAATATAAAACGCCAAATTTCCATGCAAAATAATTGTACCGCTTTTAGCACCTAAAATTCGACATAATCATACCGCTAGGGAGGTTAAATAGACTCTGTCTGACTCAAGATGTCTGCCAGAGTCACATGCAGCACCCACACCCAGATAGCTTCACCCTTGTAACCGAGGAAACCACAGAGGAACCAAGTTCCCCCAACTGCATTGCTGCTGCGGTCGAGCGCCACCTACAGTGGAGAATACAGACTGCACCTGCCTACATGAGTGCCCATTCCTCTAACTAAATCTTTCTTGCTGCATCACCAAAAACAAAGATTGGTTCATTTCCATCTCATGTTAACCTTAAAAAAGTCTTCTTTGTGTCATATAGGAGACCAGCCCCACTGTCCTCAATGCGCAGCAAGTCAGGATTAAAATCTCTAAAATAATTCCTTTTTATGTAGACTAGAAGCTTTTATCCTTTTTTCAGAAATAAAAGACAAATATTAACAGAGAACGCCATGTTAATTTGCTTTCACCCAAATAGCCTGCAGTGTAGAGAATTACCTGTCTGTTTTCTGCATCAATGATTCTGACAACTCCCAACTAGTGTTCAGATTTCAATCAAAATTCCATTTGGTTGCATTTTTTTTTTTTTTCGTTTTTCTTTTTTTATTCAAACATAAAAACAACTCAGTGTGGGCACAGATAGGATACATTGGGGTTGATTTACTAAAACCGGAGCGTGCAAAAGCTGGTGCAGCTCTGCATAGAAACCAATCAGCTTCCTGATTTTTTTATCAAAGTTTAATTGAACAAGCTGAAGTTAGAAGCTGATTGGCTACCATGCACAGCTGCACCAGATTTTGCACTCCCCAGTTTTGGTAAATCAACCCTATTGCCAGTTAGACGTAATATATCCAAAGTACATACAGCAGTCATTTACTAAAGGCAAATAGACTGTGCACTTTGCAAGTGCAGTCGCTCCAGTGCTTAGTAAATAAAGAGGAGCTCTGCTGACTTCCATTGTTCAATCATGTGCAAGCAAAAATCTATTTTTTTTTTCTATTTTCCTTGCATGTGATTGGGTATTCTTTGTAAAGATCTCCTTAAACACCCTGGCACGATGTCCACACCACTCACCGTCCTCGGACAACCCATCACCCCCAGCACTAAAGCCAAAAGCCTTGGAGTCATCTTTAACTCAGACATGACGATGGATGCACAAATAGGATCAGTAGTCAGTGGATCCCACTACCTTCTTCGCCTATTGCGTAGACTCATCCCCTTCAACCCAGAAGGAGATACAGCAGCAGTAGTTGGAACAATCAATTCCCAACTCGACTACGCAAATTCCCTCTACCTAGGACTTCCAAAATACCAAATTTCACATCTACAAATCATCAAGAACACAACAGCCAGACTGGTAACTGAAAAAAACCCTGGGAATCAATCCCCCAGTCCCTGAGGACCCTCCATTGGCTAGCCATAAAGGACTGGGTTACATTTAAGACCCTCTGCCTCACTCACAAATGTACACAAGGAAAAACCCCCAAAATACCTCTGTGACAAAATAAAGCACTACACCCCAGGTCGCCCTCTCCGGTCAACTAACCAGAACCTCCTCCACATCCCCAAGACCCGTTATAAGTTCACCTTTGTCACCTCAGCTCTGTAACTCCCATTGAGGGAACCATACACGGAATACCTCACCCCCTCCCTCCTGGGACTCACAGAACTACCCACAACTTTTGAACCTCATACATCACCCAGAACTTGAACACCAGGAGGAGGAACCAGGCAGCCTGCGATATCACAGACATCCATAGCTTTCTACCACCCAAGCCTTATCCGACCCAGTTGGGCGTATGCCCTACTGGGTCCATCGCATCTGGTAAGCCTTCATCTTTTTCGGTGGTAGCCAGCTTGTCTGCAGTTTTGGGATACTGGATCATTACAGTGTTTATCCATATGACTGAAGCTTTGTTGTTTACTGTTGGACCCCCAACAGTGCATTACGTGTTTTTTCAGCCTTGAACGGGTCTCCTCATTGGTGATCCCTTTTACTGTGTACCTACTCACCCAGGGTAGATTAGGTCCTAGCGCTACACTTTTTTCTGTTTTCTGAACAAAGGTTCGCAGTCAAAGGACCACGGCTATGGAACGCTCTACCCGCGGACATCCGCTCGGAAGAAAACCATCTGGCCTTTAGGAAGAAGCTCAAGACCCATCTCTTCTGAAGACCCAGATGGGCACTGGTGGCAAAAGTGCCTTTAGGCGATTTAGATTGCATATGTAGCGCTATACAAGTTATTAATTCATTCATAAAGATAAAGTGTTACTAAACCCACAGTAGTAAAATCAGTGTGTATATATGCAGTAAAGCATGCTTGTTATCCTCACTGTGGAACCTAAGGGGTTAATTCTTTGCATTGTGTATAAAGGCTGTTTGATCCTGTCTTCTCTGGTTTTCCCCTTCTTCCTCTGTCTCCAAAAAACAGCCTGATATTTACAAAGCCAGGGGATGGGCTGCACATGCTCAGTTTGGTATTTATTGCTGGAGAGTTTTTTTTTTTTTTTTCTTGGGAGGGTGCATGTGATCAGCACAGGGCCAATCAGCACTGTCCAGACAGAGGGTCAGGGAAGAATGAAAACTCCTCCTACAAGCCTTACTAGGAACTGATAGACGTCACTATATACTGCTGATGAGAAAAGGCATTTATCATTTTATATTTACTAAAATAATTGCATAAAAAATAAATACAAATAATAAAATAATACGATTTTGGAACTGTGGATCGAGTTCTATCTATCTCTATCTCCTACCTTCTGTGAGGATTTCTGTGTACTGTGGGAGACCAGATATAGTGAATGTAGGTTCTGGGTTCAGTAACACTTTAAGCTTTACCTCATTTACTAAGCTGTAGAGCATACGCTCTTCAAAGGTGCACAGTCTATTTGCCTATAGTAAATCAAACCAAGGGTTCAAGTAATCCAAAATAAGTATAACAGAGAGTGCCTATACAACAGAACAATGGTAATGCCCCAAGGGTACATACAAAAGCATGGGAAAAGAAGGGTGGGAGAGTTGGTATGGGAAAGGTTAAGGGAAAGAAATAGGCAATATGGGTGGTGAAGGGGGAAGGGGGATGGAAATAGGAGGCAGTGAAAGTCAAAGCCAGTCAACAAAATTGGTTTTGTGGAACAGCATCCATGGTCCCCTGTTATAGAATATCAGGAAATCCTCACAGAAGGTAGGAGATAGATAGAACTCGATCCACGGTTCCAAAATCGTATTATTTTATTATTTGTTTTTATTTTTTATATTTGTATTTTAGCATTTTAATCATTTTTTTTAATGGTGTCAGTCTGTATGGCCATGAGTTGTTCATAAAATATGACCTGCAAGACACAGTGCTGAAGTTACATAGTTACATAGTAGGTGAGGTTGAAAAAATACACAAGTCCATCAAGTCCAACCTATGTGTGTGATTATATGTCAGTATTACATTGTATATCCCTGTATGTTGTGGTCGTTCAGGTGCTTATCTAATAGTTTCTTGAAATGATCGATGCCCCCCGCTGAGACCACTGCCTGTGGAAGAGGATTCCACATCCTTGCCGCTCTTACAGTAAAGAACCCTCTATGCCGTTTAAGGTTAAACCGCTTCTCTTCTAATTTTAGTGAATGGCCGCGTGTCTTTTTAAATTCCCTCTCGCTGAAAAGTTTTATCCCTATTGTGGGGTCACCAGTACAGTATTTGTACATTGAAATCATATCGCCTCTCAAGCGTCTCTTCTCCATAGAGAATAAGTTCAGTGCCCGCAACCTTTCCTCATAACGAATATCCTCCAGACCCTTTATTAGCTTTGTTGCCCTTCTCTGGACTCTCTCCTGTTCCAGCACATCCTTCCTGAGCACTGGTGCCCAGAACTGGATGGCATACTCCAGGTGCGGCCGGACCAGAGTCTTGTAGAGAGGGAGAATTATCGTTTTATCACTGGAGTTAATCCCCTTTTAATCGCCTCAGAAGAAGTCACATGACGACACGCACGTAAGGCGTAGCTATCTCACACGCTAACACGTCACTTCCGGGTGTTGAGTGCAGAGCTGTGGAACGCACGCCGACTCTTCGCCTGCAGACAGTGTGTGTGTTTTTTTGTTTTTTATTTGGTCTTTTTATCTGCACTTATACTGCATTTAAATGATGCGATTTGGATCGCTTTTAAATAATATGTAACTTTTAAATAAATAATCTGAATTACGTCATGCGAGTCCGTCTTTCTCTGGTCTTATGAGGACACCAGGAGCTGGTACACTGGGAAAGCAGCAACAAAGTACTGCTATAAGATCTGGACAGTGGACTGGGAGCCCAGCAGTCTAAACGGAGGAGCAACAGCCACACCGAGAAGAAACCAACACACTCACTTTCGCCTACTACCCCTGCAGGGGTACCCGGATCTGGTGAGTGGGGTATCAAGGGGGAGCACAAAAGTCACCCTGACCTGTACACCTGAGGATAAAGTCTATATAGGACAGGGATATGCAATTAGCGGACCTCCGGCTGTTGCAGAACTACAAGTCCCATGAGGCATAGCAAGATTCTGACAGCCACAAGCATGACACCAAGAGGCAGAGCATGATGGGACTTGTAGTTTTGCAACAGCTGGAGGTCCACTAATTGCATATCCCTGATATAGGACATCGAGGATACTCACATATGTCACTTTTTAGGAAGATCTAGTGAAAACTACTTTTTTCCATTTCCACTTATCGTATGAATATTGGATACTGCTGCTGAACTCATATTTACCCGGTATCAATTTTCCTTGTGATTTTATCCCACTTGTTGACTTTCCTTGTATTTTTTTGGGATATATATCATTTCTCCCATTTGGGGACTGATACGCTGTACACAATTATCTATTTTGCTTTTTTTGATCACAGGTGTCTGATTATAGGGCACTTGTACTACTATACTATATGTTTTTTAGGTTGATGTTTTTGCACTAGGTGTATAACTATTGGGTTGTAGTATTGGACACAATTTAGTGTACTTTAGGGTTAATAGCACCCATTGCAGGTGATATCTGGCCTCAAGTGCACTTAAGGATTTATAATTAACACTAGGATGTAAATCACTCATTCATAGGTGACACTAGTTTGGATCACTTTTTTAGGTTATTTATCACAGATTTGCAAATTCACCCATAGAAGAGTGACAGCAGTTAGGATCACTTTTCAGGGTATTTATCACAACTCTGCCTACACTAAGGATCATCCTCCTCATAAGAGCTTATAAAGGGAGGATTGGACCGAGCAGCAACCACTTATTGTACACATATCCCCTGTTTGATGGCCCCTGGGAAGAGCGACCCAAATGGGATTCGCTCCTCATAGGTGGCATAAAGCAAGGGGTTTAAACAGATATAATTATTAAATTCATTTATACCACTTTGGAAGGTTCACTATCACTTTGGATACATTCACCCAATAGGGAGCGGATTTTATAATTACCTAATATGGAGTGTATTCTATTTAAAATCATAGTATCACAAGCTAAACTACAGTAGGACTTAAATACACCTCTACCCACACTATTATTTAATTGGAGGGCAGCGCCATTTACCCCAACACCAAACATACTTTACACAATCCCCTTTAATGCATGCCAATATTCTGTTTACTTTGCTTGCAGCAGTTTGCATGCCACCACTGAGCCTAGGATCTACTAGGACCCCCAGGTCCTTCTCCATCCTAGATTCCCCCAGAGGTTCTCCCCCTAGTGTATAGATTGCATTCATATTTTTGCCATCCAAATGCATTATTTTACATTTTTCTACATTAAACCTCATTTGCCACGTAGTTGCCCACCTCATTATTTTGTTCAGATCTTCTTGTAAAGTTTCCACATCCTGCGGAGAAAATATTGACCTGCTTAGCTTTGTACAGTCCGCAAATACTAAGATTGAACTGTTTATCCCATCCTCCAGATCGTTTATGAATAAATTAAATAGGATTGGTCCGAGCACAGAATCCTGGGGGGGACCCCGCTTTCCACACTGGACCATTCTGAATACTCCCCATTTATCACTACCCTCTGGACTTGCCCCTGTTGCCAGTTTTCAATCCATGTACTCACCTTATGGTCTATGCCGACAGACCTTAGTTTGTACAGTAACCGTTTATGGGGAACTGTATCAAATGCCTTTGCAAAATCCAGATACACCACATCTACGGGCCTTCCTTTATCTAGATGGCAGCTCACTTCCTCATAGAAGGTTAATAGATTGGTTTGAAAATAACGATTCTTCATGAATCCATGCTGATTACTGCTAATGATACAGTTTTCACTACTAAAATCTTGTATATAGTCCCTTATCATCCCCTCCAAGAGTTTACATACTATTGATGTTAGGCTAACTGGTCTGTAATTCCCAGGGATGTATCTTGGCCCTTTTTTAAATATTGGTGCTACATTGATTTTTCTCCAGTCAGCTGGTACCAACGTGCACCATGACAGCCGGGTCTACATAATGAAACTAGACAAGGTTGTCCACCTCCCCCCCTGTTGTTTGCTATTTCCCTTGAACCTTTCTTAGCAAATATCAGACATAACAGTAGCATCCAAGGATTCAAAGTGGGCCCAAAAATACACAAATACGCAGCGTATGCAGATGACAGTCTGTTCTTTATCCAACAACCACATATTTCTCTGCCGAACCTTATGTCCGCCTTCCAAACCTTCCAAACTCTGTCTAATTTTAAAATAAACCTATCTAAATTGGAAATTCTAAATATTAACATTCCCAATTCCACTGCCTTGCGATTAAAACCTAAATTTCCCTTCCAATGGAAAACAGACACTTTAAAATACCTAGGTATTCATCTTACTCCCCACCTTCACTTCCTTTTCAGACTAAACTACATCCCATTACTCAACAGCATTAAGTCAGACTTGAGACAATGGTCCTCTCTCCAACACTTGGCTAGGGAAAATAAATATTATTAAAATGAACATTCTTCCTAGAGTCCTTTTAGTCTTTCAAATGTTGCCTTTGGGTGTGCCTGTAGGGTTCTTCTCTATTCTACAGACCATGATATCCTGCTTCGTTTGGAAGGGCAGACACCCTAGGATAGCCAGAGCGATCCTTTTCCGCTCCAAAATGGCAGAAGGTCTGGCTCTTCCAAACTTTAAGGCCTATTACCATGCCATTGCACTATCTAGGATTTCCGATTGGAAGTATGCTAGTGATACTAAATTATGGGTTAAATTGGAACACGAGCGGAGTGGTGCTGACTTGTCTATCATGCTCTGGATTCCACGCTCTTTCAGAGCCTTTTTGCCCACTACTTCTCCACTAACTGCCTCCACACTTGCACAGGCTTCCTTCATGGACAAATGGAGATACAAACAATTACAACAATTTGTTCACTCTATTCCACATCCAATACGGAATGTTCAAGAACTAACGCCGGTTGAATATATGTTCTTTCACAAAGACCCTCCACTTCATTGTATCTCACAATTCTATAAAGCTATTATACAGCTGCATAACCCCTTGCACCCGGAATTCCTCAATAAATGGGATTCTGATTTGAACTTGCACGTCTCTGAAGATCAGAGGGATAAAATACTACAGTTTGCTCATGTTTCTTCTACTTCCTCTAAGACAGCCGAAATGAACTACAAGCTGTTGACAAGATGGCACTATACCCCAGCTAAATTGTATAGTGTGTTCCCCTTCCAGTTCCCCGCTGTGTTGGAGGAATTGCGGGAACACAGCAACCCACGCCCATATATGGTGGTCGTGCCCAGTTATCCAAAGCTTCTGGTCAAATATAATTCGTCTTGTGAACCAAATAACGAGCTTCTCCTTACCCCTAGATCCATGGACTATACTTCTGCACAATACATTGGAAACATTTGGTTCTTATAAGCGTTCCCTTACCCCACACCTGCTGAACGCCGCCAAAGCCCTCATCCCAGCCATCTGGGGCCAACCCTCTGACCCTTCACTGAAAAATTGGATACAGTCAGTGGACAACACCTGCCTTATGGAAGAACTCACCCTTATAGCCAGAGATAATCTAAAACGCCACACCGCAACCTGGTCCCAGTGGAACTAAGCCCCCCTCCCCATCTGCTCCTCTACTCACTCACCGCTCATCTTCATGCCATAGCCAGCCGCCCAGGACACTCAGCGGCTCCAGCCAGCCCCCCCCTGCAGTTGCACCAGACCCCCTCCCCCCTTGTCCGCACCGACCACTGTTACCCGGACCCCTCAGGCTAGCCGGCCGGCCGCCAGGCCACTCCACGGTCCGGCCGGGACCCCTCCCCTCCTATCCGCACTTACCACTGCGGACGCTGCCCAGTCAGCCGGCCGGCCGCTCAGGAAATTCCGCGGCTCCGGCCTAGCTTCGGCTGCTAGCCGGCAGCACTCCTCACTCCTCCTATCACCGCCCGGTCGCCCGATCGGCGGGCCGCCCCCCCCCCCCTCTTCCCTGCTGGATCATCCTCACCGGATCCCCCGCTACCTTCTGTGGACAGTCCGGGGCATCATCGCAGGACAGCCCGCGGCTTGGGCCTAGCCGGCGGCCATCTTGGAACCCCTATCACCTTCCAGCCGCGGCTCGGGCCCAGCCGGCGGCCATATTGGTACACTCAGACCTACTGTGCAGCTACTGAGGACCCGGTCCAGCCTCATCCCCCCCTGAGTGACCCGCTACCCAAGGTCCCTCCTTCAGTTGCCCCCGCCCCCCCCCCCCTGGACACCACCGCAGCCGCAGTCTAACCACCTCATTCTAGCCACTAGATTCGGTGGGACAGACCACGGCTGCGACCTAGTTCCAGCAGCCAGCCACCCACACCCCCTCCCATTATTGTCTTGCAGAGCACGGGCCACGCCACACCTGAAATCACCCATCCTGCGACCACTGGACCTCACCGCAGGGGCTCTGGTTATCAACCGGAGTCCACTCAACTTTAATCATCACAGACGCAGCCACCGCACCACCTACCGGTAAGTAGCATCAGATCCCCCCCCCCTTCGTCCGCTGGACCATCCATTCAGGTAAGCACAGGGGTACGTTAGCAGTTGATCCAGGGATTCTTGATCGCCCCTCGGGGGGGTCAGGAAGGAATTTTTTCCTCTGCTGCACCATTGGCACTCGCAGGCAGGGGTTTTTCGCCTTCCTCTGGATCAACGACAGGGGGTAGGTTAGCCGTACCTCCTCAAGTACCTCCGCACCAACCCCAGCCAGTCACCACACCGCTCCAGTAGCAGTGGTAGTCAACAGACCCCTCCATCCACCTGCAAGCGCATCACCACCACATCAGTGCCACCATCAGAACACCCTCCTACAAGCAACGCCGTCTTCCTCATCATGTGCAACTTCAAATACACAGCAGACACCCTCCACAGGCTGAGAAACACTGCCGTAACTTTACCGACCGCCATTCAAAAGAGATTAAAAAAAGAACAATTACTAAGGATCAACCCTCAATCAACCAGGAAATGCAGGGAGACACCGACTCAACCGCAACAACTAACATGCGCCCTGATCAACACCAGATCTGCAGTCAAGCACAGGCTGGAAATCTACGACTTCATCATCGAAAATAACATTGATTGTCTCTTCATTACAGAAAGCTGGCTAACACCTGACTGCAACACCATCCTAACTGAACTGGTGCCCGAGAACTACAGTATCCTAACCGAGCATAGAATCGGAAAAAAAGGAGGAGGCCTAGCAGTGATTTTCAAATCACATCTTGGGTTCACCAAACCAAACTTACAAAACCCAGTGCCTTTCATGGAAACACTCTCACTGCATCTTCAAACAACACCTCAGGACACCGTTCACATACTACTATGCTACAGACCACCAGGACCAAAGACCAATCTCCTTACGCCGCTCACTGAATTCTTCTCAATACACACCTTGAAAACCAAAAACCTTCTGGTACTTGGTGATTTTAACCTCTGGGCAAATTCTGCCCAAGACGCCATCGCAACCGCCTGCGTCAGCCAAACGGAAGAACTTGGCCTTCAACAACTGATAAATTCTTCCACCCATGGGTCAGGACACACTTTAGATCTCATCTTCAAACAGAATATGGACATCAAAGTACTTGACAACACTCCACTACCATGGACGGACCACCATGCTATTAAATTTATAATCACTACTAAAGGCATCCTCCAAAAACAGAAACACGCAACAGCAACTCACTGGAATAGATCTCAGAAGAAACTTCACTCCGATCTCTTCAAAACTACATTATCAAGCAAAATTCTTTTGCTAAACTCAAATCTCTCAACCGAACAAACACTCAACTTCCTAAACAATACATTACTACAAGCAGCAGATTCCGTGGCACCAAAACGCAGAACTCTTATCCGCAAAAAAAACTCCAGTTGGTTTAATGGTACTCTCACCCTACTCAAGCAAGAACGCAGAAGAGCTGAGAGAGCATGGAGAAGAAATCCCACCAAGGAAAACCATGCTAACTACAAAACACACACTGTGAAATACCACAAGGCAATCTTCAAAGCCAAAAAAGAACATTTCTCAAACACCATCTCATCCGCCTTAAACCGCCCACGTGAACTTTTCAAAATAGTTGCGCAGTCAATGAACCCGACCTGCTTAGAGCCCCCATCAAACGATACTCAAGAATTCTGCAATGAGTTATCAGACTTCTTCATCGACAAGATCGACCTCATTCGAAAATCAATCCATCAAAAAATAACAACCAACCTCACTCAACCAAAGCAAAAAGAGGATAGCGTTACGAACTTCACTCAACCGCCAAATTTCTTTCTGTCCCCAATCACCACGGACATGACTAAAAACATCATCAGAAGCCTTCGAGACAGCACATCACCGAACGACATCATTCCCACTAAACTGTTTAAAGAATGTGCCGACATCCTGGCCGGTACCCTAACACATCTCATAAATCAATCATTCAAAGAAGGGATTGTGCCAACCTCCCTCAAGCAAGGCATCGTCAAACCCCTGCTAAAGAAACCCAATCTCGACCCCAAGGACCCTAACTGCCGCAGACCAATAACCAGCCTCAACACCATCTCCAAGATTCTAGAGAAAGCAGTAGTACAGCAGCTACAACACCACCTGGATTCACACCAACTCCTGGACCCTCTGCAATCAGGCTTTCGCCCAGGTCATGGCACAGAAACAGCACTTCTGAAGATATGGGACGACGCCCTTGAAGCAGGAGACGACGGAGAACCGAGTCTCCTGGTACTGTTAGACCTCAGCGCAGCATTCGATACAGTGGACCACAATATTTTACTTGTCCGCCTCGCTGAAGTTGCAGGAGCTACAGATTCTGCTCTAAAATGGTTTACATCCTTCTTGGAGAATCGCTCCCAGACAGTGAAACTAGGAACCTTCACCTCGGAAACCCGGGCAGTCTCCTGTGGAGTCCCTCAAGGCTCACCCTTGTCACCAATACTATTCAACATCTACATCCGCCCACTTCTCAATATCATCAGGAAAACCGATCTCTGCTTCCACTCATACGCTGACGACACCCAACTCTACCTTCGCATCAATGGGCAAAAAGACCTTCATCAGCAATTACAGAAATGCCTCACTTTAATAGATGACTGGATGACAAGTAGCTCCCTCAAACTCAACGGTTCAAAAACAGAACTTCTTCTCCTTCAAGCTAACAAAAATCCCACAACAAAGACTCCGTGGACACCTCCCACCATCCTCGGACAGACCATCTCTCCAAGCACCAAAGCCAAGAGCCTCGGAGTCATTTTCGACTCAGGAATGACAATGGATGCACAAATAGGATCAGTGGTGAGCGGATCCCACCATTTCCTCCGCCAGCTACGCAGACTAATCCCCTTCATCCCAGAAGAGGACAAAGCGGCAGTTGTGGGAACAATCATCAATTCCCGACTCGACTACGCAAATTCCCTCTACGTAGGACTTCCCCAATATCAGCTTGCGCGCTTACAACTCATCCAAAACACGGCGGCAAGACTGTTAACAGGAAAAAAACCCTGGGAATCCATCTCCCCATCCCTAAAGAGCCTACACTGGCTAACCGTGAAAAATCGGATCACATTCAAGACCCTCTGCCTCACCCACAAATGTATACAAGGAAATGCTCCGCTATATCTCCGGGAGAAAATAAAACACTACACACCGAATCGCAGTCTTCGATCAGCCAACCAAAACCTCCTCATCATCCCCAAATACCTCTACAAAGCAAAGGGAGAACGAAGATTCGCAGTCCAAGGACCCCGACTATGGAATGCTCTTCCTACCAACATCCGCATGGAAGAAAACCACCAGGCCTTCAGGAAAAAACTAAAGACCTTCCTCTTCTAACAAGCTGACAACAGAGATTGTTATCCTAGCGCCTTGAGGCGATTCAGTTCGCATTTGCTGCGCTTTACAAATCATTCATTCATTCATTCAGTACAAGGATATTATGTATGTGTCTCCTGAATGAATGCTTACAACAATTTTTTCCCTTGCAATCATTTAGTCCGTAGATATGTAGACCTAGCCTAATGATAAATGATAAATGAATCTGTTATGTGATGCTTTGTGAAGCCCATCGACTACCAGGCTCTCTCTCTCACTTTCCTCTCTTCTTAGCTCCCCCTCAACCTTCTCATACTTACTTCCTCCTTTTTCCTAATTTTTTCTTTTTTCTCCCTCCCCTTCTCCTACTCCCCCCTCTGTTTCCCCTGCTGTCTCAAGTATCGGCACATTTATCTTACGATGTGAAAATACATTTACTAACCTCTCTACCTCTTAGACCCAGGTCTATACACTGAATTGTCTGTCCCATAATAGAAGTTTTTTCGTTCCTGTGTGTCTCCGGACATTGTTTTCTTTATACTTGTATGCATATGTGCCTATTGTACGTTCTACTACATGTTTTTCTCATGTTTTGATCAATAAACAAATATTAAACAAAAAAAAAAAAAAATGAAAGCCGGGTCTTCCCCAGCCCCACTCAGTAATCTGTCCGCCAGATCCGTGATGTGCCGAACCCAAGCACCCGGTAGACAATTCGGCGCTTCAGCTCTTTGTGACAGATTCCCTCTCTGTCCTTCTAAGAATTGAGTCCCCTACCACCAGAATCTGTCTTTCCTTTCCCTTGGCTTTACGCCCGAATTCACTGGAGGAGTTATTCCCCTGGCAGCTAGTTCTGCAAATGGTAATGCAGGGGACTTCCAAGCCCTAGCTATAACCCTTTTAGTTCAGTAAAAATATAAGTAATCAGCATAAATTGGGAGTTGGTACAGACTTCTTTAGCAGAGCTCTTTAAAAATGAAGCATCAGTAACTGTCTATAGCATTTGGTAGGCTCTGGTCCAGAAATGTTTGATTTTTGGAGAGTCCCACTAGATGTGTCATAATGTACCGGTAGTACAGTCTCCTCAGAAACAGAGTGGCAGATAGGCTGGGACAGCACTAGCAAACCTTGTAGGAACCAGGTACCATTGCAAAAGTAGTTTGTAGTTGCCCTCAGCTGACACACATGGGCCAAAGTTTTGACCACCATGGCCCAAATCTGAGTCCAAGTTTCTGGTGGGACCATTTGGCTAAATTTTAGGTAGACATTTGATCTAAATTTTTAACTTGAACTTTTGCATCAAAGTCAACGGGGGGCTTTTGATTGTCCCTTTTGGCCATTTGAAGGGTTTGGCCCTTGGAGGATGGTCACTTTTGTTCCTTTGTTTTGATTCACCTCAAATTTAATTAGCTGATTTCAACTAAAAGTGGAAGCGGAGTTCTACCCAAAAATGGAACTTCCGCTTTAAGGGAAGGTGACCCCCTGACATGCCACATCTGGCATGTAAATTTTTTTGGGGGGGAGCGGAAACCAGCTCCCACTTCCTCCCGGGGCACAGCAGCGCCAAAGTAAGTTCACCTCTCCCCCCTCCCTCTCGGCAATCATCTGGGACATGTCACAGGTCCCAGATGATTGCTCGGCCATTCACAGGGCGCAGCGCTGGCTCGCGCATGTGCAGCTGTGAAGCCACAGCCGGGCGCCCACAGTGACAATGCCAGCACCGCAGAGAGAAGGGGGAGACGAACAGGTACAGGTAAGTGTCTGATTATTTTTCTTTTTTTTTTTTTTTGTCGGAACTCCGCTTTAAGTTGAACTTTAACCATACCTTGGTGGGATTATAAGCACACTAAGACGTTTTGGGAACAAAGACATGGTTATTCATTCACACACCTAATTAACTACTTCCCTTTTATACTTTTATACTAGAATGACCAGAAGAATAGACAAACAAAAAAATCAACATCAGCCATAAAAGTAATTCTGTTATACTGAACAAACCAGGAACCATCTCCATTGAGACCCTTTTTACAGAAAATACAATGTATTTTTTTTAAATATACCTGGTTGACCAAAAAGGCTTTAGGTAAAAAAATCAAGACAAAACTGTTTTGTTATTTAAGCCTGTACACATGGGCGCTGAGGCACATACACGTTTTTTGATTATGCATCCCTAGGTGCTGTGCACAGGCAGCCTATTCAAGTCTGGGGAGGCCACATTGGCTGCAGGACACTCTGCATTGCATTCTACTGCAGCCACTCGTCCTAGGTAAGTATGTGACCCTGAATGCAAACAGTGTGATGTTAAAAAGCTTTATTCGTTCTTTTACTCCTAGTACAAAACTATACCTTATGCTGGGCACAAACCAAATGTTTTTTTAATCAGACACATGCAAAATTATCTTCCTATAGCCTAATTAGTTCAAATTCTCAGTCCTTTGTTTTTGCAATAATTAGAATAATGGATGAACAGTGTTCTGTTAATTAATGTGTGCAATGAAAGCGCAATATCATTAGCAATAGGCGGCAATTACTGTATGCAACGATTGTTACTTATTTGTGAAATTATTTTTCTAATAATGAATGTATGTTAAAGTTAACTGCTAAATTACCTTTGTACTACTGCTACTTATGTATTTATACCAGACACACATATATTCAACTTATATTAGTGCAATAATACTGTATGTAAAGTGGAGAAAACAGTCCAATACATAATCTGTGATAAATGACAACCTGTACAGCAACTAATATGTTGCTAGAAGTGTCCCCACACTCCTACATCTTGCTGAAGAAAGCGTGCATCATGTTTTGCCGTTTAACCACTACAATACGGGGCACTTATACACCTTCCTGCCCAGACCAATTTTCAGCTTTCAGCGCTGTCGCACTTTGAATGACAATTGCGCGGTCATCCATCACTGTACCCAAACTAAATTTTATTGTTTTGTTGTTCCCACAAATAGAGCTTTCTTTTGGTGGTATTTTTTGTTTGCTCAAAATAGCAGTGCACTTCCTAGACATTCCTGTGAGCCTCAATGCTGTATATCTGCAATGTGAGATTATGTACAGTGCCTTGAAAAAGTATTCACACCCCTTGACATTTTCCACATTTTCTCTCATGTTACAACCAAAAACGTAAATGTGTTTAATTGGGATTTTATATGATAAACCAACACGAAGTAGCACATAATTGTGAAGTGGAAGGAAAATAATAAATGTTTTTCACATTTTTTTACAAATAAATATGTGAAAAGTGTGGGGTACATTTGTATTCAGCCCCCCCGAGTCAATACTTTGTAGAACCGCCTTTCGCTGCCATTACAGTTGCAAGTCTTTCTGGGGATGTCTCTACCAGCTTTGCACATCTAGAGAGTGATATTTTTTAGGTCTGGACTCTGACTGGGCCATTCTAACACATGGATATGCTTTGATCTAAAGATTCCATTGTAGCTCTGGATGTATGTTTAAAGCCGTTGCTGGAAGGTGAACCTCCGCCACGGTCTCAAGTCTTTTGCAGGCTCTGACAGGTTTTCTTCTAAGATTGCCCTGTATTTGGCTCCATCCATCTTCCCATCAATGTAAAATGTAAAAGGTATAGGTTTATGTGCAGGGGGCAGGGGGTGTCCCCTCTCTTTTTTGGGGGGGCCGCCCCAATGCTTTCCTTTTTACTTTTTTTTTTGATGGGCCTATGGAACAAATGAATAGATAAAGTTAGATAGAGTCAGTCACTAAGAAGGAGTTTTTATGATAATAATGCCCGGGGAAGAGGGAGGTAGTTAGTAACTAAGTGTATGGGGATTGTTTTTTGGTCAATAGGTTGGTCCTGAATTAAAGGACTAGTTAATCTGCTATTAGCGGGGGGGGGGAGGGGGGGAAGAGGTCTGGGCTCAGGGTGCTTATACATTTATACATGCACAGACCTCTCTCCCGATTAGTTGATATACTTAGGGTGGAGTATTAGGGTATGGTGTTGGTGTTCTTTTGTTCCTTTTTTTGTTGTTTTTGGTGTGTTTTTATGAGTTTTTTGTTTTTGAGTTTCTAGGGTCAGTTGTAGAGAATAACTGGAGGCAAAGGTGCCCTGGCCATGGTATGGAGGCCATGGCAGATATTTTAGGATATGGCTACTCTTTTAAAAATTATATCATATAATGTAAGGGGGATGCGTTCACCGCATAAAAGGGGCCGTCTCTGGCTTGATCTGCGTCACCATGCAGCTGACGTGTTTTTTTTACAAGAGACACATTTCACGGGGGGGGGGGGGCATACCTAGTATACCTCAATATGTATTCAATCAATGATAACATGCACTGTCACCCATTGCAAGGGCAAGGGGGGTTACAATCGCCTTCAGGAAATCATGCCCATGGAAACTGGAGTCTCTGCAGATAGATTCAGAGGGACGTGTTTTAGTTGTTAAAGGTATGCTACATAGCCAATGTTATACATTCGCCTCGGTTTATGCACCTAATGAAGGGACAGTTAATTTTCTTGCTAAAACTTTAAGGATGCTGGAAAAATTTAGGGAAGGGTGCCTGATTTTGGGCGGAGATTTTAACCTTACATTAGATCCAAGTGTGGATACATCAACAGGTAGAACTTCACTGTCCTTTAGAGCCTTAAAGCATATAAAGCAACTTCTACGCTCTCAACATCTGGTAGATAGCTGGAGGCCAACACATACAGGAGTAAAAGATTATAGTTACTACTCTAAAACACACGGCATGTACTCCCGTCTTGATTTGTTCATGGTAGACCAATTCTGTTTGGAGAAGATTCAGAATTGTACAATCGAATCTATAACCATTTCAGACCATGCCCCTGTAACCCTGACCCTTTATCCGATTCAGGCAGGGTATTTAGAGCAGACATGGCGGCTGAATCATTACTAGATAATAAAAATATAGTAGAGGAACTACTCCTTAAGATAAGGGCATCCTTTGAAATAAATCTTCCAGGGGGAGGTGTCAGAACAAGCTGTGTGGGAGGCCCACAAAACAGTAATGCCGCATACACACGATCGGAATTTCGGCCCGCAAAAGATCGATGAGAGATTTTCATCGGAAAATGCGACCATGTGTATGCTCCATTCTACTTTTGCTGGCCAAATTCCAGCCAGCAAAAGATTGAGAGCAGGTTCTCAATGTTTCGGTCGGGAAAAGTTCCTATGTGAAAATGCGATCGTCTGTGGCAATTCCGACGCGAAAAATTCCTATGCATGGAAACAATTTGACGCATGCTCGGAAGCATTGAACTTCATTTTCTCGGCTCATCGTAGCGTTGTACGTCACCGCGTTCTTGACAGTCGTAAGTTCAACGAACTTTTGCGTGACCGTGTGTATGCAAGGCAAACTTCCCGTCGGAAAAGCCGTCATATCTTTTTCCGACGAGAAGTCCGATCGCGTGTACGCGGCATTAGAGGAGAATTTATAGCGAATGGCTCGTATATTGAAAAGAAGGAAAGAAAGAAATGAGGGACCTACTGGAGAAAATAAGTGTACTGGAGACTAAACATAAAAAAAAACCTTGACCTCATAGACATTCAACATTTAGAGAACTTGCGATCCGACCTCGCACAGTGTTTGGATCGCAGAGTTAAAAATAAAATCAGGTATTTTGCGAATCGGTCTTACGAACAGGGGAACAAATGTGGGCGGTTACTGGCCAGACAACTTAAAAAGCAACAGGAATCTAGGCATGTCCATAACTTATTAGTACAGGACAAAAAGATAGTTGAAACTCAGGCTATAGCGGCAGAATTTCACACATTCTATGAAGCACTATATAATATTCAAACACCTGACCCACCGCGTTCAGTGGATGTGGAGAGACAGCGAAGGGAGGAGAAGCGAGAATATATTAAAGACGCTTCAATGCTCACATTACCCGATAGGGTCATAGAGGAAATAGAACGCCCAATTACGGTGGAAGAGCTGAGTAGAGTGATAGCAGCCTTGCCAACAGGTTAGTACTTTGTTCTTAATAAAATATATATGGAAAAAAAAAGAAAAGTAAAAAAAATAATGGAAACTCAAAATAGCAGTGCACTTCCTAGACATTCCTGTGAGCCTCAGTGCTGTATATCTGCAATGTGAGATTATGTACACGTACATTATGTCTTGAAAAAGTATTCATACCCCTTGAAATTTTCCACATTTTTTCATGTTACAACCAAAAACTTAAAATGTGTTTAATTGGGATTTTATATGATAGACCAACACGAAGGGGCACATAATTGTCAAGTGGAAGGTAAATAATAAATGTTTTCACATTTTTTTACAAATAAATATGTGAAAAGTGTGGGGTGCATTTGTATTCAGCCCCCCTGAGTCAATACTTTGTAGCAAAAAAAAAATACTAAATAATTGCGCTTCAAATGCTACAAAATAAGTGACATAAAGCTGCGATGTCCTGGATTGTGACACAAACACAACAAAAGTGAAAGAGAAAAAATATTGACTCGCGCTTAGCAAACTAGTGAATATGTGGCTAAAGAGTGGCACACCAAAGAAAGTACAATATATACATGAATTAAATGTTGTACCAAACTGTACCACGCACAATGTAAGAAAGTATAAGGAAATACATAAGCCCCTCTGGTGAGCAGTGCGGTAATATAACACAAACAGTGCAATCAAACTTCAAAATGAGTCCATGTGTGATGAATGTAAACCAGGGAGTAGGTCATGAAGGTCCATATGGGAGGAAACCCAAAAGATGATAGACAGGTGATTCAGAGTATGTAAGGTCATAAATGTGTGGGTCCACCACCAAAAGAGGGAGCCTGGCTGCTTACCAGAACCCCATGACCCCCCGTTACAGAGGGTCTAGATGGGCATTGAGATCCTGCTAGTCCGGAACTCCCAGGGATGAGGGTAAAGACTGGAAGGACGTCGAGGACTGTGATGGAAATGGATGGATCCCCAAGGAGGCTCAGCTCTCAGCATAGTGTAGTCATCATGGGAAAAAAGAAAGGGAGGGCTCTCAGTTTTGTGGGTGTCGATGGTGTGAAAAAGCTCGCTTAGCTCCTCTGCACTTAGGATTCCATCAGCAAAGTAAGCCTTGAATTCTTCAAAGGACAGTTTTCCATCATCATTTTGTCTGCTTGTCTCAGGATCTGGTCAAAGCCTCAGAGCCCACAGCACCGTCCTGAGGTCCAATCTTTCCCACTCAAGGTGGGAAAGATTGGATCTCAGGGCGGTGCTCTGGGCTCTGAGGCTTTGACCTGTTTTGCTTTTAGGCCAAAAAGTTGAATTTTGTTCTCATCTGACCAGAGCACCTTCTTCCACATGTTTGCTGTGTCCCCCACACAGCTTCTCACAAACTGCAAATGGGACTTCTTATGACTTTCTTCTTGCCACTCTTCCATAAAGGCCAAATTTGTGAAGAGTGCGACTAATAGTTGTCCTGTGGACAGATTCTCCCACCTGTGCTGTGAATCTCTGCAGCTCCTCCAGAGTTACCATGGGCCTCTTGGCTGCTTCTCTGATGAATGTTCTCCTTGCCTGGCCGGTCAGTTTAGGTGGACGGCCATGTCTTGGTAGGTTTGCAGTACCATATGCTTTCCATTTTCGGATGATGGATTGAACAGTGCTCCATGAAATGTTCAAAGCTTGGGATATTTTTTTTATAACCTAACCCTGCTTTTAACTTCTCCACAACTTTATCCCTGACCTGTCTGGTGTGTTCCTTGGCCTTCATGATGCTGTTTGTTCACTAAGGTTCTCTAACAAACCTCCAAGAGCTTCACAGAACAGCTGTATTTATACTGTGATTAATTTACAAACAGGTGGACTCTATTTACTAATTACGTGACTTCTTAAGACAATTGGTTCCACTAGATTTTAGTTAGGGGTATCAGAGTAAAGGGGTCTGAATACAAAGGCACGCCACACTTTTCAAATATTTATCTGTAAAAAATTTTGAAAACCAATTATCATTTTCCTTCCACTTTACAATTATGTGCCACTTTGTGTTGGTCTATCACAGAAAATCCCAATAAAATACATTTACATTTTTGGTTGTAATATGACAAAAGGTGGAAAATGTCAAGGGGTATGAATACTTTTTAAAGGCACTGCTGCCTTTATCTGCTAATTTGACTGAGAAAATGATCAGGTACAGGGAGCCTACAGTCAACACTGGCGACTAGTCTTTTGCCCTATGCTGGCATTTTTTGGGCACAGCTTCCAGAATTCAGATTCTATTTAAAGTAATATTAACCCCTTCGTGCCGACGCCTCCTGACCCTTTAAGCGATTTAGGATGCCGGGAGGCGGGACGGGGCATAAGATCACATGACCGCCGTGATTGGCTGTCATGGTAGTCACGTGATTCGAAAACTCCTGTTCGCAAGCAGCGATCGGGAGCTTTCGGTTAGGCGTCGATATTTGTGTCGGGGTGGCGCAGCGCGCACGCTCTCGGCACAGCTGTATTGAAAGCAATGCATACAAATATGCGGCCTCTCGGCACTAAGAACCAGGCGCTGAGAGGCTTCATATTTGCGCGTGGCTGGCGCCAAGGGGTTAAAGGAAAATAACCATTTCACCTCTGGAAGATTTACCCCCCCCCCCTTCCAGACCAGGCCATTTTTTGCAACACAGCACTGCGTTATTTTAACATAAAATTGCGCAGTCGTGCGATGCTATACCCACATACAATTTATATCCTATTTTTCCCACAAATAGGGCATTCTTTTGGTGGTACAGCATTTGATAACTACTGCGTTTTTTATTTTTTTGCGCTATAAAAAAAGACCAACAATTTTGAGAAAAAGAAATATCCAATAAAAAAAAAAAAAAATTAAAAATCTAATTTCTTCAGAAATTTAGGCCAATATGTATTCTGCTAAATATTTTTGGTAAAAATCCCAATAAGCATATATTGATTGGTTTTGCAAAAGTTATAGCATCTGCAAACAATGGGATATATTTATTTATTTACTTTTACTAGTAATGATGGCGATCAGCACCTTATAGCAGGACTGCGATATTGCGAGGGGTAATCAGACACTGACTGACACTTTTTTGGGAACCAGTGACACTCATACAGTGATCAGTGTTAAAAATATGCACTGTCACTGTACTAATAACACTGGCAGGGAAGGGGTTAACATCAGGGGGGATCAAAGAGTTACATGTGTGCCTAGCCTGTGCTTTCTAACCATAGGGGAGATGCTTGTTCTAGGGGAAGACATGGATCCTTCTCCCTGCTTTGCAGGAACACAGGATCCATGTCTACCCTACTGACAGAATGGCAATCTGTCTTGTTTACATAGGCAGACTGCCGTTCTGCTTGTGTACCAAGTGATCGATGGGTGCCGGCGGACATCGAGTCCGTGGTACCCACCCATCGGCTCCTGTTGCGAATAATCACAGTGGGAGCGAGCAGCCGGTGACACGCACTCACACCCGTATATATACGTGATCCTGTAAAACTGCTATAGGGCGGCCGGCAAGCAGTAAAAAAATAAAATAAATATGTAATTCTTACCTGCTCTGTGCAGTAGTTTGCACAGAGCAGCCCTGATCCTCCTCTTCTCGGGTCCCCTGTTGGTTCTCCTGGCCCCTCCCTCCTGCTGAGTGCCCCCAGAGCAAGCAGCTTGCTCTAGGGGCATCCAAGCAGGTTCACTCCTGAGCCACTGCTCTGTGTGACCATTTACACTCAGAGTGCAGCTCAGCCCCACCCCACTCTCTTCTCATTGGCTCACTGGCTGTGATTGACAGCAGCGGGAGCCAATGGCTCAGCCAATGAGGAGGGAAAATGCCCAAAGAGCCAAGGCTCTCATGCACATTGCTAGATCCCGATGGTGCTCAGGTACATATTAGGGGGGCGGGGGGTGGGGGGATGCTGCTCACAGAATTTTTTTTTACCTTTATGCATAGAATGCATGAAGGTAAGAAACCTTGAGCCCTTATAAACACTTTAAAGATAACCTTTAGCAAGAGCAATACAAAGGTTGCCATTGCTGATCAACATCTGAATAAAGTCTAAAGACATGCATTGCTGAAACCGACTTAAGCTTCGTACACACGATCAGATTTTCCGACAGGAATTGTGTGATGACAGGGCTGTTGGCGGAAAATCCGACCGTTTGTATGCTCCATCTGACAATTGTTGTCGGATTTTCCGCAGACAAATGTTGGATGGCAGGCTTTAAAATTTTCAGAGGACCAATGTCTGTTGTCGGATTTTCAGAGCGTGTGTACACAAGTCCAAAGTACAAACACGCATGCTCGGAAGGAAGGACGAGCCAGAAGCGGTCGGTCTTGTAAACTAGCGTTCGCAATGGAGAATTAACATTCGTGTTGCGGCAAATTATGAAATCTCGAAATGCAGCGCACAATTCTCTTCTTCTTTAATGGGATAATAATGAAGCTGCTTTGCTGGAGATACTGATGGAGCAAACAAATTTTCAAAGGCTTTTTTTTTCTAGTGATATCAAGAATAATATTATTATGCTCGTTATTTATTTTTTTGATGCAAGTTACCACAACACCATTATCCTGTAGTTTTTAAAATCAAAGATACAACTATGTTGGTGTCCCTTATCAATTTTACATTGTATTTTTTAAAATGTAACTGCCTACTCCCAAACTGTCATTTGAAGTAAAACACACAGCCAAGTATTATTCTCCACAATTTTTTTATTGTGCATTAAAAAAAAAAAAATTGGACATGCTATCTGTCAATAGAACTTAGCCAAAAAGTGCATTCTATGCATCCAAAAATATAGAAAATATACCAAATCAAATCATTATTAAACCAAAAAATAAAATAAAAGCCTCATGCATGTGTCCTGCTTCTGTTAGGGCTGGCTCAACCCTTCCTTCTCTGAGCTGGCCTCTCAGCTGTCGGCTAATTGCCAGCTTTCATTTCTCTCCACAGTTAACCAGCTGTTGTGGATCTGCTCGTCAGTCCCGCCTACTTAAAGATCTCCAGCTCACTTCATTCCTGCCTTCGCCTTGGTCACATCACAAGAAACCATCTCCTGCGTTCCTGTTTAAAGACTGGCTTTGCTGACATAGATTCTGGCTCCTTATCCTGCTTGCTGTTCCTCTACTTGGATCCCTGACTTCTGGCCTGGCTGATTACCCGATCTCGTTCCTGAACTCTGGCTTGGCTGACTACCCGATCCGGTTACTGGACTCTGGCTATGCTTTGACTACGCTTCCTCTATTTACCTTTTTATTTTTATTAATAAACAAGTGTGATTTTACTGTACTTCTGTCTCGGTCTTGTTCATGGTTTCTGACAGCTTCTTAATATAGGGGGTCAACTATGCCAAGAGTTGGTGAAAGCAGGGGTCCGTCATCCGGAGATAATTCCTAAAATCATCTGGATTATTCTCCTGGAGCTCCCGCAGCAAAGGCACATGACATAATTGGTCACGATTAATACAGCAACCAATTTTTGGTCCAAGAAATCCTCCTCCTCCTGTTCCTGGACTGGACTTGGGTCAAAACAATAACTCCACAGGCAATAATAAATAACACGTTATCTCCTCCGATTCCACAACATGGCTGGTTGACGAATGGCTGTTCAGAAACAAACTGAAAAGCGTGAAATGAAAAGCGCGAAATGAAAAGCGCGGAAATGAAAAGCGCGATTCAACACTCACCAAACTTCTACTAACACGAAATTAGCAGAAGGAGCCCAAAGGGTGGCGCTAAAGAGCTGAAAAACCATGCAGTACGTCACTACGTTCGTGTTAGTTGGCCGAGAATTGTGTGCTGTATGCAAGACAAGTTTGGGGCCGACACCCTTCGGACAAAAGTCTGCGGTTTTGTCTGCGGAAAATCTGATCGTGTGTACGAGGCTTTATTCTGAAAAGCACTGACAGCATTTTTATAGCATCCCCCTGGGCTCCCCTGAAGCTTGGGACCCTGAGGCAACCACCCATTCGGTCCTTATTATAATTTGACTCTGCAGAGCCCTAATCAGATCTGACAGCTACCAAACCAAGGAACATTGATTTGAGGTCTCTAGTTATGTAAATGTATGTGGTGGGAAGGACACGGCTATTGAAGCCAATTAAGGTTATTTCAGCTCAACTTAAATCTTGGCTCTAATAGCCTAGTCACTTATAATTTTCCCTTGTCTTCGTGGCAGGTTTAAAATTACCTGAGAGCTGACAATGACATATTCATTTTTTATGTTTCTGTAGCTGGCCTTGACCACAAAATAATGCAAACTGAGATCTTGCTTTAATTTGTTTTTACACAATTTTCCTTCCCACTCTAAAGCAGAAAACAAATCACAAAACTTCTGAAGGAGCCATTGAGGCTGACCTTGACAAGTGACAGCTACTGCTGTTAGATTAATTAGTCTCGATAAAATGAATAGAGATTACTTGATATTGTATTTTTTAAAAGTCACTGGTAATGCTGCAACTTTTTTCATAGGTGGGAAGCCGTAAGAACAGTCATGCAGAGAGACCTTTTTTTCTATCGCTTGCACCCTTCATTCTTGTTATTTTGGTCAAATCCCATAGCTAATTACCATCGGTGAGGATTTACTGACTAGAGATCCTTGTCTCATAACTCAGCTCAGGAGTTTACAAGACTCGAGCATTGCTTTGGATAAAGGGCATACCATTGGCTAAGCTCCTGCAGCAATGGTCCAAACATTCACAGATCCCTTAGTACCCCCTTCATGACTGAAACAATTAATAATTAACTGGCTGCTGATTGCCCAGCAAATTAAATTCAAAATATTAACAACATACAAAGCCGTCCACAACTCTACCCCAAAGCTACAGACCAATCTTGTCTCCAAATATCACCCAAACTGTCCTCTCCGCTCTACCCAAGACCTCTATTGTCTCCTCCTCCCATGCTCATCTCCAGAACTTCTCCAGAGCCTTTCACATCCTCTGGAACGCTCTATTTCAATCTGTCCAGCTATCTCCTACAGAGGCGGCTCTAGACTTTGTGAGGCCTTAGGCAAAACTTAGACATGAAGCCCCACTCACGCCCATAATGGGAAAAATAATTCAAGCGATCTAATAAAAATTATCATTGGCAGATGAGACAATAAAGTTGGGGGTGAGTCTGGGCTAGGACAGGAGTCCCACCACTACTGAGGAGTCTTGATGGGCAGAAGAGGGAGCAAGACTATGACAAGAGTCCCACCACCACTGAGGAGTCTTGATGGGCAGGAGAGGGAGCAAGACTATGACAAGAGTCCCACCACTACTGGGGAGGCTTGATAGGCAGGAGAGGGAGCAAGACTATGACAAGAGTCCCACTACTACTGGGGAGTCTTGATGGGCAGGAGAGGGAGCAAGACTATGACAAGAGTCCCACCACTACTGGTGAGGCTTGATAGGCAGGAGAGGGAGCAGGACTATGACAGGAGTCCCACCACTACTGGGGAGAAGGATCACAGCTGGGATGTGAGTTTATTTTATGGATGAGCAGTACAAAGTTTTCAGTTGTAGTATAGAGTAGGAGTTGGGATGGGTGCTGTGCTGGGAATGAGTACAGTGCTGTTCCAATAGAGATAAGCAGGAGGGTGTAGAGGCAGCGCTATATCCTAGGGAGGATGGAGGATCAGGTACCCTGCCAAATAAGAACATCAAGTGGGTGTCAAATCCAGCTACCTGCTTTCTAGTGTCTGCTAGCACATGCTCCATATTAGTAGCTGGGAAATCCTCTAACATCCACTCTCAATAGCCAACATACGCTCCTGATGTGCGCGTGTGAGAGGGGAGGGTGACCATCCTCCAAGTGCCTTTTTTTTATTTTATTTTTTTATTCTGCTAACCTGGCTCCCCTTCCTCCCATCTAGCTCACCACCCACAGCATAAGCCATCAGGACCCACCCCCTCCTCTGCTGGGGGAGGCATGAGATGAGAAGGGCATGGGAGCCGATCGAAGGGTCAAGGCAGCGGCTGCATGGCTCACATTACTACAGAGTATACGCACTTTGCGGCAGTTTCAAGAAGCAAGCTCCCCCACCCCTAACCAGCCAAGAGGGGACTCGACTAGCTTTACATCAATTGATTTTTTTGTCCCCCCCAAAAAAAAAATCAATACACACCGACCCCCTTCCTCCCGCCCTGCTCCTCCAGAGATCGATGGATGCTCCAGCTGGCTGCCCTCACTAAAGTCAGACAACTCCATGGCCAGAAAGAGGAGAGGGAGGTGATTGGTGGTTGGAGTGGATTAGAATTGGATATCATTTCTTCTTTTGATAATTTGGGGATTTTTATTGGGCTATTTTTTTGCACACACATATACATATTTTTTTCACAATTGTTTGCACTTTGATTATATTTTTGTAAGTTGCGCTACATCATTCTGTTGAATATATTAGTTTAATAAGGTTAGAAGCACTTATGGGTGTTGGCTAGCAACTTTTCATAATAATTCAATTTGATTGACATATTATTGGATTGCACAGATTGATTTTTTACACACTGTTTCAGAGCCTACTTAAGACCCTGGCTCCTGGGCTTGGCACCCATTTTGCGTGTGGCTAGAGTAGGGACAGGTCTCCTGTCTGTCAGGGACAGTGCTTAGTGTCAGGAAAAGGTTCCGAAGGCATTGGGAAAGTGTAAGTACACGCCATTCTTTCTGAAAGCCTTTCCGCTTGGGTACAGACCGGCCAGGCCACATTCCGCTCCTTGTGACAGACGCTGTTGGCACACCTGAGACCTTCTGCTACTGACATATCGCTGTTACAACCTGTGAGTGCTCCCAGTTAGGTTGCCTTCCCATTAGTTTTGTTATGTATTGCTGAACTTCAAATACAATATATACCCATAGTTGCCAACATTGCAAAAAAAATATGTGGGACACTTTTTTGGCCGTTGGCGGAGCCGTACAATAATTAGGGGGAGGGGCATTCGGTTGTAGGCGTGGCTTGGCAAAAAATTACAAGTGTGGCACGCAAAGCGAAAAATGGGCGTGGTTTGTGTGGAAACGTGGGCGTGGCTTAAATGGCCGTGGCTCAATAGGGTGTGGTTAGAGTTTGAGATGAATGAGGGATGGAGAGGGAAAGGGGGAGAAGGAAAGGGGGAGAAGGGAATGATGGGACAGCAGCCCCAGATCCTACACAATAGAAATATGTGTATTCTAGAAAGTTTAACAATCAGCAGATAAAGATACTCCGAACGCCTGGTGTTAACGCTTTAATCAGCCTGGCACCATGGTTGTTATGGTGTCAGGATGATTGAAGCGCATTATTTCTAATATTACATTGTAATATAAAATTAAATCATTCAACTCACCATAATGCCGAATCAGTGGGATCCCTGAGCGTGTCACTAGCCACGTCGCCTGCCACCAGCAGAGTCTGTCCTTGCATCAGGTGCCCCCGGCAGAGTCTGACCTTGCATCAGGTGCCCCCGGCAGAGTCTGTCCTTGCATCAGGTGCCCCCGGCAGAGTCTGTCCTTGTATCAGGTGCCCCCGGCAGAGTCTGTCCTTGCATCAGGTGCCCCCGGCAGAGTCTGTCCTTGCATCAGGTGCCACCGGCAGAGTCTGTCCTTGCATCAGGTGCCACCGGCAGAGTCTGTCCTTGCATCAGGTGCCCCCGGCAGAGTCTGTCCTTGCATCAGGTGCCCCCGGCAGAGTCTGTCCTTGCATCAGGGGCCCCCGGCAGAGTCTGTCCTTGCATCAGGTGCCCCCCGCAGAGTCTGTCCTTGCATCAGGTGCCCCCGGCAGAGTCTGTCCTTGCATCAGGTGCCCCCGGCAGTGCAGACCCCCTCAGTGCAGACCCCCTCCATCAGTGCAGACCCCCTACATCAGTGCAGACCCCCCTCTATTAGTGCAGACCCCCCTCAGTGCAGCCTCCCTCTATTAGTGCAGCCCCCCTCAGTGCAGCCCCCCTCTATTAGTGCAGACCCCCCCTCTATTAGTGCAGACCCCCCTCAATTAGTGCAGACCCCCCTCAGTGCAGCCCCCCTATAT
Organism: Lithobates clamitans; assembly: GCA_037952925.1. Taxonomy (NCBI): domain Eukaryota; kingdom Metazoa; phylum Chordata; class Amphibia; order Anura; family Ranidae; genus Lithobates; species Lithobates clamitans. Next base: position 817,113 of record JBBGZY010000309.1, read on the forward strand.
TAGTGCAGACCCCTCCTCAGTGCAGCCCCCCCTCTATTAGTGCAGACCCCCCCTCAGTGCAGCCCCCCTCTATTAGTGCAGACCCCCCCTCAATTAGTGCAGCCCCCCTCAGTGCAGCCCCCCCTATTAGTGCAGACCCCCCTCTATTAGTGCAGACCCCCCCTCAATGCAGCCCCCCTCAGTGCAGCCCCCCCCCCCGCTCAGTGCAGGAGTGGCCGGTGTTCTGCCGAGAAAGTTCCCCTTGGCAAGTAAGGACCCCCTGTACTCCGCAGGCGCAGTGCTTGCGCAGTACGGGGCTGGGGAACTTTTCAGCTTCAGTGGAAAGGGGAGGGGCCGTGCAGCTAAAGAAGCCAATTCATTGGCTGCACAGATCGAGCCCCCTTCCTCTCTCCACTTACTCAACACTAGGGGGAAGATCGAGCGGCAGCGCCGGCCCCATTTTGCTGGAGCCAGCTGCTCCAAAAATAAAATAAACAACATTCCCGATTTTCCTTATGGAAAATCCCGATTCGGGACAGCCTTCAATCGGGACGAGGGTCCCAAAATCTGGATTGTCCCGGGAAAATCGGGACTGTTGGCAACTATGTATACCTGACACTGCACCTACTCACATGCTTGTTGAGGATTTGCACAACTGGGTGAACCATTTTGCTCAGTGAACTAGTGAATCTACCTCCAACTCCCCTGGTACAGAAAGCTCACACCAAGTAGTCAGTGGGATAAGTAGAACCCTGAAGTGTTCCAATTTTATTTAAAGTTACAGGAAACTGTGGTGCAGGATAGCCCTAAAAAATGAAGTTAGTATACTGCTTTACTGGATGTAATCCTAAACTTATAATTCTTCATTATTAGGTCTAGGATATCATAGGAGCGAGGAAACTCCATTACATAAAGGTGTGAGCCTTCTGCTTGTAAATAATCGCAGGACTGATATACAATTTGGCTTGAACTGGAAAAAAAAGTATTTTTCAAGAGCAAGAATTAATAAATTTAGTTCCTAGATATTCAGTTTCTTCTTTTGGGCCCACACTGAAGATATATGCAATTCAATTTAGCCAAGAGTTGAGAAGGTCATCATTCTCTTGAAAGTTTTTTTTTTTTTTTTTTTGCTGTCTGCTGAAATTATATTTTTTTTTAAGTCAAAGAAATGTTCCAAAGGTTTCTTGGAATTTAGATTTATGCTGGTCACTCTGGAAATATGACATCTATATGTCATGAAATCACATAGAGATTATGTAGCTATTTTAATGCTAGCTGTGTTATCAAGAGTTATGTTACGCCAGTTATGTAACCTGATTTTTGTTGGCTAGTATTGGCTATAGTAGTGGCTAACTAGGGACAATATGGCATATGCATGCTAAATAATTCAAAAAGCCAAAAAGTATTAAAAGGAATTCAACACGTGCTTCACTGATTACCAAAAAACCTAAGGCTGTGTACACACGATCGGAAATTCCGTCAGAAAAACCTTGGATGGTTTTTCCGATGGAATTCCGCTCAAGCTTGCCTTGCATACACACGGTCACAGAAACGTTCTCTGAACTTTCGACCGTCAAGAACGCAGTGATGTACAACACTACGACGAGCCAAGAAAATGAAGTTCAATGCTTCCGAATTGTTTCTGAGCATGTGTGATTTTTGTGCGATTGCATACAGACGAACGCATTTTCGGATAGGAACTTTTTCTCAATCTTGCTCTCAATCTTTTGCTGGCTGGAATTCTGCCAGCAAAAGTCCGATGGAGCATACACACGGTCGGAATTTCTGACCAAAAGCTCTCATCCGACTTTTGCTGGCAGAATTTTTGATTGTGTGTATGGGGCTGTGTTGACCATGTAAAATTATGAACTTCCTAAGGAAAATAGGTGTAGCTGAACATCTAATTTTTCTTAGCAAGAATACTGATCAAGAAGCCATAATCAAGACAGAAAATGCCTATGCTTAAAGGGGTTGTAAACCCCCATGTTTTTTCACCTTAATGGATCCTATGCATTAAGGTGAAAACACTTCTGGCAGCCCCCCGTTTTACTTACCTGAGCCCCGTAATTCCCACGCCGGAGACGCGCTGTCCCTCTCTGCTCTGTCCCTATCTGCACGGACTCCTAGCGATGTTGCATTATATCACAGAGGACAAGACAACACTTTACGTCTGGAGGAAAGGAGATTTAATCTCAAAATATGGAAAGTTTTCTTCACAGTAAGAGCTGTGAAAATGTGCAATAGACTCCCTCAAAAGGTGGTTTTGGCCAGCTCAGTAGCTTGCTTTAAAAAAGACCTGGATTCTTTCCTGAATGTACATAATATAACTGGATACTAACATTTATAGGTACAGTAGATCCAGGGAATATCTGATTGCCTCTTGGGGGATCAGGAAGGATTTTTTTCCCCTGTTGAAGCAAATTGGATCATGCTTTGCTGGAGGTTTTTTTTTTGCGTTCCTGTGGATCAACTGTGGGTAAAGGATTGTGTATATAGGATTGTAATTTTTATTTCTTTCCTTTTATTGGTTGAACTGGATGGGCTTGTGTCTTTTTTCAACCAGACTAACTATGTAACTATGTAACATTCATTTTGAGGTGTAGCACGAATATTCACATCAGGGTGGAGCATGGAATTATTTTACTGTCATAAGGACTATTTAAAGGACTTTTTATTATTAGTTTTTATTTAGTCATTATTTACTATTATTGTGTATGCTATATACAGTAGTGCACTGGTATTATAGATATTTGTGGATTCTACACAGCAAATTTAGGGTGGAGCACTTCATTTTTGGGTAAAATCAAGCATTTGATTTTTGATTTACTTTATTGTTATGATATGCATTTTAATGTTTGTTTAATGTGTTGTTGTTTTTTTGGTCAACAGTTTTTAAGTCAGTAATGGGTGGTGTATTCATATTCATATTTTTGGATTTCTGTATGAGCAGCGCAACGTGTTATTTGGGCATTTCGTATCTGTGATTTAACATTGCAATCTATGGCACTCAGATGGCACCAAAGTCACAGAAAAGTAGTGCAGGAACATTTTTTTTTTGTCACTGGAACTTGAGTTGCATTGGGCCTTGGGATGGTGTAAAGGGCCCTGGGATTAGTGGGAATGGCCCTAAGCTTGGAGGAAAGGGCCATAGGACCTATGGTAAGGGCCTCGGCTTTTAGTAGGGCCCTTTATATTTTTTTCCAATGGGGCCCTGAAGGATCTAGTTATGCCTTTGGCTTTATCCCTGGCAAAGGAGCATTTTTCTGGGCCAGGAGTTTGGCTGTAAATGTTCTACCTGCTGCTTATTTGATTTAGTCAGACTTAAGTAATCTCATCTAACCACCATCTTTGTTACATTCATATGAAAAATGACATGCATAACATTTTAGGCCCAGCTATAGCAATCACCCTAATGTCGATCTCACATTCTTAGATACTACAGAAGGCTCTATATCTCAACTATATATATATTCTTCAGGCATTTTTGATCTACTAGCCTAGTATAACCCTCTTATATCAAAAAGCAGTTTTGATTTACTCAGACTTACAATTTCACTTCCATTCAACCACTTTCTTTCTTACATTCAAGGGGAAAAATTATATCCATAAAATTTTAGGTCCAACAAAACCTTTCACAATTCACCCTAAAGTCTAGTGCAAAAGCTATATTTTGGCTATATATTTTCTTGAGGCATTTTCAATCAGCTAGCCTACTATAACCCTCTTCCATCAAAATGTATACGTCTTTCTCCAATTTTTTTTAAAGCATGAAGCAATAGAATGTATCAAAATAAGCTGGGCCAGAACTGGGCAAAGGCAATTTTTAAAGAACAATGAAGAGAGCTTCAGCTTAAAACTATAAAGCCTGATACACACAATGAGATTATCGGATGAATGATCGTCCGTTTTTTTTGTTTGTTTTTTTTTTGCATGCTATTTTCATATCGAAAATGAAGAGGTTACTAAAGTTACGAAAATTCTCATACAACAGAATAAAAATTCAGAAGTGATGTCCTATATTGTATTTTTGGATGAAAACTGTGCTGATTAACCACTTGCTGCCCGCCCGCCGTCATATGACGGCGGGACGGTGCAGCTGTTGTTCTGGGCCGCCGTCATATGACGGCGCAGCCTTCCGGGCAGCCCAGGGGGCGCGCGCGCGCCGCATCGCTCAGGTCCCGGTGCGCGTGCCCGGCGGCCACGATGTCCGCCGGGCACCCGCGATTGCCCGGTAATCGAGCAGGACCGTTTATCTGTGTGTGTAAACACACAGATCTACGTCTTGTCAGATGGGAGGAGACCGATGGTGTGTTCCTTGTACAGAGGAACACCGATCGGTCTCCTCCCCTTGTGAATCCCCTCCCCCCACAGTTAGAATCACTCCCTAGCAACACATTAACCCCTACAGCACCCACTCCTGGTTGACCCCTTCATTGCCAGTCACATTTATACAGTAATCAATGCATTTTTATAGCACGGATCGCTGTATAAATGTGAGTGGTCCCAAAAATGTGTCAAAATTGTCCGATGTGTCCGCCGCAATATCGCAGTCACAATAAAAATCGCAGATCGTCGCCATTACTAGTATACTAGTATATTTACCAAAAATATGTAGAAGAATACGTATCGGCCTAAAATGAGGAAAAAATTTGTTTAAAAAAAAAAAATTTGGATACTTATTATAGCAAAAAGTAAAAAATATTGTGTTTTTTTCAAACTTGTCACTCTTGTTTTGTTTATAGCGCAAGAAATAAAAAACGCAGGGGTGATAAAATACCACCAAAAGAAAGCTCTATTAGTGGGGAAAAAATGATACAATTTTCATTTAGGTACAGTGTTGTATGACCGCGCAATTGTTATTCAAAGTGTGACAGCGCTGAAAGCTGAAAATTGGCTTGGGCAGGAAGGGGGTGAAAATGCCCTGTATGGAAGTAGTTAAACGAAAATCGTACGATCTGGTACAAGCATATTTTATGTGTTTGTTCCTTTGGATAATATCGGATGAACTTTCATTAACTGGCTCTCGAAAGCTGTGCACTAATGATTAACCGATTCAAAAGCGGTATTTTTCGTACGATTTTCTGATCGTGTGTATGGGCCTTAAGGCGTTGTCTTCTCTGGATGTCAAACATTATAACAAACATCCCCTACATGCATTCATCTTAGAGTATATTTAAATCACCCAACTTTTTTGGCACCAATATTTTAATTTTATACTTTACATTTCTGTGCAAGGCCAATCTGTAGATCCTTGTTGTCATTCCATCCCATTCCAATAAATACACACACACAACTGAACAAAATTAGAACATATTTGCCTCCTGGTAAGAAAATGTTTTTTCTTACCAAGTGGTAGCTAGAAACATTGCTCCTTGATCTTTGTAATGTCTAAACTAAACGTATGTTTATTGGCAAAATAGAGAATGGCATCAAATACAACCATATTCCTGGTCACCCTTACAGCAAAAACTATAATTATCTTTCAAAATACAGTCAGTCACTATATTCACTAATGGGTGTGTTCACACCCAGATTCAGCCTTGGCACCAGACAGCCTATTTTAGGGAGGCTCTACCAGTGTTTACTGGTATTCAGGATGTTCCTTGCTCCATCATGACTCATGTTCTGCATGTGACTTCCCGTTATCAACCTAGCTTCCACCTGATCTGATTTTAATTCTGTACTTTTAGCCATTCCTGACCTTGGCTTCATCTCTGACCTTGATCCAGTTCCTGATTTTGTACTTCGTTGCATGCACGTTGCTCACCTTGGCTTATTGTTGACTACACTTTTACCTTTGATTCTGCTTTATGCCATTGTTGAGTCCCTTACTTTGCTTCATGTGGTGATGCAGCTGCCTGCTTCTGTAGCACCCTCCTAGTTAGGTGCTAGCTAGGTTATGGAAAATATCGTTTCTAGCTCTGCTGTAATCAATTGAGGAGCTTGTCGATTATTTTGGGCTGTTCTGTGTCTCACTGGTTGCAGGTTTGACTGCTTTCCCCTGCCTTTTGGATAGTTCTGGAAAGTAGCAGGCTAGATTAAGCAAATCAGCAGCTGAATATATATGTTGTCTAAGCCAATCCCCGGGGGAGGGTGCTTAGATGGTGGTTGGGAGTGAGCATAAATAGTCCGATGTGGAGATGCCCTGTTCTTGTGCAGAAGGAGAAGTTCCCAGCCTGAAGGGCTGCTGCCCTTCTAGGCAGTCTAGCCGTACTTTTTCATTTGCTCATCGAGGTCCTAGTCGTGGCATAGCTGTGGGGCCTAATCTACTGAATTTTGCTGGAGCTGATTGATGGACTTGTCTGGAGATCTGTACCAAAGAGCTCACAGGAGACATGTCTGGCTGATATTGGAAGGTGGCATCCAAAGATCCAGGGACATTTGTGAGTACAGACCAGTGTGTGAGATCCCAGTGACTGTGTGCTGCTGCTATCCCTCTGGAATCAATGTCAGGCTGTGCTTAGAAGTGGACATTCCCAATGGTGTCCCTGTGTAGCCCAGTTCATAATTTGCTTCTGCAAGGACTGTGCTAGGAAGTTTGAGGAAGTAAGAAGTGTCTTCAAGTTATTATTGTGTCCTCCTGGAGTATCCCACAGTAACTCTGCACCTATCCAAGTACAAATTTAACAAAGCATCAGAAAAAGGATACCTCAAGACTGCCAGAAGGGTGACTGTGACTGTGTGCCTGGCAGCCAAGGCACTAACTGGGAAAATAACATTGGGACCAAATCAGTGGACCTTTTTGGGGGTTAGCACTACACTGCTATGCATAGTCCTGCTACACATCTTCTGGCATCATCCATGAGCTCTGCCATCCTGAACTTTTGCACGAGCCAGAGGATCCCATTAAAGTGGATCTTCACTGCATCTGAGCACCACAAGCCAAAATTGCTATTTAATTCATTTGTAATATTCAAAGCAAACTCCCCCATCCATCCATGTATCCATGCTTTATTTTGGTGAGAAATCTCTTTGAAAAACATCCCCTAGCATTTTTGGCCGTGGCCATCTTGAGTAAGGGCAAACGATTAATGTGGAATTTACTTGCTGCCCTTAGCATGCAGGAAAGTGTGCTTAACTGTTAAAACCCCTCCTCCTCTCATTCTGGGAGGACTCCTGGGATGTATGACATCATTTGCCTAGGCATGGGAACCAGAAAGTAACCAAAGAAATGTAAAAAGAAAAGGTTAAAACAAGTAATTATGAAGTTCCACTTTAACTTTAAGCATCTCAAGGTTCAAGGTTTTGCAAGCTACATCCTCTGGCACTCATGTTCCTCAGGTTCCTTTGCACACTCTGTCCTGTTCCTTTGCACCCTCTGTTTCCCCTTCAGGGTGCTTGCACCAGGTAACTTTATTTATCAACCTTTTTCTGGGAAAGGTCACTTACCTAGGTCACTTACCCCGCTCCTCTCTCCTACTGACCCGGCGTCAGGGAGAGGCGGAGGGAGCCCGGACTCCCGGAAGCGGAAACAGGATACCTGTCGAAGACAGGTATCTTGTCCCCCCTCCCCCTCGAAAGGCACCGGGGGGGGGGGGAGACAAGTGAGCGGAAGTTCCACTTTTGGGTGGAACTCCACTTGGAGTGTGTCTGTGGAGATGTTTGGCTGTGTGAAAATGGGCACAGTCATATTGGAACAAAAGCGACTTTTCACAATCTGTTGACACAAGATTTGGAAGTACACAACTATCTAAAATTTCTGTAGCATTAACAGTCACCTGCACCTTTAACACCTGATCCTAATTTTAGAGGGTTGTCCACACACTTTTGGTCCTATAGGTTTCCCTCTCTGTATTTTTGTTTTCATTAGCACACATGTATATCTAACATTATTTCGATACAGTAAAAAAAATAAATAAAATAAATATATATATATATATATATATATATATACAGTATCTTACAAAAAAAGAGTACACCCCTCACATTTTTGTAAATATTTTATTATACCTTTTCATGTGACAACACTGATGAAACGACACTTTGCTACAATGTAAAGTGGTGAGTGTACAGCTTGTATAACAGTGTAAATTTGCTGTCCCCTCAAAATAACTCAACACACAGCCATTAATGTCTAAACCGCTGGCAACAAAAGTGAGTACAACCCTAAGTGAAAATGTCCAAATTGGGCACAATTAGCCATTTTCCCTCCCCGGTGTCATGTGACTAATTAGTGTTACAAGGTCTCAGGTGTGAATGGGGAGCAGGCGTGTTAAATTTTGTGTTTTGGCTCTCACTCTCTCATACTGGTCACTGGAAGTTCAACATGGCACCTCATGGCAAAGAACTATCTGAGGATCTGAAAAAAATATTTGTTGCTCTACATAAAGATGGCCTAAACTATAAAAAGATTGCCAAGACCCGGAAACTAAGCTGCAGCACGGTGGCCAAGACCATACAGCGGTTTAACAGGACAGGTTCCACGCAGAACAGGCCTCGCCATGGTTGACCAAAGAAGTTGAGTGCACGTGCTCAGCGTCATATCCAGAGGTTGTCTTTGGGAAACAGACGTATGAGTGCTGCCAGAATTGCTATAGAAGTTGAAGGGGTGGGGGGTCCACCTGTCAGTGCACAGACCATATGCTGCACACTGCATCAAATTGGTCTGCATGGCTGTTGTCGCAGAAAGAAGCCTCTTCTAAAGATGATGCACAAGACAACCCGCAAACAGTTTGCTGAAGACAAGCAGACTAAGGACATGGATTACTGGAACCATGTCCTGTGGTCTGATGAGACCAAGATAAGCTTATTTGGTTCAGATGGTGTCAAGCGTGTGTGGCGACAACCAGGTGAGGAGTACAAAGACAAGTGTGTCTTGTCTACAGTCAGGCATTGTGGTGGGAGTGTCATGGTCTGGGGCTGCATGAGTGCTGCTGGCACTGGGGAGCTACAGTTCATTGAGGGAACCATGAATGCCAACATGTACTGTGACATACTGAAGCAGAGCATGAGCCCCTCCCTTCAGAGACTGGGCCGCAGGGCAGTATTCCAACATGATAACAACCCCAAACACACCTCCAAGATGACCGCTGCCTTGATAAAGAAGTTGAGGGTAAAGGTGATGGACTGGCCAAGCATTTCTCCAGACCTTAACCTTATTGAACATCTGTGGGGCATCCTCAAACGTAAGGTGGAGGAGCGCAAGGTCTCTAACATCCACCAGCTCCGTGATGTCCTCATGGAGGAGTGGAAGAGGACTCCAGTGACAATCTGTGAAGCCCAAGAGGGTTAAGGGTTAAGGCAGTGCTGGAAAATAATGGTGACCACACAAAATATTGACGCTTTGGGCCCAATTTGGACATTTTCACTTAGGGGTGTACTCACTTTTGTTGCCAGCGGTTTAGACATTAATGGCTGTGTGTTGAGTTATTTTGAGGGGACAGCAAATTTACACTGTTATACAAGCTGTACACTCACTACTTTACATTGTAGCAAAGTGTCATTTCTTCAGTGTTGTCACATGAAAAAGAAAAAAAGAAAAAATATATATATATATATCTATATAGATATATATATATAGATATATATATATATATATATATATATATATATATATATATATATATATATATATCTATATATATATATATATATATATTTTTTTTTTTTTTTTTTTTTACTCCAATACATATATAAACACTGCACATGTGATGGCTTTTGTTTTGTAAAGGTTTGCTTTCGCGAAAACAGGGTGGAATAAATAGGCTAGGTTCTCATACTGGAAGGATTGTGGAGAAAGATTGACACATTAGCAGATGGCCCCTTGTGATCAAAGATCTCAAAGACATTCTCATGTTTGAAGACTCTAGTCTCCAGAGATCCTATGCACCATCAGTGCAGTGCTAGTGTTTGAAATTCCAAACATGGCTAATAGACAGATACAATATTTCCCAGATCTCTAAATAAAATGTTTGTCAATCTACTGTTGTGAGCATAAATTCAATGGGGTTGATTTACTAAATCTGGAGAGTGCAAAATCTGGTGCAGCTGTGCATAGAAACCAGTTTCCAGTTTTTTTTTGTCAAAGCTTAATTGAACAAGCTGAAGTTAGAAGCTTGATTGGCTACCATGCACAGCTGCACCAGATTTTTCACTCTCCAGTTTTAATAAATCAACCCCATTTTCACTTTACTAAGCTTGTTTCACTTTACTAATCTCCTAATCACGCTCCATTAGGGGAGCAGGGGCGCCACCGCCTAATTCATGCGCCTGGCCCGTAATCTACATGCAGGGCGCTGGCCGCATAGATTTCATTTGGCTTTTTCTTTTTTTAAAGCACATGATTAGAGCCGGAGGCTCCTCAAAAAAAGGGTGGTCTCAGGGGGCAGAGCGCTGTGCCCTGAGCCCACCCAGTTGTGTGACACTAGCAAATTAATATTTGCTAATGTCTCCCTGCTTCTCCTCCTGGCCAGTCAGGAAGCGGGTCCTGAGACCCGATTGGCCGGGTCTCAGGACCCACTTCCTGTTCGGCCAGGAGAAGAATTCTGTATATATCTGTATATCTACAGATTTACTCTGGTAGATATAGGAATTTTGAAGTATTTATTCATTTTTTTACTAGTAATGGCGGCGATCAGCGACTTATAGCAGGACTGCGATATTGTGGCAGACAATCGGACACTAACTGACACTTTTTTGGGAACCAGTGACACTAATAAAGAGATCAATGCTAAAAAATATGCACTGTCACTGTACTAAGGACACTGGCTGGGAAAGGGGTTAAACATCTAGGGAGATCAAAGGGTTAAATGTGTGCCTAGCCAGTGTTTGGGTGTACTGTGTGAGGTGATTTTACTAAGGGAAGTAATGAATTTTGTTCTCTGCTTTGCTGACAGGACATAGCTCTGCCTTGTTTATATAGGCAGAGCCCTGTCCGGTGTGTGTTCCAGACGATCGGTGGGTGATGGCGGTCATCTATTGACCAGCATTGTAAAGAAGAAAGGTAACAGCGCTCTCTGCAGGGACAACTCAATCCATACACCAGGTAAGCTCACAGGTGCCGAGGCTCGATGTGTCCCAACACACTCCATTGCAACAGTAGTAAGAAGAGCCGGCACAACTGTAATCCTTGAAGTGTCGTTTATTGGTACATCAGAGTGACAATAAAACAATAAAGCTAACGCATTTCGACTATAGCCTTAGTTGTAGCTATTGGCCAGCACCCACTGATCGGCATCTGCTGTGTATAATCACAGCAGAGCACGGTCACCGGCGGTGCGCGCACACGCTCCCTACCCGACGGTTCCGGATCACGTACCTAGTACGCAATCTGGCACAGGAGAGCCGCCTTGCCGCCATATATGTAAATTCTACGGTTGGCAAGTGATTAAAGTCTGTAGGGGTCAAATCTTGATATTAATTATGGCCATTTGTAGGACTAATGGGCAAACTGTGGTCAAGCAGAAGGCACGGGAAACTAAGTACTACCAAAGGGGACAAATACCAATGGCAAGAAAAAGAAATAAAAACAATAAGAAAAACTAAAAAAACAGTATCTCTTCTTACTCAAAATTACTTCAATACACACTGCTGCTGTGAGCTTTTATAGAAAGGGGGCTGGGATTTACATTCCTTCAAATTATTGGCTCTTGTGACTGAGCTGGCCAGGGCAAAAGGCTATATACTGCATTAAAAGTTGTGCATTATTTTGGTGGCAAATCTGTATCCAATTGATTTGCCAAGAACCCATGGTATAGGTCAGGGTTAGGCAACCTTGGCACTCTGGTGAAACTACAAATCCCATCATGCCTCTGCCTCTAGGAGTCATGCCTTGTGATTGTCAGGGTCTTGCAATGTCTCATGGGACTTGTGGTTTCACCACAGCTGGAGGGCCGAGGTTACCTACCCCTGGTCTAGGTGAACCCAAAGCTCATCCCTATCACCAGGGGCGTAGCTACAGGGGTCACAATCGTGACCTGGCTCCATGCTCCAGGGGGTCCATGCAGCCCCTCTCCTCTCCCTCCCGCTGGCATTCAGAGACTGCAGGAGGAATATGGAGATCAGTTCCTCTTTAGGGTGCCGCCCCTCCTATCCAGCTTCCCTCTGCTGCCCTTGGGCCCCTGCGCTATATTCCGGCCCCCGCGCTCTCTCCGCCGGGTCGGATCTAGACGGGTGCTGTGCTGGGTTGTGCTCTCCCTCCTGTCAGAACAGTGATTCTCCGAACATCAGATGACATGGGATCGCTCTCAGATTGGACTGTGCATGGACTGCACCCATCCCCCACTGACATTTCCTGCTGCGGGGAGGTGAGCACATAGGGAAGATGGGGGGGGGGGGTTAGGTAATGAAGTGATGTGTAGTCTGACCTGAGAGTGATCTGTGTTTCCTGTATGGACTGTATGGAGGATTGCTGTTCTGACAGGATGGGGAGAGCACAGCACACCTCCTCCTGACTATGGTTCCCCATCTGTAAGAGTTAGGTAGATATTTGCGCTGGGACAGGTGATTGAAGGGGGGATTAGGCTAAGAGGGGGATTTGGGGAGAGGGGGGATTTGAGCTAGAAGGGGGGATTGTGCCTGGGAGGGAGGAGTTATGCTGCTAGGATGGGGGGTGATTTATGCTGAAAGGGGGGCTTTGTGGGTGAGGATTGGAGCTGGGAAGGGGGATGGGGGAGTTGACCTAAGGGGGGGGCTTGGAGGAGGGGATGGGGGATTTAGGCTAAGAGAGGGGATTTGGCAGGGGCTCAAAGGGGGATTGTTTTGGGTGGGGAAGATTTGTGCTGGGGGGAGGGGGATTGAGGGGGATTTGAGCTGAGATTTGTGCTGAGAGGGGGGATTTGGACTGCGAGGAGGAGAATTTTTGGATTCAGGATGAAGAGCGTGGAACGGACCGGTGTAATTTTCTGGCCCCTTTCTCGTCCTAATGAATAGAGTCAGTGATCTGTACCAATCACTGACTGTCCATTCATTACTAAAGCATAGTAAACTGTATTTTCTATGCTTCTGTTTGTGAATGAATGGGAAGCTATTCCTGTCCATTCACTCTGTACAGCTGAGGTTGCATAGATAAAGATTGGAGGGCTATGAACTCAATCTCTTTTCTCTGTCTCAAAGGTGAAGTATCCAAGGTCCTGATATTTCACTAAAGCCCCACAACAAGGCTGCTGAAAAAATTGTAAAAAATATAATAAAAAATAATATTGTAAAAAAAAAGAAATTTGTAAAAAATAAAAAAGTTAAACAAAAAGAACTGACACCAGTGGCAGAACTGCCAGGGTAGCAAAGGTCGCACTTGCGACCAGGCCCTGGCATTCCGCCACTGGGTTTAGAGGGAAGGGCCCTGGCCAGGGGGGTTAGGGGGGCCCTTCATGGTTTCTTGCACCGGGGCCCTGAAGATTCTAGTTATGCCTCTTCTTATCACTGATCTGATATTCTTCTGCTCCCATTTTCAGGACCTGGGCCTGTATTCCAACCATGCTCTGTTACCCACTACTTACCGTGCATCTGGAAAGCATTCACAGGGCTTCACTTTTTCCATATTTTGTTATGTTACAGCCTTATTCCAAAATGGATTAAATTCATTATTTTCCTCCAAATCCTTCAAACAATACCTCAAAATGACAATGTGGAAGTTTGTTTAAAATCTTTGCAAATTTATTTAAGAAAAAACACATGTACAGTACATAAGTATTTACAGCCTTTGCCATGCCACTCAAAATTGAGCTCAGGTGCATCCTGTTTCCACTGATCATCCTTGAGATGTTTCTACAACTTGATTGTGGTAAATTCAGTTGATTGGACATGATTTGGAAAGGTACACACCTGTCTATATAAGGTCCCACAGTTAACAGTGCATGTCCGAGCACAAACCAAGCCATGAAGTCCAAGAAACTGTCTGTAGACCTGTAGGCAGATCTGGGGAAGGGTTTCTGAACCCTTTCTGCAGCATTGAAGGCCCCAATGAGAACAGTGGTCTCCATCATAAATGGAAGAAGTTGGAAACCACCAAGACTCTTCCTAGAGTGGGCCACCCGGCCAAACTGAGCAGTCGGGGAAGAAGGGCCTTAGTCAGGGAGGTGACCAAGAACCCGATGGAGGAGAACCTTCCAGAAGAACAACCATCTCTGCAGCACTCCACCAATCAGGCCTGTATGGTAGAATGGCAAGACAGAAGCAACTCTTCAGTAGATTGCACATGCCAGCCCACCTGAAGGACTCTCAGACCATGAGAAACAAAATTCTCTGGTCTGATGAAACAAAGATTGAACTCTTTGTCCTGAATGGCAAGCGTCATGCTGGAGGAAACTAGGCACCGCTCATCACCTGGTCAATACCATCCCTACAGTGAAGCATGGTGGTGGCAGAATCATGCTGTGGGGATGTTTTTCAGGTGTCATCAAAAAATCTTGAAAAGGTAACTATTCATCCTACAGATAATGAAGAGGATTCTCAACCAGGGTTCCATGAAACCCTAAGGTTCCTCTATAGGTTGTTAGGGGTTTCTTGAGATCTAGCTGATTGACCTCCAATCTTAGGGTGACTCTATTGTTCCAGGTCCAACACTACCGGCAGAACCAGTGGTATGACACCAATTAACTGCCTGTGGTATTCTGACCATCACTGTAAGAATTTAATTCTTCCTACTGATCACCAATGTAAGGAGCATTCTTTCCACTGACCTCTGATGAATTACTTACATTTTTGCAGGGGTTCCATGGGACCTGAAAAGTATTTCAAGGGCTCCTCTGGGCTAAAAAGATTAAGAAAGGCTAATCATGAAAATCAAAACAATTTAGTAAAGATGAAAAAAAGTGTATTTGGCTGACAACCCAAACAAATACCTTAACCACTAGCCGACCAGCCGCCATCATTATACTGCGGCAGGTCGGCTCTCTTGTGCAAATCGCCGTAGTTGTACGTCAACCCTTTAAACAGCTATAGCGCGTGACATTTATACTGTAATCAGTGCATTTTTATATTACTGATAGCTGTATATTTGTCAATGGTCCCATAAATGTGTCAAAAGTGTCCGATCTCAGTCCCGATAAAAATCGCAGATTGCTGCCATTACTAGTAAAAATAATAATAATAAAAATGCCATAAATCTATCCCCTATTTCGCTGCCATTACTAGTAAAAAATAATAATAATAATAAAAATGCCATAAATCTATCCCCTATTTCGTAGACGCTATAACTTTTGCGCAAACCATTTAATATACGCTTATTGAGATTTTTATTACCAAAAATATGTAGAGCAATATATATCAGCCTAAACTGAGGAAGAAATTTGTTTTTTTATCTTTTTTGGGGGGATATTTATTATAAAGAAAAGAAAAAACAGAAAAAAACCTGCGCTAATGAGCAAAAAGAAGAAGCGTAGGGCTGCAGCTGCAACAAATTACCTCAAATATCGGTGAAGCGTAAATAACATATATATACAAAAAATGTGCGCTTGCATAAATATACCATATATATTAATTTGGTTTTAAGTTTTAAGCTTGGTTTGCAGATAAACTTCTCAAGCAACACTATAAACCACAGTGTATAAAATTGTGACAGCAACAGTGCAAAGTGATTATACAACTGATTACATGTACAACATATCTCCGTGAAGGAAAGTGAAGATAAAGAGTGTAGAATAGTTCAATCAAAAATTGCAAATAGGATATGAGTTTCCAGTTGAAATCCAAATCGCATAAAAAAGCCCATTCATCAGTTCATGGGAATCGAAATCACAAAAGAAAATCACAAAAAGAAAAAAACATTGAACAGTTCCTTTGGTGCATCCTATAAAAGTGAAAAGAGAAAGTGGGAGGATTAGAGGACACTTCCAAACCACAAGTAGTTCCGAAAAGTTGTTAGAGATGTACTCTTACCGGACACGTTGGACCTCCTTATAGCAAGGTCATACAAGCCTGCAGATATAGCCCTCTGCGGGGACAGGTGGATACCGGTGCTTGGGTCCACTCGTAAGCGCCGCATACAATGTGCCCCGTTGAAGACGTCACGTATGACAAAACATGTAGGGCGTGGCTACGCAGTGCTTGCCATCACGTACCCCATGTAATTTGCACGGGCGTTTAGCTTCTATTTATGCCGCCTTTTAAAACGTTTTTTTACTTTTGAATTTTGTATATGACCACTGGTCGACTGAGGCAATAAACTCCTTATAAATACTACTGTCAGGAAAGGATTCATCCGCTGGTAAGATATATCGTTTGGCATGCAGTACTGGGGTCCACCAGCAGGTGTCTCCTGGCAGTGTTGAACTGTCAGGAGAATATTTCCCTGCTGGTGTCATTTCATCTTTTGGCCGCAGTACTGACGTCCACCAGCGGATGGATCCTGGCAGTATGGAGCAGACAACACTCCCTGCGCTCAGGTGGGCATAAATAGAAGCTAAACGCCCGTGCAAATTACATGGGGTACGTGATGGCAAGCACTGCGTAGCCACGCCCTACATGTTTTGTCATACGTGACGTCTTCAACGGGGCACATTGTATGCAGCGCTTACGAGTGGACCCAAGCATCGCTATCCATCTGTCCCCGCAGAGGGCTATATCTGCAGGCTTGTATGACCTTGCTATAAGGAGGTCCAACGCGTCCGGTAATAGTACGTCTCTAACAACTTTTCGGAACTACTGGTGGTTTGGAAGTGTCCTCTAATCCTCCCACTTTCTCTTTTCACTTTTATGGGATGCACCAAAGGAACTGTTCAATGTTTTTTTCTTTTTGTGATTTTCTTTTGTGATTTTGATTCCCATGAACTGATGAATGCGCTTTTTATGCGATTTGGATTTCAACTGGAAACTCATATTCTATTTGCAATTTTTGATTGAACTATTCTACACTCTTTATTTTCACTTTCCTTCACGGAGATATGTTGTACATGTAATCAGTTGTATAATCACTTTGCACTGTTGCTGTCACAATTTTATACACTGTGGTTTATAGTGTTGTTTGAGAAGTTTATCTGCAAACCAAACTTAAAACTTAAAACCAAATTAATATATATGGTATATTTATGCAAGCGCACATTTTTTGTATACATAGGATATTTATTATAGCAAAAAGTAAAAAAATATTGCTTTTTTTTTCAAAATTGTCACTCTTTTTTTGTTTATAGTGCAAAAAATAAAAACCTCAGAGGTGGTCAAATACCACCAAAAGAAAGCTCTATTTGTGGGGAAAAAAAAGGACGTCAATCTTGTTTGGGTACAGCGCCGCACGACTGCGCAATTGTCAGTTAACTTGACGCAGTGCCGTATTGCAAAAAAAATGGCCTGGTCATTAAGGGGGCAAATCCTTCTGGGGCAGAAGTGGTTAAAACCCTCTAGTGTAATAAAACCAATGAAAAAAAAAAATGCCACTAGGCCATATGGCCCTAGATCTGCAAATATAGGGCCACGTGGCCTTGAGGCATTTTTTGCTTTTTTATTTTTTTTTTATACAGTAGGGGTTTTAGGTACTTGTTTGGGTTGTCAGCCAAATAATGTTTTTTTTCTTCTTGACTATATTGCTTTGATTCTCTTGATTATCTGTATTATGTATAGTTATCTTTTCAAGTTTTTTTTGAGACACCTGAAGCTACTATAATATATAGCATCTAAAGAATATATAACTTTTTCTTGACTTCATCCAAAGTTAAAAAAAACAAACAACTGGATGACTTTTGAGGGTCTATTTCTCAATGTTTTTACCTGAGATGCACACGGCTTTTAGTAAAGATTAAAACATTTTTCTAATTATTATTATTATTATTATACAGGATTTATATAGCGTCGACAGTTTACTTTACAACATTAGGGCGGACAGTACAAGTACAATACGATTCAATACAGGAGGAATTCAGAGGGCCCTGCTCGTTAGAGCTTACAATCTAGGAGGGAGGGTCAAGTTATACAAAAGGGTAATAGCTGTGGGGGATGAGCTAATGGAGAAAATAGTGCAGTTGTTAGATGGAGGCAGGATAGGCTTCTCTGAAGAGGAAAGTTTTCAGGGATCGCCTAAAAGTGGATAAATTTGGAGACAGTCTGACATATTGGGGTAGGGAATTCCAGAGGATGGGCGAGGCTCGGGAGAAGTCCTGGAGGCGGATATGGGAGGAGGTGATGAGGGAGCTAGAGAGCAGGAGGTCTTGGGAGGAACGGAGATGGCGATTAGGTTGGTATTTTGAGACTAGGTTAGTGATGTAGCTGGGGGCAGAGTTGTGGACGGCTTTGTAACTTATTGTTAGTATTTTGAATTTAATTTGTTGGGTGAGTGGTAGCCAATGGAGGGATTGGCAGAGAGGGGTAAATCTTTGATTTAAAAAATGGTGGGAATCTTGGATGAAAATGTTGATAAATAGACCCCTTAGTTTTCTAAAGGACTTTGGGGTTGATTTACTAAAACTGGAGAGTGCAAAATCTGGTGCAGCTCTGCATAGTAGCCAATCAGCTTCTAATTTCAGCTTGTTCAATTACTGTAAGCTTTGACAAAAAAAAAAAACTGGAAGCTGATTGGTTTCTATGCAGAGCTGCACCAGATTTTGCACTCTTGCACCAGTTTTAATAAATCAACCCCAGTGTATACATAACGAGAAGAGAAGAGCGGTTTCCACCACCTTTGACTATGAAAAGTCACATAGGTCTATTCTCTACAGCTTTGTACCGTCATCATCTGTACAAGGAATGTAATTCTTTTAGCTGTGCAATAGGAAATAACCTAAGGTTAGAGAAGAAATTACCACTGCAATGTAACCTTTGTTAAAACTCAGAATCAATTTTTCAAGCACGAAACACAAAGCACATTTGTCTAACGTTAACCTCTCTCTTGAAAACCACAAAGTAAACACCATTGCAGAAGAAATGACTTGTGGCCTACTAACAATCCAGAAAACCTAAACAAAAAAACATAAGCTAGCCATTTAGAACATTTGTAAAGCGTTGTATAAACTGCATTAGCAGGTTTATCTCACATTTTTTTTTCACTCCAGCAGAAATCAGGTATTGGACTTGATTTAGGAAGGTGAGAGAAGGGTTAAGGGTGGAGCGTCAACCAATGGAGAATTAAAGTCTCTGTTGGGTTTTTATTTTTTTCTGAGTCCCTCTTGTCCCAGTGATATGTTTCCTTATTTCCTGTCCCAGTGATATGTTTAACCACTTCAGCCTCCGGAAGATTTTTCCCCTTAATGGCCAGGCCATTTTTTGCGATACGGCACTGAGTTGCTTTAAATGACAATTGCGCAGTCGTGCGCCGTTGTACCCAAACAAAATTTATGTCCTTTTTTCCCCACATATTTTGCACTATAAACAAAAAAAGAATTCCAATTTTGAAAAAAAAAAAAAAAAACACAATATTTTGTATTTTTTGCTATAATAAATATCACCACATTTTTTTTTCAAAAACTAATTTCTTCATCAGTTTAGGCCGATATATATTCTTCTACATATTTTTGGTAAAAACAAATTGCAATAAGCGTATATTGATTGGTTTGCGCAAAAGTTATAGCATCTACAAAATAGGGGATAGATTTATGGCATTTTTATTATTATTTTTTTTTTCTACTAGTAATAGCAGCGATCTGCGATTTTTTTTTTTGGGACTGAGACATTGCGGCGGACAAATCGGACACTTTTGACACTTTTTTTCGCCAGTGACATTTATACAGCGATCAGTGCTATAAATAGCCACTGATTACTGTTTAAATGCCACTAGCAGGGAAGAGGTTAACACTAGGGGGCGATCAAGGGGTTAAATGTGTTCCCTCAGCCTGTTCCAACTTTGAGGAGGAATGTGGCTGACTAGAGGAGAAGAGAGATCGTTGTTCCTACTTGGTAGGAACACACAATCTGTCTCTTCTCCCCTGACAGAACCTGGTTTTGTGTGTTTACACACACAGATCCCAGTTCTCGCTCTGTCACGAGCGATCGCGGGTGCCCGGTGGTCATCGTACCTGCCAGGGACGCGCATTGGCTCCGGGGACACGCTGCAGGCGCCTGCTACACAATCTTAAAAAACCGACGTACAGCTACGACGGCTCGCGCAGGTGAGCCAGCCTGCCACAGTATAACTGAGAAGGTTTACTTCCTCTTTGTTTCCATGCAAAGGTAAAGCATAATGGGCTACTATGCATCGCATAGTAGCCCATTATGTGTCACTTACCTGACAAGGGAGCCTGCGATGTCACCGCTGTCCCTTCTCCTACGAAGCGTCCATCTTCTTTCCGGGTATCGCGGCTCCAACGCTGTGATTGGCCGGAGCTGTGATGACGTCACTCCCGCGCATGCGCGCTGGTGCTGCCGCTAACGGCATGATCGTCGTTAGAGACGGCACACTTAGTGCGCCTGCGCGCCGTTATCTACAGCGCATGCGCCGTAGACATCGGTGCCTGTCTTTTGGAAATATCTCCTAAACCATGTAGGTTTAGGAGACATTTCTTGCACCTGCAGGTAAGCCTTAATCTAGACTTACCTGTAGGTAAAAGTGGTCTGTAAGGCTTTACAACCACTTTAAAGCAATGTTTACCATAGGACAGCCTTTTTCAAGCAGGATGCTGTGGCATCCTGGGGAGCCTTCTGGGTTCTCCAGGAGTGCTTTGGCGGAAAGCCTAAAAATTTCCCCAAATTGCCCAAAAGCCAGCAAGTGCATCCAGCCTGCCTTTTTGCTACACAAAGCCACAGGTTTTTATTGTGTAGCACTACAACCAGCCACCGGTGTCCTGGTGATATGGAGTGCGTTGGGTGCTGCTTGTTGGATGCCCCACTCCATCAGTACTAAGGTCCCATTAACTGAATGGGAGAGAGAAGTTAAGGGTGCCTCGAAATTGTGCAGAATTTTAAAGGGTGCCTTCACTGAAAAAAGGTAAAAATGGTCCTAAAGGCAGAAGTTTTTTTTTATCTTATTGCATTCCTTGCATTAAGGAAAAAAATCTTCTAGGTAAAGCTCCCCCCCAGTTCAATAATCCCATCTCAATCCAGCGATGTGCATGGGAGCAGTGGCTCTCCTGGGTCTCTGTCTACTCATTGGCTCACACAGCAGAGGGAAAAAAATTAGAAAACCTTTAGAACCGCTTTAAGAAACACTGTCATAGAGCGTAACTCTGGACTCCAGGCTACCCCTCCCTGGAGATCCACATCTCCCCCTCCGGGCCCTCCTGGCAGTATGTTATACTTTTTTTTTTTTACACTTTAACACTTTACAGTGCCACACTAACACAACACAGTGCCAACAGTGCCACCTGTCCTCAGTGCCGCCTGTCAGTGCCATCTGTCCACAGTGCCACCTATCAGTGCCATCTTTCCCCAGTGCCACCTATCAGTGCCATCTTTCCCCAGTGCCACCTGTCCCCAGTGCCACCTGTCCCCAGTGCCACCTGTGTCCAGTGCCACCTGTGTCCAGTGCCACCTGCCCCCTATGTCACCTGTCCCCAGGGCCACCTGTCAGTGTCACATGCCATCTGTTATCGGTGCCACGTATCAGTGCCATCTGTCATCAGTGCCATCTGTCATCAGTGTCACGTGTCATCAGTGCCATGTATTAGTGCCATCTGTCATCAGTGCCACGTATTAGTGCCATCTGTCATCAGTGCCACGTATTAGTGCCATCTGTCATCAGTGCCATGTATCAGTGCCATCTGTCATCAGTGCCATCTGTCATCAGTGTCACGTGTCATCAGTGCCATGTATTAGTGCATCAGTGCCACGTATTAGTGCCATCTGTCATCAGTGCCACGTATTAGTGCCCTCTGTCATCAGTGCCAGGTATTAGTGCCATCTGTCATCAGTGCCATGTATTAGTGCATCTGTCATCAGTGCCACGTATTAGTGCCATCTGTCATCAGTGCCATGTATTAGTGCATCTGTCATCAGTGCCATCTGTCATCAGTGCCACGTATTAGTGCCATCTGTCATCAGTGCCACATATTAGTGCCATCTGTCATGCCAGGGCCTTCAAAAGTGTATAGGTAGGTAGTCAACAAGTTAGATGTGTAATTTATGCTCCTAGAACACCTGATGGTGCTCCCTGCATGTTGGGCCTCTCTATGTGGCCAGGCTGTGAAAGAGTCCCACACATGTGGTATCGTTATACTCAGGAGGAGTAGCAGAATGTATTTTGGGGCGTTATTTGTGGTATACACATTCCATGTGAGAGAAATAACCGATTACAATGACAATTTTGTGGGAAAAACAAATCTTAATTTTGCATAGAATTGTGGGAAAAAATGACAACATCAAAAAGCTCACCATGCATATTACTAAATACCTTGGAATGTCTACTTTCAAAAAAGGGGTCATTCGGGGGGTATTTGTACTGTCCTGACTTGTTCGGGTCGCAAGAAATGTGATAGGCCACCAGTACATCAGGTGTGATCAATTTGTTATGATTTGCACCACAACATGTAGACTCTATAACTTTCACAAAGACCAAATAATATCCACTAATTTGGTTATTTTTACCAAAGATATGTAGCAGTATAAATTGTGGCCAAAATTTATGAAGAAAAATGAATAATTTGCAAAATGTTATCACAGAAACTAAGAAAAATGTGTTGTTTTTTTTTCAAAATTTTCGGTCTTTTTTCATTTATAGCCAAAAAATAAAAAACCCAGAGGTGATCAAATACCACCAAAAGAAATCTTTATTTGTCTGAAAAAAAGGACAAAAATTCATTTGGGTACAGTATTACATGACTGAGTAATTGTCATTCAAAGTGTGAGAGCGCTGAAAGCTGAAAATTGGTCTGGTCACGAGGGGGGTTTAAGTGCCCAGTTGTCAAGTGGTTAAAGCGGAAAAAATAAAAACCGCAGAGGTGATCAAATACGACCAAAAGAAAACAAAACTCTATTTGTGGGGAAAAAAGGACATAAATGTTGTTTGGGTACAGCATCACACGATTGCGCAATTGTCAGTTAAAGTGACGCAGTGCCGTATCGCAAAAAATGGCCCGGTCAGGAAGGGGTAAATTCTTCCGGGGCTGAAGTGGCCCCGAAACTATCCTAAACGAAACAAAACAAAACTAATTTTGTCTAGTTGTGGCTGCATTTGTTTTCCTTTCTTTGGCTTTTTCCCCTCTGTTTTCACTGTGTGATCTGGCCAGTAACACACCCATAGGTGTGCACAGCCTATTGCATTAGGGTGTGCACCTCAAAGCTCAAATACATATAGGTGTGCATGTGTATACATACTGACGGTGTCAGTAGAGCAATGGTGGGTGCCAGTAAGACAGAGATTGGTGTCAGTAAGGCAGTGGATGGTGTCAGTAGGTTTTATTAGTATTATTATTTTATTCTTATTCATATCAGGGGTTTAAACAGGGAGAATCTGCACCACACAGGGTCATTAGGATGTGCCCAGGCACACCTGGCACACCCTGTGCGCACGCCTATGAACACACCTCCTGTATTAGTGAGGCACAACTGTGGAGGAATTAGCATGGGAGGCACAGAAGACAGCAGCATTGTCTGTCTGGGGAGAGAGAGTAGTGTTAAATGTTAAATGTATTAACAAATTTAGATACACTAACAAATGATCAGTTACAGCGAACAGTTTTTTTTTTTTCCTTTTTGGATAAAGGTTTTGCATAAATAAATAAAAGCCGATCATTATAATCAGTGCTTTGTCTCATACATGTAATCTGATACATTCTGCTGGAGAGCTTCGGCTTTTGTAAAACAACACACTTGCTGACGGGATCACCAGGTTAAAATAAATGAAAGAAAGCCTAAAAAAAGGAAACGAATGCAGCTATCACATCTAATGCCGCGTACACGCGCGCGGACTTTTCGAGTGGACTGATCCGACGGTCTGTCCGACGGACTTCGGAACAAACGGACCTGCCTACACACGATCACACCAAAGTCCGACGGATTCGTACGTGATGACATACGACCGGACTAAAATAAGGAAGTTGATAGCCGGTAGCCAATAGCTGCCCTAGCGTGGGTTTTCGTCCTTCGGACTAGCATACAGACGAGCGGATTTTTTCGACCGGACTCGAGTCCGTCGGAAAGATTTGAAACATGTTCCAAATCTAACTACTATGGTCCCTCGCGCTAAAGTGAGACAAAAGTGAATGTGGTGACAAACAAAAATGGGTTAAATTAACAAATCCTTAAGGTGGGTGATTTTTATGATGATATCTGAAATGATTGCAGCGAAATCGACAAGTGTACACATAGCACTCGACCCATGCAATAAGAAATAAAAGAGATTTCGCGCATAAAATCTATCATAAAAATAGTGATCACATCTACAATAATAATATTAAATAAAATAAATAAATAAGTGAATATTGACTGTGGAAAATAAGTAATGGGAGCGAATAAAGTGCATCAATAAAAACTGGATTAAAAATAAATAAATGTGTCCCAATAACAAATCGCAATAAATGTCATATATGTGCAAAGATGCAAAACCTGTGCTGAAACTCCAAATGTGTAAACCAACCAATTCCAATGGATGGCAAAAGCCAAATCGCATAAATGTGCAAAAATGCAAAAAACTGTGCAGCAACTGCAAACAGCGTGGTATATAATACTTCAAAATAAATATACGACTATAAAAGAAAGTTCACAAAAAAGACAATATAAAGTCCATAACTTATGATGATAACAGAAGAATGGTAATAATGGTAATGGTGGTCTTCATAAAACAACTGACGGTTCAACTAGGCTCTCTAAACTCTCACCTCAGAGTAGGAAAAAAACAGGCATCAATGTAGATCTTTCCTTGTTGTAACGATAAAAGTCACAGGATGGCTGCGTTCCCCTCTGCTTACTGTCAGGCACCTATCAAAATAAACTGGGAGTATTTCCACCTAGGCTTGTGACAGCCCGGTGGGAGGAGGGGGAGGAGAGAGGAGGCCTCTGATGGTGTAGTATTTCAAAAGTATATTTTATTGGATTAAAAGCAAAGTGGTCTCTTACATGAAAACAGTATAAAAATCACATAAAACAGGAAGGAGCGGCGTCCGAGGCGCCTCCTTACGTGACTTCCGGTATAGTCAGCTCTCTGCCACGCCCTACGCGTTACGTCACCGCTCGTGACTTCAACTGGGGAATAAATATTTTCTATGGAGAAGCTGTCAAGTTGCCGGCCTGTACTTCTTATGGTGATCAATGGCTTTGTTTATAAACAAAGTCATGTCATTGACAGCTGCCGTTGTATCTTTTTCTAAGCTCACTCACTTCCAACAGGAACGATGCGATTTTGGGAAAAGGGTCCTGTACTACTTTGGCGCAGTTCCAGTACGATTTTGGCCCCATAAAATATGCAAACCACAAAGAAGCATCCAAGTTTGCACTACATAATTGCACTAAAAGTCGGATCAAAATCGGAATGGAACAGTGTGAACCTAGCCTAAATTGTTTTTTTTTTTTTTTATTATTGCATTTTAGTGTAAATATGAGATCTGAGGTCTTTTTGACCCCAGATCTCATATTTAAGAGGCCCTGTCATGCTTTTTTTTCTACTACAAGGGATGTTTACATTCCTTGTAATAGGAATAAAAGTGACACCATTTTTTTTTAAAAGAACAGTGTAAAAATAAAAAATAAAAGGTAAAATAAATAATAAGAAAAAAATTTAAACGGGCGCTGTCCCGCTGAGCTCACGTGCCGAAGCGAACACATACGTGAGTAGAGCCCGCATATGATATGTTCAGACCACATATGTGAGGTATCGCCACAATCAGTAGAGCGAGAGAAATAATTCTAGCCCTAGACCTCCTCTGGAACTCAAAACATGCAACCTGTAGAATTTTTTAAACCTCGCTTATGGAGATTTTTAAGGGTAAAAGTTTGTCGCCATTCCACGAGCGGGCGCAAATTTGAATCGTGACATGTTGGATATCAATTTACTCGGAGTAACATTATCTTTCACAATATAAAAAAAAAATTGGGCTAACTTAGCTGTTGTCTTATTTTTTAAATCTAGTTCTAAGTAATTGTCTAGAAAAAAAGAACTGGTTTTAACTTGTAAACAACAAATCTCAAAAAGAGGCTCGGTCCTTAAGTCTTTAATGTAAAAAGATAATAAAAAAATAATAAAAATACTGTCAATTTTTTTCCAGGTGTCAGAGAACTCACAGCACTAGCTTCCGTCTCCATGCAGCAGCGTCTAACGGCCATGCGCGGTGTCCCCGACAGATACGAGCGAGTTCCGGAGCGAACGTGCACAACCGCGCATCCGTACGAACGTGTGCACGCACCCGCACAGCCATACGAGCGGGTGTACGTTCTCACGCACGCACGTTCACGTCCACCAATCCCGGCGCTCGGCGCCATATATAAACAAGGTTCTTGCCTGACACTAGTGCTGGATCGTCTTCAGCTAGTTCCTGATTTCCTGACATCCGTGTGACCTGTTACTTTGCTCCTGATTACCTGGCTTCCTGACCACTCTCTCGGATCTCCCTTGTCTGCTACCTACCTTACTGATTATACCGACTCTGGCTTGGACTATCTACTACGGCTCTGCCTCCCGACTTTGTACCTCGCTGCCTGCCCGTTGCCGACCTCTGCCTGACCTTGACCACGAACTGTCTTCTGTTTTGGATACCTCGCTGCCAGCCCGTTGCCAACCTTTGCCTGACCTGACGTTGCAGTTGTCCCTGAACCCACGCCTGCCCGGCTTCTACTAACAGTTCTGGTGACCTATCTTCCATCTAGTCTCCGGAGGATTCCGAATCTCCAAGTTCCAGTTCTCCAGCCGCAGGCACCTGCACCCTTCTGTGCCCCGGCACTCCCTGTCCTCACTACCAGGGGTGTCAGGACCAGAACCGTGCGAGAGGCCTCCCTCAACATTCAGACTCTGCTGTAAGGTACGTGACAGTACGATCCAGCCAAGATGGAGTCTGAAAGGGCTACTGGCAACTTGAGCAAAGAGTGGAGTCATTGTCTCCAAATCCCTCAACTCACCAGGCAGCTACAGCAGCTCGGTCTCCCGGTCCAGTGGCCTCAGCAGCAGCACCTGCAATAATGGTGCCACCCCTAGAGCCTCGGGTCCCCACTCCAGAGAGGTTTTTCGGAGATCGTAGCAAGTTCCGTGCGTTTAAAAATGCCTGCCAGCTATACTTCCTGCTACAGCCCCGTACCTTCTCTTTGGAGAGCACCAAGGTGGGGTTCGTCATCTCACTACTCCAGGGGGAACCTCAAACCTGGGCTCACCGCTTATTGGAGCAAGCCAGTCCACTATTAGACACTATGGACTCTTTCATGAATGAAATGGCCAAATTGTATGACGACCCTCAACGAGCTACCACTGCAGAGGCCAGTCTTCATGCTCTCCAGCAGGGACGTAGGCCAGTAGAAGATTACGTAACTGACTTTAGGCGATGGAGTTCCAATACTCAGTGGAACGCCACCGCCCTCCGCTATCAGTTCCGCATGGGACTCTCTGAGGCACTGAAGGATGAGTTGGCCCGAGTTGGACTTCCAGACTCTTTGGAAGACCTGATCCAATTGTCCATCCAGATAGACCGTCGTCTAAGGGAACGGAGATCTGAAAGAACCAGTCAGATGCGACCCACCTGGATGCTGCCCAAAGTTCCTAGCAACCCTCCTATGTCCACCTCCCATGTACCTGCTGCCACCTCCGAAGCTCCGGAACCAATGCAGATAGGGTTGCTCCGCTCACCACTGTCACCCGAAGAGAAACAGCGTCGACGTCAGAACAACCTCTGCCTCTACTGTGGGGAAGCCGGCCACTACGCAAATATGTGCCCAAATAAAGCTCCTGAGTTTATTTATCTACCTCATGAACCTAGAACACTAACTGTAACAAGATCTGCTCACATTGCTGTCCCTGTTTCCTTGCAGCTTCCAGAAGGAACACTCCGGGTCCGGGCCATAATTGACTCTGGCGCCTGCAGCTGCTTCATAGACCGTACCTTTGCCCTACAACATGACATTCCATTAACACCCAAGCAACAGCAACTTTCCATACGACTTGCAGATGGGTCAAATATTAAATCCGGGCCGATTACGCATGAAACCCAACCACTGCCCGCCAGCATATTACCCAACCATCTGGAACTATTGTGCCTGGACGTCATCTCATCCCCATTGTTTCCAATTATTCTGGGAATGCCGTGGCTACAAGCCCATAATCCCCAAACCAACTGGGTTACGGGCGAAGTAGTGTTCCAGTCCAGCTATTGCCTCCAGAACTGCCTCAAGGTCCTCCACCATGTAACCCCAGTCCTCAGCTGTTTAAAATCTACGTCAGAATCCCAAGAACTGGTTCCATCTGTCTACCATAGTTTCCTGGATGTGTTTGATAAGCATAAAGCAGATACTCTTCCTCCCCACCGGGTTTATGACTGCCCAATTGAACTGTTACCAGGGGCAGAAATCCCGTTTGGAAGAATCTTTCCCCTGTCGGAACCCGAACTCCTGGTCCTTAAGGAGTACATTAACGAAAACCTCAAAAAAGGTTTCTTCAGACATTCCTCTTCTCCAGCTGGTGCTGGAATATTTTTCGTAGAGAAGAAAGATCATTCCCTCCGCCCATGTGTGGACTACAGAGACTTAAATAAAATAACAATTAAGAATCGCTATCCTCTTCCCTTGATCCCAGAACTGTTTCAGAGACTTTGCTCGGCCCGGATATTCACAAAATTGGATTTGCGAGGTGCCTATAATTTGATTCGAATCCGTGAGGGTGATGAGTGGAAGACAGCTTTCCGGACACGCTTCGGCCACTTCGAGTATCTAGTTATGCCATTCGGACTCTGCAATGCACCAGCCATCTTCCAACATTTTGTGAACAACAGTTTTAGAGATTTTCTGGACTCATTCGTAATTGTCTACTTGGATGATATCCTGATATTCTCCAACTCCTTAGAAACACACCGTGACCATGTGAGGCAAGTTCTTCTGAGATTGAGACAAAACGGACTCTTTGCCAAAGCCGAGAAATGTGAGTTTGAACGCCAGACCATTCACTTTCTCGGCTTGGTAATATCAACTGGGGGTGTAGCAATGGATCCTCAGAAAGTCTCAGCCATCATGTCCTGGCCACCCCCAACCGATAAGAAAGGAGTGCAACGTTTTATTGGATTTTCTAACTTTTATAGAAAATTTATTAAAAATTTCTCCAGTATTATAGCACCCATCACACATCTTACAAGGAAGCAAAGCCGTTTTCAATGGACCACAGCAGCCCAAGCTGCGTTCGACAAATTAAAGGAGTTATTTACCTCTGCTCCGGTGTTGAAACACCCTGATCCTGCCCTACCTTATACCCTGGAAGTGGATGCGTCAGAGAACGCTGTGGGGGCCATCCTGTCTGTTAGGTTCAACTCTTAATGAGTTGCTTTTTAAGTTTATATTGCTTTGTCAAATTTCAGCTCTTAAAGAAATACACACAGAGACAGAGTATCTGTATATCAGCCTACGAGCCTTCAATGCCCCGTATTCATCTGAACGGTCTTGGTTTATTGAATATATTTATATGATTAGTTATACAAGTATCAAAGTGCAACATAATAAAACGCAGTTTCGACAGATAATGATTGTATCAGCAACCAAAGGTTACAATAAAAGCAGTTTCATCGAGAGTGGTGTGTCAGCACATAAAGGTTAATTTCATAAGAAACTGCAACGCAGGCTAAGATTATTATATTTCATAAACAGAATTACACGTAGGCATTAGATTTAAGTAAGAACTCTGAATCAAATCCCTAACCCTATCATGTCCCAGCGCCAAGGGCCAAAATCTTTAATGCACCCTGTGGCTTTCTTCTCCAAGAAATTAGGTGCCTCCGAGAGAAATTATGACGTTGGGGACCGAGAGCTCTTGGCGATAAAAGCAGCCTTGGAAGAATGGCGGTATCTCCTAGAGCAGTGTTTCTCAACTCCAGTCCTCAAGGCGCACCAACAGGTCATGTTTTCAGGATTTCCACTATTTTGCACATGTGATTTGATCAGTTTCACTGCCTTAGTAATTACCACAGCTGTTTCATCTGAGGGAAATCCTGAAAACATGACCTGTTGGTGCGCCTTGAGGACTGGAGTTGAGAAACACTGTCCTAGAGGGAGCGGCGCATCCCATCTTGATCTTCACAGATCATAAAAATCTCGAGTATCTCAGGACTGCCAAACGCCTCAGACCCAGACAGGCAAGATGGGCCCTCTTCTTTTCCCGTTTCAATTTCCATCTTACCTATCGGCTAGGATCTAAAAACATCAAACCCGATGCGCTATCCCGCATGTTCACGGAGACTGTGGATTCTTCACCGCCAGATACGATCCTGCAAGCTGGAAATTTCTTACTAACCCAATCCAGTGTGATATCACAGATCCGTCAGGCATCTTTAGGGACAACGATACCTCCAGGAACTAACCTTCAAGAAAAAGATGGGCTCTTCTGGCAAGGGAGTAAGATTTTTGTTCCCCAAGGTCTACGTACCACCATTCTACAGGTCTGTCATGATTATCCCTTAGCGGGCCATTTTGGGGGTCACAAAACCATGGACTTAATTCAAAGGCATTTTTGGTGGCCCAACCTTGCAAAGGACTGTAGGATTTATGTAAACTCTTGCTTGACCTGCCTTAGGAATAAAAGTAACAAGAACAAAGCATGGGGACTACTGAGACCACTGCCCATCCCCGAAAGACCTTGGGATAAAATTGCAATGGACTTCATTGTCGAGCTTCCTCCTTCTGATGGATTTTCATCTGTCTTTGTGGTCGTTGACCGTTTTTCCAGGATGGCACATTTTATCCCTATGAAAGGGACTCCGTCGGCAACCGAGACTGCCAGAATTTTTATTAAAGAGATTGTTAGACTCCACGGAATTCCCAGTGACATTGTTTCTGACCGTGGAGTACAATTCACATCTAAATTTTGGAAGTCATTGTGTGAGACACTAGGCATCAAACTGAGCTTTTCTTCAGCATATCACCCCCAGACCAACGGGCAAACTGAACGCACCAACCAAACGTTGGAACAGTACCTACGCTGTTTTTCTTCCTTTTCTCAGGAAGATTGGGCCTCATTGCTACCCTTGGCGGAATTTGCATTCAACAATGCTACACACTCTACCACAAACCAGTCACCATTCTTCTCCAACTACGGGTTTCACCCTTCCTTTTTGCCAGTACTCGTACCAGACTCTCCTGTATCTGCTGTCCAGGACAGACTCAATTTCTTTGCTGCAAACAATAAGTTGCTTAAAGAAACTATCTCTAAGGCACAGGAAGATAATAAAAGATTCTTCGACAAGAAAAAAAGGGGAGAGTTGGAGCTAAAGGTTGGTGATCGTGTGTGGCTGGCTACTAAGAATCTGAAATTGGCATGCCCTTCTAAAAAACTGGGACCTAGATACTTAGGGCCCTTCCCAGTCAAGAAGAAGATTAATTCAGTCACCTACGAACTCGAACTTCCCAATTCATTCAGGATCCACCCTGTTTTCCATGTTTCACTACTCAAGGTCGATGTACCAAATTCCTTTCCAGATCGGGAGGTAGGACCCCCTGAAGCTATAATTGTGAATGGGGAAGAAGAATTCGAAGTTGAAGCTATTTTGGACCATAGGAAACGGCAAGGGCAAAATCAGTATTTAATCAAATGGAGAGGCTTTGGCCCAGAAGAGAATTCCTGGGAACCTGAAACAAA
This sequence comes from Lithobates clamitans, assembly GCA_037952925.1. Taxonomy (NCBI): domain Eukaryota; kingdom Metazoa; phylum Chordata; class Amphibia; order Anura; family Ranidae; genus Lithobates; species Lithobates clamitans. The sequence continues at coordinate 848,635 of JBBGZY010000309.1, forward strand.
TCTCCATGCTCAAAGACTCATACGGGCCTTTCACCGCTCCCGCTCAGAGGGTTCGGTGTCTAGAGGCATCCAGAGGCTGCCCTTAAGGAGGGGGCAATGTCAGAGAACTCACAGCACTAGCTTCCGTCTCCATGCAGCAGCGTCTAACGGCCATGCGCGGTTTCCCCGACAGATACGAGCGAGTTCCGGAGCGAACGTGCACAACCGCGCATCTGTACGAACGTGTGCACGCACCCGCACAGCCATACGAGCGGGTGTACGTTCTCACGCACGCAGGTTCACGTCCACCAATCCCGACGCTCGGCGCCATATATAAACAAGGTTCTTGCCTGACACTAGTGCTGGATCGTCTTCAGCTAGTTCCTGATTTCCTGACATCCGTGTGACCTGTTACTTTGCTCCTGATTACCTGGCTTCCTGACCACTCTCTCGGATCTCCCTTGTCTGCTACCAACCTTACTGATTATACCGACTCTGGCTTGGACTATCTACTATGGCTCTGCCTCCCGACTTTGTACCTCGCTGCCTGCCCGTTGCCGACCTCTGCCTGACCTTGACCACGAACTGTCTTCTGTTTTGGATACCTCGCTGCCAGCCCGTTGCCAACCTTTGCCTGACCTGACGTTGCAGTTGTCCCTGAACCCACGCCTGCCCGGCTTCTACTAACAGTTCTGGTGACCTATCTTCCATCTAGTCTCCGGAGGATTCTGAATCTCCAAGTTCCAGTTCTCCAGCCGCAGGCACCTGCACCCTTCTGTGCCCCGGCACTCCCTGTCCTCACTACCAGGGGTGTCAGGACCAGAACCGTGCGAGAGGCCTCCCTCAACATTCAGACTCTGCTGTAAGGTACGTGACACCAGGATAGTTAAATGGCGCCTCCCCTATGAGCTATGAGTCCTCCCCTCCCCCTTCTTCTCCTTTCCCTCTCTGTGGAGGTTTCAATAGGAGACATTGGGGTTGATTTACTAAGGGCCAATAAACTGTTTGCAAGAGAAGTTGCATTTACTTTGCAAGAGAAGTTGCATTTTGTGAGGGAACTTGCCCCAGAGTTTAGTGAATATGGTGAAATTTAACTTTGCAAAGAATATTCAATCACGTGCAAGGAAAATTACAAAAAAATACATTTTTGTTTGCATATGATGATGGAAATCAGCCAAGTGTCATTTCATTCACTTAATTCTGGGGAAAAGTGCAATGTCTTTTGCAAAGTGAACAGACTTTTTGCCTTTAGTCATTCAACCCATTGCAATAGAGTTACTTAAGGCAAGGGAAGTTGCACTTTGCAAGGAAACCTTCCCCAGGGCTTAGTGAATGTGATGCAATTTCACTTTGCAAAGAATACCCAATCATGTGTGGGCGGGGGAAATAAAAAACTGTATTTTTTTCCTGCACACGATTGGATGATGGATGTCCCCAAACTCTATGAGCTATTTATGAGTCCTCCACTCCCCCTTCTTCTTCTTCCCCTCTCTATGGAGGTTTCAATGGGAGACATTGGGTTTGAATAAAGGCCAATAAATTGTTCACTTTGCAAGAGTTGCATTTTGTAAGGGCATTTCCCCAGAGTTTAGTGAATATAGTGAAATTTAACTTTGCAAAGAATATTCAATCACACGCAAGTAAAATTACAAAAAAATGCATTTTTGTTTGCATATGATGATGGAAGTCAGCAAAGCGTCACTTCATTCACTGGGGAAAATGCCCTTGCAGAGTGAACAGACTAGTTTTCTTTAGTCAATCAACCCATTGCAATTGATTTATTAAAAGCAAAGGGAAGTTTCACTTTGCATGGAAACCTTCCCCGCAGCTTTGTGAATGTGGCACAATTTCACTTGGCAAAGAATGCCCAATCATGTGCAAGAAAAATAAAAAAACAGCCTTTTTTGTTGCACATGATTGGATGACGGAAACCCCCAATCCCTAAAAGTCTGAGCAGTGACCACTCTCCTCCCATTTCCTCTCCTTCCCTTTCCTATGGAGGTTTCAATGAGAGACACTGTGTCAAAAAGCAGGCAACTACTACCGCACTCTATCTTTAGAAAATACACGACGCTCATTGCTCCTATTGAAAACGCCGCCGCCGTTTGACGCTTGTACTTCCACATCAAACTTTGTACTTTAAACTTGTTTTCTTTTTTTTTTTCAGACGCGGCGAGCTGTTTACCACGCCATTCCTCTGCAGAATTCTCTTCTGTTTACTTTGTTAATTAGATCTAAATTGATTTCAAACAAAGCCATCCTCGCCTCGGAACACCCCGGCTCCGCCATACTTTGCTCGCCTGTGGTAGGGAGGTTCAGCGTGTGATTGAAACAAACAAGAGAATAATAAGAAAGTAACAGACAGCTAAACTCTCCATAATGTCTTGTTAGTGACTTGGCAGCACATGCCGAAGTAGCAGAACCGGGCACTTTCTTTGTTCGTCGACATATGGCTGCTGTAATTTGAAAGCGATCTGCAGAATTTCTAATCGGTACCTTGCAAACCTCTACTGACTTATGGAAACATTTCTTTCTTTTTTCTTTTTTTCTTCTGTTTTATATTTTTGAATGATGTTTTGTACTTGATTTTCTTTGCTTTTTGATGCTGGGTTTTTCCCAGTACAGATACCCACCCAGCGGATCCGGTGTTGTCCTGCTGAGGTCCGCTTCTCTGCAGTAGACGCTCGGGTCCTATGCCGCCATGTTCCCCTGTGACATCATCAGTAGGGTGCGCCTGAACCTGGAAGAGCCAGCAGCACTGCTTGGCCCTCCCCTCTCTTCCTTTAGTGAATGGAAGATTGTAGTGCTCCTGGCGCCTCCCGGGATCCTTAAAAAAAGACATTTGCGTAGTGTAGGGTGTGTTTGTGTGTGTGTGTGTGTGTGTGTGTGGGGGGGGGGGGGTATAAAACACACAAATCAATGCAATTCTGTAATCATTAATACATCACTAAGGGCTGGTTCACACTTGAATGCGGTGTGGGGGGAGGCGCGTCCCATGTGACATCATCATCGGGAGGCTATGCCTAAACCCGGAAGAGCCAGCAGTGCCGCTTGGCCCACTCCCCTCCTTTAATGAATGGAATGACTGTAGTGTTCCCGGTGCCTCTCGGAATATGTGACATATCCCAGGAGGCGCTGGGGGCACTGATGCCATTCACTCAGGGGGGGCACGGGGGGCGCCGCCATGTTACCCTGTGACATCATCAGTAGGCTGCTCCTAAACCTAGAAGAGCCAGCAGCGCTGCTTGGCCCGCCCCTCCCCTCCTTTACTGAATTGAATGAAGGGGAGAAACCAGGAAACGCCACCTGAGTGTAGTATTAAAAAACTGCTGTAGCCTCCCTGGCGTTATGATTATGTCAGATTTTTGCGTCTCAAAGCAGTACAATTATTTTGCATAGAAATTTGGCATTTTATATTGTAGGCCTGTAATTCTTAGAGGAGCGTATCTGCTCTGGGCTGTGTCTGCGTTATTGATGATGACACATGCTGATATTATATTGTCCCGACCCTCTCAGATTGTCAAGACTTTGTTGTGGGAGGTAAGGATGCGGAATATTTGCCACCTTGCCATTGCATGTGATGGTGCACAGTGGCTAAGTGGTTAGCACTTCCACCCAGCAGCACTAGTGTCCATTGGTTCAGATCCCAAGCACAGCACTACCTGTCTGGGGCTTGCATGTTCTCCCTGTGCCTGTGTGGGGTTCTTCAGGGTACTCCGGTTTCCTCTCACACTCCAAAGACATGCTGGTAGGTTAATTGGCGCCTGTCTAAATTGGCCCTAGTATGTGTATGTATGAATGTGAGTTAGGGACCTTAGATTGTAAGCTCCTTGAGGGCAGGAACTGATGTGAATGTACAACATATACTGTATAGGAAGTGCTGCATAAATTGACAGTGTTATATAAGTACCTGCAATAAATAAAAAATACCCACCTGGGCCTACACTCTTGACCCAGAGCAAAGGAGGCTCAGGTGTTATTAGGGTCACTTCACACCAATGGCACTGCAGAAACTGTGTGTTTCCTGCACCACACAGGAATGCGTTAGATGCTTACAGGTGCCAATAATTGTTAATGGTACCCCAAACGCAATTAGGAAACACGCGCACGTTGCGGCCACCAAACCACATAGTACCATATGGTTTGGTGTGATGCGATTTAATTGTCTGCTGTAATTCTTGCGTGTTCCACAACATTTGCCGTGGGTGTGGTCAGTTGGGTGTCCCTGGATTTCATTTTGAAAATCTGGTCACCTTATCTGAAAGTGGGTGGGATATACTAGGAAGCAAGTGAACAACTTGTCCCTGAAGTTGATGTGTTGAAAGCAGAAAAAATGGGCATATGTAAGGATTTGAGTGACTTTGACAAGGGCCAAATTGTAATTGCTAGCCAACTGGGTCAGAGCAACCCCAACATTGTAGCTCTTATAGGGTGTTTCTGGTCTGCAGTGATCAGGACCAACCAAAAGTGGTCCAAGGAAGGAAAACTGGTGAACTAGTGACAGGATCATGGGTGGCCAAGGCCTGTGTAGTCTGATCCAATAGAAGAGTAATGCCTCGTACACACGATCGGACTTTCTGACAACAAAACCGTGGAATTTTGTGTGAAGGTTGTTGGCCCCAACTTGTCTTGCATACACACGGTCACACAAATGTTGGCCAACAATTACGAACGTAGTGACGTACAAGACGTACGGCGAGCCGATAAAAGGGAAGTTCAATAGTCATGTGATATCTCCATTATGAACGCTAGTTTTACAAGACTGAGCACTTCCGCTTCGTCCTTGATTCCGAGCATGCGTGGACTTTTGTGCGATGGACTTGGGTACACACAATCCAAAAGTCCGACAACAAAAATTTGTTGGCGGAAAATTTGAGAACCTGCTAGCCAACATTTGTTGGCGGAAAGTCCGACAACAAATGTTCGATGGAGCCTACACACGGTCGGACTTTCTGCCAACAAGCTCACATCCAACATTTGTTGTTGGAAAATCCGATCGTGTGTACGGGGCATTATTGTAGCTCAAACTGCTTAAAAGTTAGCTTCAGTGAGAAACCCAGCATTCACTTTAATTTACAATTTTTTTCATGTCTGGGGAGCAATTGGTTACCCCCACAAGTCTGATGCCGTAGTTCATCACAAAAGCAGAACATCTGGTACTGCAGGCTGATTTTCTTCACTAATTTCAGGCCTGGCTATCTGCTCTGATTTTTGGCCAGTGCAAATGGTTTGCAGGGTGGTGTACAGAGGTCAATAGTATGTAGGGCAGTGTACAGAGGTCAGTATTATGTAGGTCAGTGTACAGAGGTCAGTATTATGTAGGGCAGTGTACAGAGGTCAGTGGTAGGTAGAGGTCAGTAGTAGGTAGGGCAGTGTACAGAGGTCAGTAGTATGTAGGGCAGTGTACAGAGGTCAGTAGTATGTAGGGCAGTGTACAGAGGTCAGTACTATGTAGGGCAGTGCACAGAGGTCATAGCATGTAGGGCGGCATACAGAAGTCAGTAGTATGTATGGTAGGGATCAGGAGGGCATGGTACAGGGAGGTCAGGAGGGCACGGTACTGGGGGGTCAGGAGAGTATGATACTGGGAGATATGGAGGGCACAGTGCAGGGGGATTGGGAGAGCTGGGCGTCTCAAGAGGGCAGGGCACTGGGGGAACAGGATGGTATGGTATTGGGGGGATCAGGAGGGCTGGGGTGTCAGGAGGGTATGGTTTTGGGGGATCAGGAAGGCTCGGGTCTCAGGAGGGTATGGTTTTGGGGGTTAGAAGGCAATGGTACTGTGGTGTCAGGAGGACTGGAGTATCAGGAGGGCTTTGGTGTCAGGAGGGCTGTGGTGTCAGGAGGGCTATTGTCTTAGGAGGGCTGGAGTGTACATAGGTTTTTAATGCAGAGTGGCACAGAGAAGGTGCAGTGGTGCTGATCTCTGCTGGCAATCCTCTCACATTCCCACATGGTATCCTTGGATAGGGGATGAGGGGTGGTGGCCATAGGCACGCAATATCCATACGAAGCGCTCGGGTGTGTTCGAAGAAAACCCCAAACCGGCTCAAGCTTTTGTGGAGGCTTTCCCTGCCCCGCAGCCAGTCCTATGCAATGGACGGGGACTGCCTCTGCAGCCTGGGATTGGATGAGGTCTGGAGCAAGGACCGGGTTGGCAACAGTGGGACGTCTTCGCGGTCTACCCGTCACCTGTTGGTGGTGGACAGGTAGCCAGGTTGCCGACCCCTGGGCTAGGTTGCCCATGCTGACCCATGTCCACAGCCAAAGGCACCTACAATGGACATGTGAACCTCAGAACTGGACCATGGAGCAATGGAAGAAGGTGTCCTCTAGGTGTTGACTTGGCCTCTGAATTCTCCAGATCCAATCAAATTGAGTATCTGTGGGATGTGCTGAAAAAACAAGTCCAATCCATGGAGACCTGACCTCACAACTTACTAGGCTTAAAGGATCTGCTACCGATGGCTTGGTGCTAGATACCACATCATACCTTCAGAGGTCTAGTGGAGTCCATGCCTCGATGGGTCAGAGCTGTTTTGGCTGTAAAATAGGGACCTACTTAATATTAGGTGGGTGGTTATATTATGGTGGGTGGTCATAATTTTCATACATATATATTACACACGCACGCATAATTGAATATATAGACAGGCTCTATATACGCACAGTAGCCTTATTTGTGTGTTGTAGGACATAATAATTATTCTCAGCATGGCTTCTTCTGTTATAAATTCTTTCTACTTGTTCATGCCCAGCAGTGAAACTTAAGGATTTTCACTTTATTCCGTTTCATTAAAATGTTTCATTCAGCCATCTGGATGCTGGCTGTTTGTTCTGAGTAATAATGTGTTTCTTGAACAAGCACACCTGCTAGACAGACATATCGGGGATTTTAAGCCTAATCACAATTCTAAACAATTAGACATGCAAATCATTTGCTTACTGTCACAGTTCATCATATTGATTGAACGCTGCCCATGAAATGTTTTTGTCTTGCACAGATTGGACACCGTGCATGAACCCCGAGCGCTGCGCTCATTGACCAGTCAGATACAAGCTAACATTTTTCTAGTTCTATGTTTGGAAACAGTAGGATAAGTCTTATTGGCTGTTTTTTGTAGATGTTTTCCTATGGCTCCCAATTGTCAATTGGAGGGACTGTCCCTCTTTTGGAACCGAATCCCCCTGTCCCTCATTCCTCCTCAGTTGTCCCTCATTTTGATCTGATATATAAATCACTATAAAACGAAAATATAATATTTAATTTAATATTTTCTAATAAATATAATTTTGTAATTTTTAATGTAATGTTTACTACTAATATGTAACATTTAATGCCATATTTACTAATAAATGTAATATTTAATCTAATGTTTACTAATAAATGTAATATTGTAAAATGTAATGTAATGTTTTCTATTAAAATGTAACATTTAATGTAATATTTATTAATAAATGTAATATTGTAATATTTAATGCAATGTTTACTAATAAAATTTAAAATGTATTGTAATATTTACTATTAAATGTAATATTGTAATGTTTAATGTAAATGTAGCCATGGTGATAGCACTACTGACAAACAATCTGCCAAATCACCCCACTGCCAGACTTTATGCATCCTTTCCTTAATATAACCCTTACTAGCACCTACCTACTGATAGAGGGTGCTGCATTCACCCCCCACCAAAATCACAGCTGTCCTCAACTGTAGAAAACAATTTACAAAAAATACCTCCTGGGCACAGGAGTAAAGGGCATCCCATAAAATTTAGTTCGATGGGGAAAAGGATAAAACTTGGACAGGGAATTTTGTATAAAAGTACAAAAATATAGTATATACACTCTGTTCATATATTTACACTGCACATTTTATACACACATCCTAGCCTACAGGTCCCTGTAGCTATTTCCATACAAGTGGGGAAAGAGCACTTTCCAGGGGGAGGAATACTCTGCCTACCACAGGTCTTCTTCTCTTGTCCCACGGTGGAGATATACAGCCGTCCCATCCCGGTGTACCTAAGAGAAGACAAAACATACACACAGTCACAGCGGCGCCCCATACGACGTCCCAGTGACGAAACGCGTAGGGCGGAACTAACAGCGTTATTGCATCACTTCCGGTTTCGAGTCCTGGAGTGCAGATCGCTCCGGCTTCCTGATTTTAAACATTTTTTGCTTCAATGATTTTTATTAGATGTGAGTACCCAACAGTATTACTCATAAATATTTGGAAATTTGTACAGTATCACACTATGGAGTTTTTTTCCTCTCTACATGTGGGCAACATTTAAGAGGTTAACAGGAAGGAGATCACTTACATTACAGACAAGGAGGCACTTGGAGAACACAGGACAGGAAGTTTTCCTACTCCACAGGCTGCACAGTGGCTCATGCTGTGAAAAGTAAAAACATCCTTGTGGGGTGAATAATAGCGGTGAGTGCGTTTCTTATGGGGCACTGTTTTCTAATAAGCACAGAACAATTTGAAGGAACACATTGTCACTTTATTATTGGACTTTTTTTATACACCAGGGTTTAAGGACGGTACATGCATGTTTCTGAGCCCAGTTTCACAGCAATACTATATACCAGTCATATATGTTGTATTTTTTTTGCACAGAAATGTTACTTTGAATTGCAGATTTTGCACAGGATTGTGGATTTTACACAGGAAAAGTCAGCGCTTTTCTCTTTGTTTTTTCATTTTTATTTCTCATTTTATTTTTGTTTAAATGCACATAGCTTCTATGCATTATAAATAAGCGATCAGGAAGTTTACACAGTAGGATATCCTTTACATTTTTTATTTTTTGCACTTTTTGCACTATATGCATGCATGGCATACACACCCCTCAAGTATTTAGAGGTTGCAAATTACCTCTTAATAAGAGCAGCGCCATACCTATCCTTCCCCTTTTTTCACATTTTTCTAGATTTACCTTATTTTAAATTTATTGATAGAGGCTGCAGCTCTTCACATATTTTACATTTAAGGCTACTTTCACACTGAGGCGTGCGGGCGCTGGCGGTACAGCAGCGCTAAATATAGCGCTGCTTTACCATAGTTTTGCGGGCGGGTTTGCAGCGCTGCCCCATTGTTTTCAGTGGGAAGGGGCGCTTTAGGAGCGGTAAATACACCTCTCCTACAGCGCTCCAAAGATGCAGCTTGCAGGACTTTCTTGACCGCCCTGCAAGCGCACCGCTCCAGTGTGAAAGCCCTCGGGGCTTTCACACTGGAGTGCATTGAGCGGCTCTTTCGGGGGCGCTTTGCAGGCGCCATTTTTAGCACTTTAGCACCTGCAAAGCGCCTCAGTGTGAAAGGAGTCTAATTTTCATTTGTACCATAAGCGCAGGAGTCAAATCTTTTGTACCCCAAAACTTGGCAAAACAGGCAAAGTCTCCCTTGGCTTTTGTGGTTGCTAAGGGCGACGGCCAGCAGGTTAACCGTAAAGGCAGATCTCGGTGGGACCTCCAAATGTAGTCATGGTGATAGCCAGGGCCGTCTTTAATATTGATTGGACCCTGGGCAAAACTTTTCTTGGGCCCCCCTCCATGCAGTTTTGCTCTTCACCTGCTCTGAGACATACAATAAATAGGAGCTAGACTCAAAATCAGTTTACTGAATCAGTTCAGGCAGCTATTGCGATTGGTTGCCAGAGGTTACAGTGCATCATTACCGCTCACCGACTGGTTGCTAGAGGTTACAGCACACATTACGGCTCACTGATTAGTTGTTAGAGTTATCTGTACACAACAATAGGGCAGAGCTGGGCAGCATTAGTAGCAGCACTTCACACTGAGATATTGTGACACAACACAGGACTAAAACCTCAAGGGATGAGGGAATTTAAACCAGGATAGTTGGCAAGTATGAGGCAGCTGCTTTGGGCCCCACAACAATGACAGGGCCCAGGGCAGCTGCCCTGCCTTAAAAACGGCCCTGGTGATAGCACTACTGACAAACAATCCGCCAAATCACCCCACTGCCAGACTTCATGCATCCTTTCCAGAGACAATGAACAGTCTTTTGCAAGCTTTGTTTTTGTTGTTTTATTGGGGGGGTACAACTTGGATAGGGATAGGGATATGGGATGCCCATAGAATTAGTCATTGCCATCATATTCAAAGATTCTAATACACGTTGAATAAAGTTAGAGCTTGAAGATTGAATGTGCATAATAGACTGGATACAAATCTTCTCCTGCATCTCCATGCAGACTATTACTCCTCCTGCATCTCCATGCAGACTATTACTCCTCCTGCATCTCCATGCAGACTACTGTTTCTAAGAGTTTTCCATCCATCACCTTGTGAGGGACAGAAACCTCACTTTTGACCGTGTAAAAGCAATGGTCTTAGATCTATTCACCTTCTTGATTCCTCCTGCACAAACTTGTAGTTGCTAATTGGAGTATGACACATCCTCTTCTATTGGGTAGTATGAACTCACTCTGAATAATCCCCTCTACTGGCTCTGGTGACTCGCTGCTGCTAGGCCTGAGGCCTGCAGAACCTCTCCCCGGAGGCCTAGTAGGTTAAAAGCCTGTCTTCTAGGAAATGGACTAATGGTCCCAGCCAGCCCGACTTGCAAACCATGTGCCCTCCGGCCACACTGATTTGACACAGATCACCACAGTCTCTTCTCTGATCCAGGACTCCTCACCATCCACCGTAACACTCACCGACCTTCCAGCCCTGAGTCCTTGATGAGGAACTTGTCCGGACCATGCGTTCCGATAGCTTCTCCTGCCCCTCTGCTCCAGGGGTTCCCTGCCACCGACCGTGTGGTGACAGAGACATTGCCAATGATCGTGTAGAGGCAATGTTCCTTCACAGCTCTCCCCTGGCCTCCTCCTGCGATCGGTACACTCCCCCCCCCAGATGGGGGTGTCCTCCATTCCTCACTGCACCCAGTCGACTTCTCCTCCCCAGTGACATGTGACCTCAGCTTATATACGAGGCCCGCCCCCTGCCAATAGCGATGGGGATTGGTCAGAACTCACACTCAAGCTGCCTGCCACTCCAGTTCCGGACCCAGCCCCTTTTCTGGAACATTCTCCTCAGTAACAGGGGAGGCGCCTCAGAACTAATGTGCAGGTGGTCACACCCACTGCTACTCTGACCACTCCCAGCCCCCAGATCAAAACAGACAGGCCTAGCTTACAGCATAGGCCTGCCTAAATTTGCCTGTGCTGAACAAACTCTAGTAATATAACCCTTACTAGCACCTACCTACTGATAGAGGGTGCTACATAATGTTTACTATCAAATTGTAATATTTAATGTAATATTTACTAATAAATGTAATATTGTAGCATTTAATTTAATGTTTACTAATAAAATGTAACATTTAATGTAATATTTACTAATAAATGTAATATTGCAATAATTAATGTAGTGTTTACTGTTAAAATGTAACATGTATTATTATATTTACTAATAAATGTAATATTGTAATATTTCATGTAATGTATACTATTAAAATGTAAAATGTCATGTCAAGTTTACTAATAAATGTAATATTGTAATATTTCATGTAATGTTTGTTTTGTTTGGACCTGTATGATCATTGTTTTTAGATATTTTTGTATCAATAAAATATATTTTTTTATTAAAAATCTGTTTACATTGCCTTAAAAATCCCCAAATTTTGAGGTATTATTTTGTTTATGTAATGTTTACTATTAACCACTTGCCAACCACAGCTCGGCTGCGCAAATCGTCGGAGGTGTATGTCGGCTCGTGAACTCGCTTTTGTGGGCGCGTGTGCCAGTGGGGGGAGCCAATTTGCGCTCGTTCCCCGCGGTGACAGACGGAGATCTGTTTTCAAAATTTTCTAACAAACTATGAAACAGTTTTGGTTTTTTTTTTCAAAATTTTCGATCCTTTTTTGTTTTATTCAGCAAAAAAAAACAGCAGCAATTAAATACCACCAAATGAAAGCTCTATCTGTGTGAAGAAAAAATGATAAAAATTTCATTTGGGTACAGTGTAGCATGACCGCGCAATTGTCATTCAAAGAGTGAGAGCGCTGAAAGCTGAAAATTGGTCTGGGCAGGAAGGTGGTTTAAGTGCCCCGGTATGCAAGTGGTTAAAGCGCCAACCCCAGCCACTGCCCTGACAAATTGACCGCAAAAATGTTGGCAGTGCCCCTCTTGAGATTAGACTCTGAATCCACCCCTGTACGGGTATCAGTGCATCCCTCGTTTTTTTGGGATTTTAGGGGACATAACGCCTCTTCACTGCCTATTAAATGTCCTCTGCTCCAATTGTGCCAATGCAGATCGCTCTTCAGATGGCAACACAGATGTAAGCGAGCCCTTAGAGCTCTTTCACACTGGGGCGGTTTGCAGGCGCTATTGCGCTAATAATAGCGCCTGCAAACTGATCCGAAAGTGCCGCTGCTTTCATTCCAGTGTGAAAGCCCCGAGGGCTTGCACACTGGAGCGATGCGCTGGCAGGACGGTAAAAAAAGTCCTGCCAGCAGCATCTTCGGAGCGGTGAAGGAGCGGAGTGTATACCGCTCCTTTACCGCTCCTGCCCATTGAAATCAATGGGACGGCGCGGCTATACCGCCGGCAAAGCGCCTCTGCAGAGGCGCTTTGCGGTGGTATTTAGCAAGCAAGTTTTTTTATTTATTTTTTTTTTTTTTAGAGGGATTTCTTAAAACTCTGCTGTACACTCAATAAATGACAAATTTTCTCTCCCAACAAAAAAAGATGTATTGGTGTGCTATTTACAGCAGGAATAAAAGCGTCCTCCATTGCTTTTCTCAGCGACACCTCCGCAGAGTCCTTCCGTCTTGTCAGAAGTTTTTCTTCTCTCGGTGACTCGGATGACCCTGTTAAAGTTGTCAGACTGATTCCCACCAGTACGGCTCTTCAAAACCGATTCCTAGGATGTCCTCATCTGTCTTGTCACTCGTAATCAGGTGAGCCCGGCGAGGAGACTTGTTTGGGTTCGTTTGACAACAGCAGAAATGATGACCAGTGAATCCCGACAGTCCCAGGAGAAGAAGGGGCTGAGATAGGCTGGCCTCGGACATGAAAGCGTTCCGCTATGTACCACCGCGTTCCACACAGAGAAACCCAACCACCTCCCTTTATACAAAAGTACTCAGATCTAGTGGGGGAAAAAAAAGTGTTAGCAAAGAAATGCAACCAGATAACGGATCTCTCAGCAGATAAAAACACAAATGAATACAGCTCTGTAATCATTAGTAACCTCTCTGGCGGTATGATTATTTCAGATTTTTGCGTCTCAAAGCGGGACAATTATTTTGCATAGAAAATTGGCGTTTTATATTGTAGGCCTGTAATTCTTAGCAATAACACACTTAGATCTGTCCACCAAGAGTCTAGTAGATATCCCGGGTATGATGAAGTTTGAAACACAAAATCATAAATTATAATATAATAAATAAATATAAATAATCAAAAAAAATAATAATATAATAATAATAAAATAAACTTCCCCACGATTCACTATCGCTCAATTCTGCAAGTGATTCTAATTTACTATCGCTGTTTTCTAGCTGGTCTAAAACCACTTTTGACGTAAAGGGACACTTTTTGGTTGCTATGGACAATCTCCAGTTTCCAGGCAGAAAGAACAACATATATAATATAAAACTGCATACAGGGCACTGGACAAAGCACTGGGGACAAAAGGGATGTGAAATAATTTCATACAGTACTGTAATCTGTAAGATTACAGTACTGTATGTGTTATGAATTTTCACTTTTTTTAATTTGCCGCCAGGCTCCGCCCCCTGTGCGTCACGACGCTCGCAGGAAACAGAGCCTGGCACAGAGAGGCTTCGGGGGGAGGACGGAGCCCGCGGACACAGCGGGGGGACATTGCAGGATCCTGGGGACAAGGTAAGTAACACCGCACCACGATCCTGAGATGTAATCCCGAGTGTGGCTCGGGGGTTACTGCTAATGGCACTGAAATGTAACCCCGAGCCACACTCGGGAAAACCGCCAGGGAGGCTAACCACTTGCTTACTGGGCACTTAAACCCCTCTCCTGCCCAGACCAATATTCAGCTTTCAACTCTGCCACACTTTGAATGACAATTGCGCGGTCATGCTACACTGTACTCAAATGAAATTTTTATCATGTTATTCACACAAATGGAGCTTTCTTTTGGTGGTATTTGATCACCTTTGCAGTTTTTATTTTTTGTTAAATAAATGTAAAAAGCCAAATTTAAAAAAAAAATAAAATAAATAAATAAAAATTTATATTTTGTTTTAAAATTTTGAAACAGGTAATTTTTCTCCTTCATTGATGTACGCTGATAAGGCGGCACTAATGGGCACCGAACGGTGGCAGTGATGGGCACTGATGGCTGGCAGTAATGGGCACTGATGGCTGGCAGTAATGGGCACTGATTGGTGGCAATAATGGGCACTGATCGGTTACACTGATAGGCAGCACTGCTAGGTGGCACTGATTGGCATCACTGGTGGGCATTGATAGGTGGCACTTGTGGCCATTGATAGGTGGCACTCATGGGCATTTGATAGGTGGCACTGGTGGGCACTGGTGGGCACTGTGGGCACTGTCAGGTGGCAATGGCAGGCGGCACAGATGAGGCATAATTGCCTCTTCCTCTTCGGGACCGATGTCCCTTGCAGGTGAGCTGGTGATCGTTTTTTTTTCTCCTCGCGCTGTCAGCGTGAGGAGAAAAAAATGACGATCTCAGAGCTTTTGTTTTGATCATGTGATCAGCTGTCATTGGCTGGCAGCTGAGCACATGGTAAGGGGTCGGGGGTCTCAGTGACTCGGTGATCACAGCGCGCTCCACGCGCGCCCTGTAGGGCACACGCAGGGCTCGTGCACATGATCACTGCCAGCCGCTGATCGGTGGGGAAACACACAGGACAGAGCTCTGCCGAGGTTAAGAAGGCAGAGCACTGTCCTGTCAGCGGTGAAATAATCGATATTCTTTCCCCACAAAGTAGGGAATAAAATCTAATACTTCCTCTAGTAAAAGCACCTCCGACAGTACACAAAACACTGGCTAGGCACACATTTAACCCTTTGATGCCCTATAGCAGTGATGGTGAACCTTGGCACCACAGATGTTTTGGAACTACATTTCCCATAATATTCTTGCACTCTGCAGTGTAGTTGAGCACCATGGGAAATGTTGTTCCAAAACACTGCCCTAGATGTTTAACCCCTACCCAGTAATGTGACAGTGCATATTTTTAGAACCACTGGTCACTGGTGTCAAAAAAAAATGCAGAGGTGATCAAATACTACCAAAAGAAAACTCTATTTGTGGGAAAATAAATGACATAAAATGACAGCTTTGCATGACCGCACAATTAGCAGTTAAATTAACGTAGTGCTGTATTGCAAAAAATGGCCTGGTCATGAAGGGGGGTAAATCTTCCGGCGGTCAAGTGGTTATAGTGAATAGTGAATAATAATAACAATAATAACAATAGTGAAACTCCTCTCCTGCACATCCCGCCCACCATCATACCCTCCTCACTCCTCTCCTGCACATCCCGCCCACCATCATACCCCCCTCACTCCTCTCCTGCACATCCCGCCCACCATCATACCCTCCTCACTCCTCTCCTGCACATCCCGCCCACCATCATACCCCCCTCACTCCTCTCCTGCACATCCCGCCCACCATCATACCCTCCTCACTCCTCTCCTGCACATCATGACCACCATCATACCCTCCTCACTCCTCTCCTGCACATACTACCCACCATCATACCCTCCTCACTCCTCTCCAGCACATACTGCCCACCATCATCCCCTTCTCACTCCTCTCCTGCACATACTGCCTAATGTCATACCCTCCTCACTCCTCTCCTGCACATACTACCCACCATCATACCCTCATCACTCCTCCCTGCACATACTACCCACCATCATACCCTCCTCACTCTTCTCCTGCACATACTGCCCACCATTATTCCCTTCTCACTCCTCTCCTGCACATACCACCCAACATCATACCGTCCTAACTCCTCTCCTGCACATCCTGCCCATCATCATACCCTCCTCACTCCTCTCCTCCACATCCCACCCACCATCATACCCCCCTCACTCCTCTCCTGCACATCCCGCCCACCATCATACCCTCCTCACTCCTCTCCTGCACATCCTGCCCACCATCATACCCTCCTCACTCCTCTCCTGCACATACTACCCACCATCATACCCTCCTCACTCCTCTCCTGCACATACTGCTTAATGTCATACCCTCCTCACTCCTCTCCTGCACATACTACCCACCATCATACCCACATCACTCCTCCCTGCACATACTACCCACCATCATACCCTCCTCACTCTTCTCCTGCACATACTGCCCACCATTATTCCCTTCTCACTCCTCTCCTGAACATACCACCATACATCATACCGTCCTAACTCCTCTCCTGCACATCCTGCCCATCATCATACCCTCCTCACTCCTCTCCTGCACATACCGTCCACCATCATACCCCCTCACTCCTCTCCTGCACATCCCGCCCACCATCATACCCTCCTCACTCCTCTCCTGTACATACTACCCACCATCATACCCTCCTCACTCCTCTCCTGCACATCCCACCCACCATCATACCCTCCTCACTCCTCTCCTGCACATCCCACCCACCATCATACCCTCATCACTCCTCTCCTGCACATCCTGCCCACCATCATACCCTCCTCACTCCTCTCCTGCACATACTACCCACCATCATACCCTTCTCACTCCTCTCCTGCACATACTGCCCACCATCATCCCCTTCTCACTCCTCTCCTGCACATACTGCCTAATGTCATACCCTCCTCACTCCTCTCCTGCACATACTACCCACCATCATACCCTCATCACTCTTCTCCTGCACATCCTGCCCACCATCATTCCCTTCTCACTCCTCCCCTTCACATACTGCCTAATGTCATACCCTCCTCACTCCTCTCCTGCACATACTACCCACCATCATACCCACATCACTCCTCCCTGCACATACTACCCACCATCATACCCTCCTCACTCTTCTCCTGCACATACTGCCCACCATTATTCCCTTCTCACTCCTCTCCTGAACATACCACCATACATCATACCGTCCTAACTCCTCTCCTGCACATCCTGCCCATCATCATACCCTCCTCACTCCTCTCCTGCACATACCGTCCACCATCATACCCCCTCACTCCTCTCCTGCACATCCCGCCCACCATCATACCCTCCCCACTCCTCTCCTGCACATCCTGCCCACCATCATACCCTCCTCACTCCTCTCCTGCACATCCTGCCCACCATCATACCCTCCTCACTCCTCTCCTGCACATACTGCCTAATGTCATACCCTCCTCACTCCTCTCCTGCACATACTACCCACCATCATACCCTCATCACTCCTCCCTTGCACATACTGCCCACCATCATACCCTCCTCACTCCTCTCCTGTACATACTACCCACCATCATACCCTCCTCACTCCTCTCCTGCACATCCCACCCACCATCATACCCTCCTCACTCCTCTCCTGCACATCCCACCCACCATCATACCCTCATCACTCCTCTCCTGCACATCCTGCCCACCATCATACCCTCCTCTCTCCTCTCCTGCACATACTACCCACCATCATACCCTTCTCACTCCTCTCCTGCACATACTGCCCACCATCATCCCCTTCTCACTCCTCTCCTGCACATACTGCCTAATGTCATACCCTCCTCACTCCTCTCCTGCACATACTACCCACCATCATACCCTCATCACTCTTCTCCTGCACATACTGCCCACCATCATTCCCTTCTCACTCCTCCCCTTCACATACTGCCTAATGTCATACCCTCCTCACTCCTCTCCTGCACACACTACCCAACGTCATATCCTACTTACTGCTTTTCTACACAAACTGCCCACTGTAATACCCTCTGCACTCCTCTCCTACACACGCTGCCTACCATCATACCCTCCTCACTCTTCTTCTACACAAACTGCCCACTGTCAACTCAGGCTCGCTCGTCACACACACCTTCCCGCCTCCGCCACCGGCATTGGACCAGTGTTCTGTCTATCACAGGAGCTGGTCCAATGCCGATGGCGGAGACGGGACTGTGTATGTGACTGCCGACTGAGAGCCGAGTAAACAGATGATGGCTCGGTGATTTCCTATGAGAGATAGTGAGCTGCATTGATGGGGCAGATGGGCGCAGAACAGGCTGCAGTTGGGCACAGAACAGGCTGCAGATGGGCACAGAACAGGCTGCAGATGGGCCCAGAATAGGCTGGTGATGGGCACAGAACAGGCTGCAGATGGGCACAGAACAGGCTGCAGATGGGCCCAGAACAGGCTGCAGATGGGCCCAGAACAGGCTGCAGATGGGCCCAGAACAGGCTGGTGATGGGCACAGAACAGGCTGCAGATGGGCCCAGAACAGGCTGCAGATGGGCGCAGAACAGGCTGCAGATGGGCCCAGAACAGTCTGCAGATGGGCACAGAACAGGCTGCAGATGGGCACATAACAGGCTGCAGATGGGCCCAGAACAGGCTGGTGATGGGCACAGAACAGGCTGCAGATGGGCCCAGAACAGGCTGCAGATGGGCGCAGAACAGGCTGCAGATGGGCACAGAACAGGTTGCAGATGGGCGCAGAACAGGCTGGAGATGGGCACAGTACAGGCTGCAGATGGGCACAGAACAGGCTGCAGATGGGCGCAGAACAGGCTGCAGATGGGCGCAGAACAGGCTGGAGATGGGCACAGAACAGGCTGCAGATGGGCATAGAACAGGCTGCAGATGGGCGCAGAACAGGCTGCAGATGGGCGCAGAACAGGCTGCAGATGGGCACAGAACAGGCTGCAGATGGGCACAGAACAGGCTGCAGATGGGTGCAGAACAGGCTGCAGATGGGTGCAGAACAGGCTGCAGATGTGCGCAGAACAGGCTGCAGATGGGCCCAGAACAGGCTGCAGATGGGTGCAGAACAGGCTGCACTGAAGCTGCAGATGGGCACAGATTAAGCTGCACTGAGGCTGCAGATGAGTACTAATCAGGCTGCATTGATTCTCACTGACCATTATTTTGCTTCAAAGTGGTTTATTTTTTAAAAAAAAACATTTTTTTTCCTGAAACTTCCCTCTTAAATTGGGGTGCGTGTCATATGCCGATAAATACGGTATATATTTTTTATATGACCATTAGACACCACAGCCACTTTTTTGCAGATAAAAGCCACACCACAACATCGTACACAGGCAGAGCAACGTGACCGACTAGGGAGATATTATTTAGCAAGAAGAGTTTAGTCCCTTTGAAAAAAAAAAATCATAACACAATTGAGGCATAATAAACAGACTTATATAATCCATTTGCATAAATATTCTTTCCTTATCCATGGAGGACACATTTCCCGGAGTATTTGTCAGGCTGGATTGAGATCCCGTTTCGGTGTCACGCATGATGAGCTTATGAAAGCACCGAGAAGACGCCTCTTTGAAAATATTTCTTTATATCTGAATTTTCCCTTCCAGAAATAGCCCGGCTGCTCTATAACCAAATGATAGCATGAAAATAAAGCTGTCGTAAGGGGAAAATATGATTTACATCCTTTTTGTGAAACCATTGGCACGTCTGACAAAAGTGAGGAACGTCAAAACATGACCCGGGGTGAAAACCTTTGAGATCCCGTTCTCTATTCTATGAGCAATGAACAGACTGATAGATCGGCATAGCACCACATTATCCAAAATAATCTTTTTTTTTTTCCTCTCTTGTGGTTCATAAAATGATTTTTTTTCCCCCTTTAAATGTCATATGAAATTGTAGCTGTTATTTAAAGTAGAAAAATATGAAGCTGACCTTTGGAAATATCAATGATGAAAAGGTTTATAACATAACAGGACACTGGAGAGGTCTTTACAATAGAAAGATAGGATAAAGTTTTAATGCTGATGACAGGGTGATATAATTGTAAGGTTCCTTTTTTAGGGGAATCTATCATTTTGGTCAATGTACTAGAGAAGCCTTCCTTAACCAGGGTTCCAGAAACTCTATTGTCTTGGACAATTTCATGCTCCCAACTCTGTGGGAATGGTTTGGGGATGGCCCCTTCTTGTTCCAACATGACTGCACCCCAGTGCACAAAGCAAGGTCTTTCCAATCTTCTATTGTCCAATTTTGGTGATCCTGTGCGAATTGTAGCCCCAGTGTCCTGTTCTTAGCTGCCAGGAGTGGCACCAGGTGTGGTCTTCTGATGCTGTAGCCCATCAAGGTTCGATGTGTTGTGCATTCAGAGATGGTATTCTGCATACCTCGGTTGTAACGAGTGGTTGTTTGAGTTATGCCGTATACACCCGACCGGTTCAGCCGTCGTAATAAATTCAGACGGTTTCTCCGACGTAACTCCGATGGAATTCCATTCAAGCGGTCTAGCCTACACATGGTCAACCCAAAGTCCGCCCGTCCAGAACGCGGTGACGTACAACACA
Source organism: Lithobates clamitans (assembly GCA_037952925.1). Lineage (NCBI taxonomy): Eukaryota > Metazoa > Chordata > Amphibia > Anura > Ranidae > Lithobates > Lithobates clamitans. The sequence continues at coordinate 869,098 of JBBGZY010000309.1, forward strand.
TACGACGGGACTAGAAAAAGGAAGTTCAGTAGTCAGTAGCCAATAGCTTCCGTCTCGTACTTGCTTCAGAGCACTTTTTTGGTCCGTCGGACCAGCATACAGACGATCGGTTTTCCCGATAGAAACTGGGCCTGACGGAAAGATTTAGAACATGTTCCATTTCTAGGTCCGTCAGATTTTTTCGAAAAAAAAAGTCAGATGATGCCTACACACGATCGGTATATACGATGAAAAGCTTCCATCGGACTTTTTCTGTTGGACAGTCAGTTACATAATCACACACATAGGTTGGACTTGATGGACTTGTGTCTTTTTTCAACCTCACCTACTATGTAACAGTCCGCTCGTGTGTACGCGGCATTACTGTTGCCTTTCTATCATCTCTGCTCATTCCCTTCAGACCGCTGACATCAACAAGGCATTTTTGCAGCCGCTCACTGGATAGTTTCTCTTTTTCTGACCGTTCTCTCTAAACTTGAGAGATGGTTGTGTGTGAAAATCCCGGTAGATCAGCAGATTTTGAGATACTCAGACCAGCCCGTCTGGCACCAACAACCATGCCAGGTTCAAAGTCACTTAAATACATTTTCTTCTCCCATTCTGATGCTCGGTTTGAACTTCAGCAAGTCATCTTGACCACGTCTAGATGCCTAAATGCATGGAGTTGCCGCCATGTGATTGGCTGATTAGCAATTTGTGTTACCAAGCAATTGAACAGGTATACCTAATAAAGTGGCCGGTAAGTGTACGTTACATAGTAGCTGGCTTTACTGTATTGGAGGATTAGTGCAGGCACTACTTTTAAAAATTTGCTGATCCAAAATACAATAGCCTTTTTTTTTTCTTTTTTTTTTTTAGGGTACACCAGTACAGCACAATTTGTGTGAATTGAAGCCATAGGGAATAAGGTAAATTGATTTGTACTTGCGTTGGGACAGCATTGGACAATCGTGCCCAATGCTACTGGTGTGAACAAGCCCAATGTTCTGAATAAAGTGATCCTATATTATAACCATTGTTAATACAGAGGTGGGCAAGAAGAGCTACCACTATTTTTTTCATAGACTGACATAAACTGCTCATAGATTATTCTGAACCATGTAGATGTTTAACATAGCCCGGCACTCTGAAAAGCATTTGTGATTGCTGTACGGAGGCGTGTAATCATCTCAGTACATTTTGGAATTCTTGGATAAACCTTTTAAGTAAACATATCCTTGTGCTAAATGCAATTTCTAACACTCCATTTACAAACTGGAAAGCAGTAAGAAAAATAATTACAATTCCTGCAACTGGAAGAAAGGATACGAACGCACTTTATTGCAATAAATTAACCCTTCCACGCTATGTTCGAAATAACAACCCCGCCATGCAAATCAATTATACCAGCTGTATACTAACAACCCCGAATAACACTTTGTTGCAAGTTCTTACCTGCTTCTGTCCTGCAGTGGTTGGATTAGGACTTTTCTTAGCAAGAAAAAAGAATCCCCCTTCGTTGGGACTTTGTAGGCAACAACCACACGTAAGTAGATTAACCGCTTGCCGACCAGCCGCCGCAGTTGTACTGAGGCAACATGGCTCGGCTGCGCGAATCGCCGTTATCTTACACCGCTTCCAATTTCGCCCACTAGGGGCGGGCGCGAGCCGATGCGAGTGCCCGGTGGTCGCGATCACCGCCGGGCTCCCACGATCACTCGGGGCACACCAAGAACCGGGATCTGTGTGTGGAAAATTTGGTGATCCCTTGATATCAAGCCAAGGTCAGGTAGAGCAAGAAAGATTTCAGCCGCAGCTGCCACTGGAACTGTTCGGAATACAAAGAAGAGGAGAAATACAGGCTGCTCTGGAAAAAGATGGTGTGGTTGTTTTAAAGGAGCACAATATGATGATACTTGAACAAAAAAGGGCTGCATGGTCAAGTTGCCAGAAAGTTCCACAAAAAAGCCTGGTTACAATATGCCCAACAACACCCTGACATGCCTCATTGGCTTTTTTGTGGCACTGGCGCAGTGAAGGCTTCCTTCTGGCAGCTCAACCACGCAGCTCTTTTTCTGTTCAAGTATCATTGAATTGTGCTCCTTAAAAACAACCACACCGTCTTTTTGGAGAGCAGTCTGCATTTCTCCTCCGGTTACCTGTGGGGTTTTTTTTGTATCCTGAGCTGGTTGTGGCTGCAATCTTTCTTGGACTACCTGACCTTGGCTTGGTATCAAAAGAGCCCCTAATTTTCCACTTCTTAATAAGTGATTAAACGGTACTGACTGGCATATTCAAGGCTCTGGATATCTTTTTATATCCTTTTCCATCTTTGTAAAGTTTCATTACCTTGTTACACAGGTCTTTTGACTGTTCTTTTCTACCTCCTCATGGCTCAGTGTCTAGCCTGCTTAGTGCATCCATGTGAGAGCTAACAATTAACTATTTATACACAGACACTAACTGTGATTTAACAAGCCACAAATGTGGGAAAGTAACCTTTAATTACCATTTTAACCTGTGTGTGCCACCTTCTGTGTCTGTACCAAGGCCAAACACTCCAGGGTATGTAAACTTTTCATCAGGGCCATTTGAGTGATTTCTGTTATCATTATGATTTAAAAAGGATCCAAAAAACTATGTGATAATAAATGGCTTCATGTGATCACTATCCTTAAATAAAAGACAGTTGTTTGGCATGATCAGTTATATTTTCAATATTAATGCCGAAATTTTACAATTTCTGCCAGGGTATGCAAACTTCCGAGCACAACTGTATATTATATAAAATATATGTGTAAAAAGGAACAGGATGATTAGAGCCAGCTGCTCCACAGATAAGCTTGCCCAAGTGGATGGACTTATAGGACTTTATTTTCCCTTACCCTTATATTGGACATATTGATTGTTTTTACTTTTTATTTCCCATGCCTGCATCATGTTACTGCTTTAGGTGTGCTCACTTCATTGAGGTTATCTCTGTGTAGTGTAAGGTGGATCTGCCTTGCATCCTCATGTGGACCTTGTATGCAACCAAGTAACAGCCTCCAAGAATACAGGTTGCGGGGAGCCATGGTTGTCTAGCCCACGGCAATAGCACCTCATACATGGATGGTGGCCTGAAGCCTACCCTTACCATCCTCCTGACCATCTCATTGTTTGCCATAGTTACTTCTTTCTTGCCTGGAGCTCTCACTCACATGGGCCCATGATTGACACATGGTACAGAAGAGGGTTTCAGAGCCCAGGCGATTACATGGGGACTATGCGACATTGTGGCCCCGGCTATCTGATGTGTGCCACTCTTACCATCAAGCAGGGGGATTCCTTCTCCGCTGTCACCATCACCTCCAGTGCCCACCAAACTTGTATTAGTAAATCACAGAACTCACTTCACCTCCCTGGTGTCAGAGCTGGCTCAGCCCTTCCTTCTCTGAGCTGGCCGCTCAGCTGTCGGCTAATTGCCAGCTCCTATCTCTCTCCACAGTTAACCAGCTGTTGTGGATCTGCTCATCAGTCCCACCTATCTCCAGCTCCTTTCATTCCTGCCTTCGCCTTGGTCACATCACTAGAAAACATCTCCTGCATTCCTGTTTAAAGACTGGCTTTGCTGACATCCCTTCTGGCTCCTTATCCTGCTTGATGTTCCTCTACTTGGATCCCTGACTTCTGGCTTGGCTGATTACCCGACCTGGTTACTGAACTCTGGCTATGCTTTGACTACGCTTACTCTATTTACCTTTTTTCATTTTTATTAATAAACAAGTGCGATTTTACTCTACTTCTGTTCTCGGTCTGGTTCATGGTTTCTAACACCAGGTATTGACTGTGCTGGACACTTCACAAATCAGATTATCACACAGAGCCTTCTTGTTGAAACAAAGTTATTTTTCACTTGAATCATTCTTTAAATGAACAGTGCAAATATGGGCATTAACATATTACAAATACTGGCTTGGGAAGAGTCCTGAAGAAATCACGTGACCATGACGCGACGGGTAGGGCGGAGTCAGTGGTGTCATCACAGTCCAGGAAGCGAGGCAGGCATCAGTAATAGTGGTGTTGCCGATAATCTGTGATCTTAAGAGAGCAATATTGAAACTTTACTAGGCATCTGATTAAGTGCATATAAAATTGTGAGCCATTTAATATTTTTAATAAAGAGAATTTGTTTTTATAGAAAACATGATAATGGTTTTATGTGTGTTTTAAGCTATACATCTATGGAAGTGGTGGAAGAAGACGATAAAGGCTATCATTTTAGAACATAGGCCTCCAAACTGCAGCCTGCAGGTCATATACTGTCCTTTGCTCTCCTTTATCTGGCCCTTGGGACACCACTACATCCACTGACACCAATGATGAGGCACTATTCCTTCCACTGACACTAATGATGCGGCCACATTCCTCCCACTGACACCAAGGATGGGGCACCATTCCTCCCCTAGATACCAACGATCAGATGCTATTCCTGCCACTGACACCAACAATTGGGCAATATTTCTATCACGGACACCAACAATGGGGCACTTAACTTTCCCCCAAAACCAATCATAGGGCATTGTTGAATATAAGAGGGAAATAGGGGACATAGGGGGCATTGGGACTTTCTATGAAACACACCACTCGGGTAGGATGAGACATTAAATACAGTATACATGATGTTAAGTAGTGACAATGATGGGCATAATACAGTATTTGATATATATTTAATTTAAATCAGTAAGTATGATTAATCATGTTTTACCTACCTTGTATCATACTAATTGATTTAATTAAATATATATCAAATACTGTATTATGCCCATCATTGTCACTACTTAACATCATGTATACTATATTTAATGTCTCATCCTACCCGAGTGCTGTGTTCCACAGAAAGTCCCAATGCCCCTATGTCCCCTATTTCCCTCTTTTATTCAACATAATCAGGGATGGAGACCTGTGTATTGGATGGTCATGGTCTCACACAAAGTCCCAACAATTTTCTCTTTTCAATCATAGGGCATTGGTTACTCCCACTGACACCAGAGCATTTTCTACTCCCACTGGCCACAGTCCGGCCCCCTTAAAGCCTGAAGGACTTTTAGGGCGTCAGCATGCCAAGACATTTTGGACAATTCCATGCTCCCAACTTCCTGTTCCAACATGACTGCGCACCAGTGCACAAATCAAGGTCCATAGACACGTGAATGAGTGAGTTTGGGGTGGAGGAACTTTACTGGTCTGTACATAGTCCTGACCTCAACCCGATAGAACACCTTTGGGATGAATTAGAGCGGAGGCCTTCTCGTCCAACATCCGTGCCTGACCTCACAAATGCTCTTCTGGAAGAATGGTCAAACATTCCCATAGACACCCTCCTAAACCTTGTGGACAGCCTTCCAGGAAGAGTTGAAGCTGTTATAGCTGCAAAGGGTGGGCCAACTCAATATTGAACCCTACGGACTAAGACTGGGATGCCATTAAAGTTTATGTGTGTGTAAAGGCAGGCATACCAACATGGTGATATCGCATATATATATATATATATATATATATATATATATATATATATATATATATATATACATACAGGGCCCTGACCTTCAGCAGAAAGGAGATGGAATTGTTTATCTTCTCTCTGCCCTCCTATATCACTGAGGTTTGTGCTAATGACTGACTTTCATTATGAGGCAAACGATGAAATCTATGCTAATGCCCGTGATTAAGTGAGTTAACAAAGCAACCGGAGTGAGAAATAGGACTGTAATTAATCATAATAATTACTCGGAGTACCTCAGAGGCCACGTCCGCTGGGGCACACACTGGATATGTTAAAGAAATGTCAACATGGAAAGTTTCCAGGAAGTCTGCCACCCGGTAACTATGGAGACTTCGGAATACGGAGCCATCGCCGCCTCAGGGAGTAAGCAGGAAGGATGTCTGTGTTGTCATAATGGAACACAGGCGACGTGGGCCGAAATATACAGTGGGGACGGAAAGTATTCAGACCCCCATACATTTTTCACTCTTTGTTATATTGCAGCCATTTGCTAAATTCATTTAAGTTCATTTTTTTTCCTCATTAATGTACACACAGCACCCCATATTAGCAGAAAAACACAGAATTGTTGACATTTTTGCAGATTTATTAAAAAAAGAAAAACTAAAATATCACATGGCCCTAAGTATTCAGACCCTTTGCTGTGACACTCATATATTTAACTCAGGTGCTGTCCATTTCTTCTGATCATCCTTGAGATGGTTCTACACCTTCATTTGAGTCCAGCTGTGTTTGATTATACTGATTGGACTTGATTAGGAAAGCCACACGCCTGTCTATATAAGACCTTACAGCTCACAGTGCATGTCAGAGCAAATGAGAATCATGAGGTCAAAGGAACTGCCTGAAGAGCTCAGAGACAGAATTGTGGCAAGGCACAGATCTGGCCAAGGTTACAAAAAAATTCTGCTGCACTTAAGGTTCCTAAGAGCACAGTGGCCTCCATAATCATTAAATGGAAGACGTTTGGGACAACCAGAACCCCTTCTAGAGCTGGCCGTCCGGCCAAACTGGGCTATCGGGGGAGAAGAGCCTTGATGAGAGAGGTAAAGAAGAACCCAAAGATCACTGTGGCTGAGCTCCAGAGATGCAGTCGGGAGATGGGAGAAAGTTGTAGAAAGTCAACGATCACTGCAGCCCTCCACCAGTCGGGGCTTTATGGCAGAGTGGCCCGACGGAAGCCTCTTCTCAGTGCAAGACACATGAAAGCCCGCATGGAGTTTGCTAAAAAAAACACCCGAAGGACTCCAAGATGGTGAGAAATAAAATTTTTTGGTCTGATGAGACCAAGAGAGAACTTTTTGGCCTTAATTCTAAGCGGTATGTGTGGAGAAAACCAGGCACTGCTCATCACCTGTCCAATACAGTCCCAACAGTGAAGCATGGTGGTGGCAGCATCATGCTGTGGGGTGTTTTTCAGCTGCAGGGACAGAACAACTGGTTGCAATCGGGGGAACGATGAATACAGCCAAGTACAGGGATATCGTGGATGAAAACCTTCTCCAGAGTGCTCAGGACCTCAGACTGGGCCGAAGGTTTACCTTCCAACAAGACAATGACCCTAATCGCACAGCTAAAATAACGAAGGAGTGGCTTCACAACAACTCCGTGACTGTTCTTGAATGGCCCAGCCAGAGCCCTGACTTAAACCCAATTGAGCATCTCTGGAGAGACCTAAAAATGGCCGTCCACCAACATTTACCATCCAACCTGACAGAACTGGAGAGGATCTGCAAGGAGGAATGGCAGAGGATTCCCAAATCCAGGTGTGAAAAACTTGTTGCATCTTTCCCAAAAAGACTCATGGCTGTATTAGATCAAAAGGGGCTTCTAATAAATACTGAGCAAAGGGTCTGAATACTTAGGACCATGTGATATTTCAGTTTTTCTTTTTTAATAAATCTGCAAAAATGTCAACAATTCTATGTTTTTCTGTCAATATGGGGTGCTGTGTGTACATTAATGAGCAAAAAAATGAACTTAAATGATTTTAGAAAATGGCTGCAATATGACAAAGAGTGAAAAATTTAAAGAGGTCTGAATACTTTCCGTCCCCACTGTAGATAAATACAAGAGAAATGAAAGCATAAGTGATGAAGACATGTGAAGTAGTTGGTGTGGGTGGTTTGATACTTTTGTACTTTGAAAGCTCATTAATGTACCTATTAATTTCAGACGTGTTTTTGATGCATTTATGTCGTTTAACACGTTTGTGTTCCATTAACCTCTTTAGCTTCAGAAGGTTTACCCCCCTTTATGACCAGGCCATTTTTTTGCAATACGGCACTGCATTAATTTAACTGACGTGCGACGCTGTATCCAAACAAAATTGATGTCCTTTTTTTGTCCCTCAAATAGAGCTTTCCTTTGGTGGTATTTGAATCACCTTTGCGATTTTAATTTTTTGTACTATAAACAAAACAAAAAAACGAAAATTTTGAAAAAATAAACAATATTTTTTACTTTCTGCTATAAAACATATCCAATAAAAAAATGTAAAAAATCAAATTTCTTCATCAATTTAGGCCAATATGTATTCTGCTACATATTTTAGGTAAAAAAAAATCCTGATAAGAGTATATTGATTGGTTTGCGCGAAAGTTATAGCGTCCACAAACTATAGGATATTTTTCTTTCTTTTTTTTTTACTAGTAATGGCAATGATCAGCGAATTATAGCGGAACTGCAATATTTTGGCGGACAAATCAAACACCTAACTGACCCGCTGATTGGTTCCCATTGTGTTCAATCACAGCGGGAGTGGGTCACCAGCGGCGCACGCCCTAGACCTGGAAGTGTCAGTTCACGTACTAAGTACAAGATCTGGCACAGGGCGGCTGTCCTGCTGCAGTATATGTATGGTGGGCGGTCCGCAATCGGTTAAAGAAAGCTTTTCACACACCTCCTCTGTGTTGGTTTTCTATTGTATGGATTCTTGTATCATCTAGCTAGTACGCTTATTAACCATACAAGGACCGAGCCTCTTTCTGAGATTTTTTTTTTTGCTAGAAAATTACTTAGAACCCCCAAACATTATACATGTTTTTCCTAACACCCTAGAGAATAAAATGGAGGTTGTTGCAATACTTTCTGTCACACCGTATTTGCGCAGCGGTCTTACAAGCGCACTTTTTTTGGAAAAATACACTTTTTTGAATTAAAAAATAAGACAACAGTAAAGTTAGCCCAATTTATTTTATATTGTGAAAGATAATGTTACGCAGAGTAAATTGATACCCAACATGTCACTCTTCAAAATTGCGCCCGCTCGTGGAATGGCGACAAACTTTTACCCTTAAAAATCTCCATAGGCGATGTTTTAAAAACTCTACAGGTTGCGTGTTTTAAGTTACAGAGGAAGCAATGGGGGGGAAAGCGAACTTAGGACTTTAAATGGGACGCAAGGGAAGGTTTGCGCCCCCATCCTTAATGACATGAAAAAGAGGGGGGAAGGTTGGGACTTTAAATGAGGTGCGCATGATGCAGCCCAATCACACTCACAGAGGTGCAAACATATGTATGTTTATTAAGGACCAGTGATCAACATGGCATAAAAACGCATTGCATACATTAAACATAAAATCGCATATAGACAATAAATCTATGTATATACAATCATAGGACATGGGTAGGTACAATTATGCATCTTAATCCCCCAAGCAAGATAAAAGTCATGTGAAGTAAAAAACATCTGAAAATTGATCAATGTGTGTTTGATGCATCAAAGGTAGGCCCGACGCTGCGTTTCATGGACTTCAATCCACTCTTCAGGAGCCGGATGCATCTAAATTCTATAAAAAATGTATGAAAAGCAATATAGTTTCAGGGTCTAACAAGATCAGCAGAAAAGGGGGAAATTTGGACATAATGGGCCATGCCAAAAAGGTTACTCACATGATAGCCAAAACTGGGACCGTGCGACAAAAAGCCAGGGGTGAGCCATGGAGCCTGGCCCGGGAGCTGAGAGGGGGACCTTAACAAGGAACACCGGACCGTACACACCAACACCCCGCAATGGAGGGGACTTCTATAATGTAAGAAATATATAAAATGTATCTATGATGATACAAGTAACAAAAAACGAGATGATATAAGCTGCAGATATCACCAAGGTGATTGAAAAACGCACCTGGAAGATTGCCTTGAAAGATACATGTGGTGTTTGAAGCCACATGGATGGAAGAGGATCAGGGTTGCATAGGTTGTATCAGTACCATCTCTGAATATCATAGAGCAGGGAGTGAGATGCAGCCCCAGCATTGAACGTCAGCTCCCCCTCAGCGTCACGCAGGCACGACACAGTGGGGCAAAACCTCAGCGAACGCCAGAGAAGCTCACCACATGTCAGCCCAGCTGATATACCGGACATCTGTGTGTGCGACGCCCAACCAAGGAGGTCACATGCACAGTGCCGGGGGCGTGGCGCCGATGCAAGGTGGAAAGATCCGCCCAGCCACTCACCCCCAACCCTGTGGAGGGGAGATAGGAGGGCAGACACCAGCATGCATCGCAGCTCCCGGGAGACAGGACATCTGTCCACCCACCGACAAGGAGTCACACAGACCCAATCTGGCCACAGGGAGTAAAAAATATATAAAGTAGTAAAAAATCAATATATGTGAACTGTCAATGCAAAGAACGTTCCATATCAAGCATGCTGAATTACGGCCGGACCCAGTAGGAATCCGCCATAAGAGAGCGATGGGCTACAATCATGAGCACCTCCATCCCTAATCAGTGCAAGCAATGGGGGGGAAAGCGAACTTAGGACTTTAAATGGGACGCAAGGGAAGGTTTGCGCCCCCATCCTTAATGACATGAAAAAGAGGGGGGAAGGTTGGGACTTTAAATGAGGTGCGCATGATGCAGCCCAATCACACTCACAGAGGTGCAAACATATGTATGTTTATTAAGGACCAGTGATCAACATGGCATAAAAACGCATTGCATACATTAAACATAAAATCGCATATAGACAATAAATCTATGTATATACAATCATAGGACATGGGTAGGTACAATTATGCATCTTAATCCCCCAAGCAAGATAAAAGTCATGTGAAGTAAAAAACATCTGAAAATTGATCAATGTGTGTTTGATGCATCAAAGGTAGGCCCGACGCTGCGTTTCATGGACTTCAATCCACTCTTCAGGAGCCGGATGCATCTAAATTCTATAAAAAATGTATGAAAAGCAATATAGTTTCAGGGTCTAACAAGATCAGCAGAAAAGGGGGAAATTTGGACATAATGGGCCATGCCAAAAAGGTTACTCACATGATAGCCAAAACTGGGACCGTGCGACAAAAAGCCAGGGGTGAGCCATGGAGCCTGGCCCGGGAGCTGAGAGGGGGACCTTAACAAGGAACACCGGACCGTACACACCAACACCCCGCAATGGAGGGGACTTCTATAATGTAAGAAATATATAAAATGTATCTATGATGATACAAGTAACAAAAAACGAGATGATATAAGCTGCAGATATCACCAAGGTGATTGAAAAACGCACCTGGAAGATTGCCTTGAAAGATACATGTGGTGTTTGAAGCCACATGGATGGAAGAGGATCAGGGTTGCATAGGTTGTATCAGTACCATCTCTGAATATCATAGAGCAGGGAGTGAGATGCAGCCCCAGCATTGAACGTCAGCTCCCCCTCAGCGTCACGCAGGCACGACACAGTGGGGCAAAACCTCAGCGAACGCCAGAGAAGCTCACCACATGTCAGCCCAGCTGATATACCGGACATCTGTGTGTGCGACGCCCAACCAAGGAGGTCACATGCACAGTGCCGGGGGCGTGGCGCCGATGCAAGGTGGAAAGATCCGCCCAGCCACTCACCCCCAACCCTGTGGAGGGGAGATAGGAGGGCAGACACCAGCATGCATCGCAGCTCCCGGGAGACAGGACATCTGTCCACCCACCGACAAGGAGTCACACAGACCCAATCTGGCCACAGGGAGTAAAAAATATATAAAGTAGTAAAAAATCAATATATGTGAACTGTCAATGCAAAGAACGTTCCATATCAAGCATGCTGAATTACGGCCGGACCCAGTAGGAATCCGCCATAAGAGAGCGATGGGCTACAATCATGAGCACCTCCATCCCTAATCAGTGCAAGCAATGGGGGGGAAAGCGAACTTAGGACTTTAAATGGGACGCAAGGGAAGGTTTGCGCCCCCATCCTTAATGACATGAAAAAGAGGGGGGAAGGTTGGGACTTTAAATGAGGTGCGCATGATGCAGCCCAATCACACTCACAGAGGTGCAAACATATGTATGTTTATTAAGGACCAGTGATCAACATGGCATAAAAACGCATTGCATACATTAAACATAAAATCGCATATAGACAATAAATCTATGTATATACAATCATAGGACATGGGTAGGTACAATTATGCATCTTAATCCCCCAAGCAAGATAAAAGTCATGTGAAGTAAAAAACATCTGAAAATTGATCAATGTGTGTTTGATGCATCAAAGGTAGGCCCGACGCTGCGTTTCATGGACTTCAATCCACTCTTCAGGAGCCGGATGCATCTAAATTCTATAAAAAATGTATGAAAAGCAATATAGTTTCAGGGTCTAACAAGATCAGCAGAAAAGGGGGAAATTTGGACATAATGGGCCATGCCAAAAAGGTTACTCACATGATAGCCAAAACTGGGACCGTGCGACAAAAAGCCAGGGGTGAGCCATGGAGCCTGGCCCGGGAGCTGAGAGGGGGACCTTAACAAGGAACACCGGACCGTACACACCAACACCCCGCAATGGAGGGGACTTCTATAATGTAAGAAATATATAAAATGTATCTATGATGATACAAGTAACAAAAAACGAGATGATATAAGCTGCAGATATCACCAAGGTGATTGAAAAACGCACCTGGAAGATTGCCTTGAAAGATACATGTGGTGTTTGAAGCCACATGGATGGAAGAGGATCAGGGTTGCATAGGTTGTATCAGTACCATCTCTGAATATCATAGAGCAGGGAGTGAGATGCAGCCCCAGCATTGAACGTCAGCTCCCCCTCAGCGTCACGCAGGCACGACACAGTGGGGCAAAACCTCAGCGAACGCCAGAGAAGCTCACCACATGTCAGCCCAGCTGATATACCGGACATCTGTGTGTGCGACGCCCAACCAAGGAGGTCACATGCACAGTGCCGGGGGCGTGGCGCCGATGCAAGGTGGAAAGATCCGCCCAGCCACTCACCCCCAACCCTGTGGAGGGGAGATAGGAGGGCAGACACCAGCATGCATCGCAGCTCCCGGGAGACAGGACATCTGTCCACCCACCGACAAGGAGTCACACAGACCCAATCTGGCCACAGGGAGTAAAAAATATATAAAGTAGTAAAAAATCAATATATGTGAACTGTCAATGCAAAGAACGTTCCATATCAAGCATGCTGAATTACGGCCGGACCCAGTAGGAATCCGCCATAAGAGAGCGATGGGCTACAATCATGAGCACCTCCATCCCTAATCAGTGCAAGCAATGGGGGGGAAAGCGAACTTAGGACTTTAAATGGGACGCAAGGGAAGGTTTGCGCCCCCATCCTTAATGACATGAAAAAGAGGGGGGAAGGTTGGGACTTTAAATGAGGTGCGCATGATGCAGCCCAATCACACTCACAGAGGTGCAAACATATGTATGTTTATTAAGGACCAGTGATCAACATGGCATAAAAACGCATTGCATACATTAAACATAAAATCGCATATAGACAATAAATCTATGTATATACAATCATAGGACATGGGTAGGTACAATTATGCATCTTAATCCCCCAAGCAAGATAAAAGTCATGTGAAGTAAAAAACATCTGAAAATTGATCAATGTGTGTTTGATGCATCAAAGGTAGGCCCGACGCTGCGTTTCATGGACTTCAATCCACTCTTCAGGAGCCGGATGCATCTAAATTCTATAAAAAATGTATGAAAAGCAATATAGTTTCAGGGTCTAACAAGATCAGCAGAAAAGGGGGAAATTTGGACATAATGGGCCATGCCAAAAAGGTTACTCACATGATAGCCAAAACTGGGACCGTGCGACAAAAAGCCAGGGGTGAGCCATGGAGCCTGGCCCGGGAGCTGAGAGGGGGACCTTAACAAGGAACACCGGACCGTACACACCAACACCCCGCAATGGAGGGGACTTCTATAATGTAAGAAATATATAAAATGTATCTATGATGATACAAGTAACAAAAAACGAGATGATATAAGCTGCAGATATCACCAAGGTGATTGAAAAACGCACCTGGAAGATTGCCTTGAAAGATACATGTGGTGTTTGAAGCCACATGGATGGAAGAGGATCAGGGTTGCATAGGTTGTATCAGTACCATCTCTGAATATCATAGAGCAGGGAGTGAGATGCAGCCCCAGCATTGAACGTCAGCTCCCCCTCAGCGTCACGCAGGCACGACACAGTGGGGCAAAACCTCAGCGAACGCCAGAGAAGCTCACCACATGTCAGCCCAGCTGATATACCGGACATCTGTGTGTGCGACGCCCAACCAAGGAGGTCACATGCACAGTGCCGGGGGCGTGGCGCCGATGCAAGGTGGAAAGATCCGCCCAGCCACTCACCCCCAACCCTGTGGAGGGGAGATAGGAGGGCAGACACCAGCATGCATCGCAGCTCCCGGGAGACAGGACATCTGTCCACCCACCGACAAGGAGTCACACAGACCCAATCTGGCCACAGGGAGTAAAAAATATATAAAGTAGTAAAAAATCAATATATGTGAACTGTCAATGCAAAGAACGTTCCATATCAAGCATGCTGAATTACGGCCGGACCCAGTAGGAATCCGCCATAAGAGAGCGATGGGCTACAATCATGAGCACCTCCATCCCTAATCAGTGCAAGCAATGGGGGGGAAAGCGAACTTAGGACTTTAAATGGGACGCAAGGGAAGGTTTGCGCCCCCATCCTTAATGACATGAAAAAGAGGGGGGAAGGTTGGGACTTTAAATGAGGTGCGCATGATGCAGCCCAATCACACTCACAGAGGTGCAAACATATGTATGTTTATTAAGGACCAGTGATCAACATGGCATAAAAACGCATTGCATACATTAAACATAAAATCGCATATAGACAATAAATCTATGTATATACAATCATAGGACATGGGTAGGTACAATTATGCATCTTAATCCCCCAAGCAAGATAAAAGTCATGTGAAGTAAAAAACATCTGAAAATTGATCAATGTGTGTTTGATGCATCAAAGGTAGGCCCGACGCTGCGTTTCATGGACTTCAATCCACTCTTCAGGAGCCGGATGCATCTAAATTCTATAAAAAATGTATGAAAAGCAATATAGTTTCAGGGTCTAACAAGATCAGCAGAAAAGGGGGAAATTTGGACATAATGGGCCATGCCAAAAAGGTTACTCACATGATAGCCAAAACTGGGACCGTGCGACAAAAAGCCAGGGGTGAGCCATGGAGCCTGGCCCGGGAGCTGAGAGGGGGACCTTAACAAGGAACACCGGACCGTACACACCAACACCCCGCAATGGAGGGGACTTCTATAATGTAAGAAATATATAAAATGTATCTATGATGATACAAGTAACAAAAAACGAGATGATATAAGCTGCAGATATCACCAAGGTGATTGAAAAACGCACCTGGAAGATTGCCTTGAAAGATACATGTGGTGTTTGAAGCCACATGGATGGAAGAGGATCAGGGTTGCATAGGTTGTATCAGTACCATCTCTGAATATCATAGAGCAGGGAGTGAGATGCAGCCCCAGCATTGAACGTCAGCTCCCCCTCAGCGTCACGCAGGCACGACACAGTGGGGCAAAACCTCAGCGAACGCCAGAGAAGCTCACCACATGTCAGCCCAGCTGATATACCGGACATCTGTGTGTGCGACGCCCAACCAAGGAGGTCACATGCACAGTGCCGGGGGCGTGGCGCCGATGCAAGGTGGAAAGATCCGCCCAGCCACTCACCCCCAACCCTGTGGAGGGGAGATAGGAGGGCAGACACCAGCATGCATCGCAGCTCCCGGGAGACAGGACATCTGTCCACCCACCGACAAGGAGTCACACAGACCCAATCTGGCCACAGGGAGTAAAAAATATATAAAGTAGTAAAAAATCAATATATGTGAACTGTCAATGCAAAGAACGTTCCATATCAAGCATGCTGAATTACGGCCGGACCCAGTAGGAATCCGCCATAAGAGAGCGATGGGCTACAATCATGAGCACCTCCATCCCTAATCAGTGCAAGCAATGGGGGGGAAAGCGAACTTAGGACTTTAAATGGGACGCAAGGGAAGGTTTGCGCCCCCATCCTTAATGACATGAAAAAGAGGGGGGAAGGTTGGGACTTTAAATGAGGTGCGCATGATGCAGCCCAATCACACTCACAGAGGTGCAAACATATGTATGTTTATTAAGGACCAGTGATCAACATGGCATAAAAACGCATTGCATACATTAAACATAAAATCGCATATAGACAATAAATCTATGTATATACAATCATAGGACATGGGTAGGTACAATTATGCATCTTAATCCCCCAAGCAAGATAAAAGTCATGTGAAGTAAAAAACATCTGAAAATTGATCAATGTGTGTTTGATGCATCAAAGGTAGGCCCGACGCTGCGTTTCATGGACTTCAATCCACTCTTCAGGAGCCGGATGCATCTAAATTCTATAAAAAATGTATGAAAAGCAATATAGTTTCAGGGTCTAACAAGATCAGCAGAAAAGGGGGAAATTTGGACATAATGGGCCATGCCAAAAAGGTTACTCACATGATAGCCAAAACTGGGACCGTGCGACAAAAAGCCAGGGGTGAGCCATGGAGCCTGGCCCGGGAGCTGAGAGGGGGACCTTAACAAGGAACACCGGACCGTACACACCAACACCCCGCAATGGAGGGGACTTCTATAATGTAAGAAATATATAAAATGTATCTATGATGATACAAGTAACAAAAAACGAGATGATATAAGCTGCAGATATCACCAAGGTGATTGAAAAACGCACCTGGAAGATTGCCTTGAAAGATACATGTGGTGTTTGAAGCCACATGGATGGAAGAGGATCAGGGTTGCATAGGTTGTATCAGTACCATCTCTGAATATCATAGAGCAGGGAGTGAGATGCAGCCCCAGCATTGAACGTCAGCTCCCCCTCAGCGTCACGCAGGCACGACACAGTGGGGCAAAACCTCAGCGAACGCCAGAGAAGCTCACCACATGTCAGCCCAGCTGATATACCGGACATCTGTGTGTGCGACGCCCAACCAAGGAGGTCACATGCACAGTGCCGGGGGCGTGGCGCCGATGCAAGGTGGAAAGATCCGCCCAGCCACTCACCCCCAACCCTGTGGAGGGGAGATAGGAGGGCAGACACCAGCATGCATCGCAGCTCCCGGGAGACAGGACATCTGTCCACCCACCGACAAGGAGTCACACAGACCCAATCTGGCCACAGGGAGTAAAAAATATATAAAGTAGTAAAAAATCAATATATGTGAACTGTCAATGCAAAGAACGTTCCATATCAAGCATGCTGAATTACGGCCGGACCCAGTAGGAATCCGCCATAAGAGAGCGATGGGCTACAATCATGAGCACCTCCATCCCTAATCAGTGCAAGCAATGGGGGGGAAAGCGAACTTAGGACTTTAAATGGGACGCAAGGGAAGGTTTGCGCCCCCATCCTTAATGACATGAAAAAGAGGGGGGAAGGTTGGGACTTTAAATGAGGTGCGCATGATGCAGCCCAATCACACTCACAGAGGTGCAAACATATGTATGTTTATTAAGGACCAGTGATCAACATGGCATAAAAACGCATTGCATACATTAAACATAAAATCGCATATAGACAATAAATCTATGTATATACAATCATAGGACATGGGTAGGTACAATTATGCATCTTAATCCCCCAAGCAAGATAAAAGTCATGTGAAGTAAAAAACATCTGAAAATTGATCAATGTGTGTTTGATGCATCAAAGGTAGGCCCGACGCTGCGTTTCATGGACTTCAATCCACTCTTCAGGAGCCGGATGCATCTAAATTCTATAAAAAATGTATGAAAAGCAATATAGTTTCAGGGTCTAACAAGATCAGCAGAAAAGGGGGAAATTTGGACATAATGGGCCATGCCAAAAAGGTTACTCACATGATAGCCAAAACTGGGACCGTGCGACAAAAAGCCAGGGGTGAGCCATGGAGCCTGGCCCGGGAGCTGAGAGGGGGACCTTAACAAGGAACACCGGACCGTACACACCAACACCCCGCAATGGAGGGGACTTCTATAATGTAAGAAATATATAAAATGTATCTATGATGATACAAGTAACAAAAAACGAGATGATATAAGCTGCAGATATCACCAAGGTGATTGAAAAACGCACCTGGAAGATTGCCTTGAAAGATACATGTGGTGTTTGAAGCCACATGGATGGAAGAGGATCAGGGTTGCATAGGTTGTATCAGTACCATCTCTGAATATCATAGAGCAGGGAGTGAGATGCAGCCCCAGCATTGAACGTCAGCTCCCCCTCAGCGTCACGCAGGCACGACACAGTGGGGCAAAACCTCAGCGAACGCCAGAGAAGCTCACCACATGTCAGCCCAGCTGATATACCGGACATCTGTGTGTGCGACGCCCAACCAAGGAGGTCACATGCACAGTGCCGGGGGCGTGGCGCCGATGCAAGGTGGAAAGATCCGCCCAGCCACTCACCCCCAACCCTGTGGAGGGGAGATAGGAGGGCAGACACCAGCATGCATCGCAGCTCCCGGGAGACAGGACATCTGTCCACCCACCGACAAGGAGTCACACAGACCCAATCTGGCCACAGGGAGTAAAAAATATATAAAGTAGTAAAAAATCAATATATGTGAACTGTCAATGCAAAGAACGTTCCATATCAAGCATGCTGAATTACGGCCGGACCCAGTAGGAATCCGCCATAAGAGAGCGATGGGCTACAATCATGAGCACCTCCATCCCTAATCAGTGCAAGCAATGGGGGGGAAAGCGAACTTAGGACTTTAAATGGGACGCAAGGGAAGGTTTGCGCCCCCATCCTTAATGACATGAAAAAGAGGGGGGAAGGTTGGGACTTTAAATGAGGTGCGCATGATGCAGCCCAATCACACTCACAGAGGTGCAAACATATGTATGTTTATTAAGGACCAGTGATCAACATGGCATAAAAACGCATTGCATACATTAAACATAAAATCGCATATAGACAATAAATCTATGTATATACAATCATAGGACATGGGTAGGTACAATTATGCATCTTAATCCCCCAAGCAAGATAAAAGTCATGTGAAGTAAAAAACATCTGAAAATTGATCAATGTGTGTTTGATGCATCAAAGGTAGGCCCGACGCTGCGTTTCATGGACTTCAATCCACTCTTCAGGAGCCGGATGCATCTAAATTCTATAAAAAATGTATGAAAAGCAATATAGTTTCAGGGTCTAACAAGATCAGCAGAAAAGGGGGAAATTTGGACATAATGGGCCATGCCAAAAAGGTTACTCACATGATAGCCAAAACTGGGACCGTGCGACAAAAAGCCAGGGGTGAGCCATGGAGCCTGGCCCGGGAGCTGAGAGGGGGACCTTAACAAGGAACACCGGACCGTACACACCAACACCCCGCAATGGAGGGGACTTCTATAATGTAAGAAATATATAAAATGTATCTATGATGATACAAGTAACAAAAAACGAGATGATATAAGCTGCAGATATCACCAAGGTGATTGAAAAACGCACCTGGAAGATTGCCTTGAAAGATACATGTGGTGTTTGAAGCCACATGGATGGAAGAGGATCAGGGTTGCATAGGTTGTATCAGTACCATCTCTGAATATCATAGAGCAGGGAGTGAGATGCAGCCCCAGCATTGAACGTCAGCTCCCCCTCAGCGTCACGCAGGCACGACACAGTGGGGCAAAACCTCAGCGAACGCCAGAGAAGCTCACCACATGTCAGCCCAGCTGATATACCGGACATCTGTGTGTGCGACGCCCAACCAAGGAGGTCACATGCACAGTGCCGGGGGCGTGGCGCCGATGCAAGGTGGAAAGATCCGCCCAGCCACTCACCCCCAACCCTGTGGAGGGGAGATAGGAGGGCAGACACCAGCATGCATCGCAGCTCCCGGGAGACAGGACATCTGTCCACCCACCGACAAGGAGTCACACAGACCCAATCTGGCCACAGGGAGTAAAAAATATATAAAGTAGTAAAAAATCAATATATGTGAACTGTCAATGCAAAGAACGTTCCATATCAAGCATGCTTCCGGCTCCTGAAGAGTGGATTGAAGTCCATGAAACGCAGCGTCGGGCCTACCTTTGATGCATCAAACACACATTGATCAATTTTCAGATGTTTTTTACTTCACATGACTTTTATCTTGCTTGGGGGATTAAGATGCATAATTGTACCTACCCATGTCCTATGATTGTATATACATAGATTTATTGTCTATATGCGATTTTATGTTTAATGTATGCAATGCGTTTTTATGCCATGTTGATCACTGGTCCTTAATAAACATACATATGTTTGCACCTCTGTGAGTGTGATTGGGCTGCATCATGCGCACCTCATTTAAAGTCCCAACCTTCCCCCCTCTTTTTCATGTCATTAAGGATGGGGGCGCAAACCTTCCCTTGCGTCCCATTTAAAGTCCTAAGTTCGCTTTCCCCCCCATTGCTTGCACTGATTAGGGATGGAGGTGCTCATGATTGTAGCCCATCGCTCTCTTATGGCGGATTCCTACTGGGTCCGGCCGTAATTCAGCATGCTTGATATGGAACGTTCTTTGCATTGACAGTTCACATATATTGATTTTTTACTACTTTATATATTTTTTACTCCCTGTGGCCAGATTGGGTCTGTGTGACTCCTTGTCGGTGGGTGGACAGATGTCCTGTCTCCCGGGAGCTGCGATGCATGCTGGTGTCTGCCCTCCTATCTCCCCTCCACAGGGTTGGGGGTGAGTGGCTGGGCGGATCTTTCCACCTTGCATCGGCGCCACGCCCCCGGCACTGTGCATGTGACCTCCTTGGTTGGGCGTCGCACACACAGATGTCCGGTATATCAGCTGGGCTGACATGTGGTGAGCTTCTCTGGCGTTCGCTGAGGTTTTGCCCCACTGTGTCGTGCCTGCGTGACGCTGAGGGGGAGCTGACGTTCAATGCTGGGGCTGCATCTCACTCCCTGCTCTATGATATTCAGAGATGGTACTGATACAACCTATGCAACCCTGATCCTCTTCCATCCATGTGGCTTCAAACACCACATGTATCTTTCAAGGCAATCTTCCAGGTGCGTTTTTCAATCACCTTGGTGATATCTGCAGCTTATATCATCTCGTTTTTTGTTACTTGTATCATCATAGATACATTTTATATATTTCTTACATTATAGAAGTCCCCTCCATTGCGGGGTGTTGGTGTGTACGGTCCGGTGTTCCTTGTTAAGGTCCCCCTCTCAGCTCCCGGGCCAGGCTCCATGGCTCACCCCTGGCTTTTTGTCGCACGGTCCCAGTTTTGGCTATCATGTGAGTAACCTTTTTGGCATGGCCCATTATGTCCAAATTTCCCCCTTTTCTGCTGATCTTGTTAGACCCTGAAACTATATTGCTTTTCATACATTTTTTATAGAATTTAGATGCATCCGGCTCCTGAAGAGTGGATTGAAGTCCATGAAACGCAGCGTCGGGCCTACCTTTGATGCATCAAACACACATTGATCAATTTTCAGATGTTTTTTACTTCACATGACTTTTATCTTGCTTGGGGGATTAAGATGCATAATTGTACCTACCCATGTCCTATGATTGTATATACATAGATTTATTGTCTATATGCGATTTTATGTTTAATGTATGCAATGCGTTTTTATGCCATGTTGATCACTGGTCCTTAATAAACATACATATGTTTGCACCTCTGTGAGTGTGATTGGGCTGCATCATGCGCACCTCATTTAAAGTCCCAACCTTCCCCCCTCTTTTTCATGTCATTAAGGATGGGGGCGCAAACCTTCCCTTGCGTCCCATTTAAAGTCCTAAGTTCGCTTTCCCCCCCATTGCTTGCACTGATTAGGGATGGAGGTGCTCATGATTGTAGCCCATCGCTCTCTTATGGCGGATTCCTACTGGGTCCGGCCGTAATTCAGCATGCTTGATATGGAACGTTCTTTGCATTGACAGTTCACATATATTGATTTTTTACTACTTTATATATTTTTTACTCCCTGTGGCCAGATTGGGTCTGTGTGACTCCTTGTCGGTGGGTGGACAGATGTCCTGTCTCCCGGGAGCTGCGATGCATGCTGGTGTCTGCCCTCCTATCTCCCCTCCACAGGGTTGGGGGTGAGTGGCTGGGCGGATCTTTCCACCTTGCATCGGCGCCACGCCCCCGGCACTGTGCATGTGACCTCCTTGGTTGGGCGTCGCACACACAGATGTCCGGTATATCAGCTGGGCTGACATGTGGTGAGCTTCTCTGGCGTTCGCTGAGGTTTTGCCCCACTGTGTCGTGCCTGCGTGACGCTGAGGGGGAGCTGACGTTCAATGCTGGGGCTGCATCTCACTCCCTGCTCTATGATATTCAGAGATGGTACTGATACAACCTATGCAACCCTGATCCTCTTCCATCCATGTGGCTTCAAACACCACATGTATCTTTCAAGGCAATCTTCCAGGTGCGTTTTTCAATCACCTTGGTGATATCTGCAGCTTATATCATCTCGTTTTTTGTTACTTGTATCATCATAGATACATTTTATATATTTCTTACATTATAGAAGTCCCCTCCATTGCGGGGTGTTGGTGTGTACGGTCCGGTGTTCCTTGTTAAGGTCCCCCTCTCAGCTCCCGGGCCAGGCTCCATGGCTCACCCCTGGCTTTTTGTCGCACGGTCCCAGTTTTGGCTATCATGTGAGTAACCTTTTTGGCATGGCCCATTATGTCCAAATTTCCCCCTTTTCTGCTGATCTTGTTAGACCCTGAAACTATATTGCTTTTCATACATTTTTTATAGAATTTAGATGCATCCGGCTCCTGAAGAGTGGATTGAAGTCCATGAAACGCAGCGTCGGGCCTACCTTTGATGCATCAAACACACATTGATCAATTTTCAGATGTTTTTTACTTCACATGACTTTTATCTTGCTTGGGGGATTAAGATGCATAATTGTACCTACCCATGTCCTATGATTGTATATACATAGATTTATTGTCTATATGCGATTTTATGTTTAATGTATGCAATGCGTTTTTATGCCATGTTGATCACTGGTCCTTAATAAACATACATATGTTTGCACCTCTGTGAGTGTGATTGGGCTGCATCATGCGCACCTCATTTAAAGTCCCAACCTTCCCCCCTCTTTTTCATGTCATTAAGGATGGGGGCGCAAACCTTCCCTTGCGTCCCATTTAAAGTCCTAAGTTCGCTTTCCCCCCCATTGCTTGCACTGATTAGGGATGGAGGTGCTCATGATTGTAGCCCATCGCTCTCTTATGGCGGATTCCTACTGGGTCCGGCCGTAATTCAGCATGCTTGATATGGAACGTTCTTTGCATTGACAGTTCACATATATTGATTTTTTACTACTTTATATATTTTTTACTCCCTGTGGCCAGATTGGGTCTGTGTGACTCCTTGTCGGTGGGTGGACAGATGTCCTGTCTCCCGGGAGCTGCGATGCATGCTGGTGTCTGCCCTCCTATCTCCCCTCCACAGGGTTGGGGGTGAGTGGCTGGGCGGATCTTTCCACCTTGCATCGGCGCCACGCCCCCGGCACTGTGCATGTGACCTCCTTGGTTGGGCGTCGCACACACAGATGTCCGGTATATCAGCTGGGCTGACATGTGGTGAGCTTCTCTGGCGTTCGCTGAGGTTTTGCCCCACTGTGTCGTGCCTGCGTGACGCTGAGGGGGAGCTGACGTTCAATGCTGGGGCTGCATCTCACTCCCTGCTCTATGATATTCAGAGATGGTACTGATACAACCTATGCAACCCTGATCCTCTTCCATCCATGTGGCTTCAAACACCACATGTATCTTTCAAGGCAATCTTCCAGGTGCGTTTTTCAATCACCTTGGTGATATCTGCAGCTTATATCATCTCGTTTTTTGTTACTTGTATCATCATAGATACATTTTATATATTTCTTACATTATAGAAGTCCCCTCCATTGCGGGGTGTTGGTGTGTACGGTCCGGTGTTCCTTGTTAAGGTCCCCCTCTCAGCTCCCGGGCCAGGCTCCATGGCTCACCCCTGGCTTTTTGTCGCACGGTCCCAGTTTTGGCTATCATGTGAGTAACCTTTTTGGCATGGCCCATTATGTCCAAATTTCCCCCTTTTCTGCTGATCTTGTTAGACCCTGAAACTATATTGCTTTTCATACATTTTTTATAGAATTTAGATGCATCCGGCTCCTGAAGAGTGGATTGAAGTCCATGAAACGCAGCGTCGGGCCTACCTTTGATGCATCAAACACACATTGATCAATTTTCAGATGTTTTTTACTTCACATGACTTTTATCTTGCTTGGGGGATTAAGATGCATAATTGTACCTACCCATGTCCTATGATTGTATATACATAGATTTATTGTCTATATGCGATTTTATGTTTAATGTATGCAATGCGTTTTTATGCCATGTTGATCACTGGTCCTTAATAAACATACATATGTTTGCACCTCTGTGAGTGTGATTGGGCTGCATCATGCGCACCTCATTTAAAGTCCCAACCTTCCCCCCTCTTTTTCATGTCATTAAGGATGGGGGCGCAAACCTTCCCTTGCGTCCCATTTAAAGTCCTAAGTTCGCTTTCCCCCCCATTGCTTGCACTGATTAGGGATGGAGGTGCTCATGATTGTAGCCCATCGCTCTCTTATGGCGGATTCCTACTGGGTCCGGCCGTAATTCAGCATGCTTGATATGGAACGTTCTTTGCATTGACAGTTCACATATATTGATTTTTTACTACTTTATATATTTTTTACTCCCTGTGGCCAGATTGGGTCTGTGTGACTCCTTGTCGGTGGGTGGACAGATGTCCTGTCTCCCGGGAGCTGCGATGCATGCTGGTGTCTGCCCTCCTATCTCCCCTCCACAGGGTTGGGGGTGAGTGGCTGGGCGGATCTTTCCACCTTGCATCGGCGCCACGCCCCCGGCACTGTGCATGTGACCTCCTTGGTTGGGCGTCGCACACACAGATGTCCGGTATATCAGCTGGGCTGACATGTGGTGAGCTTCTCTGGCGTTCGCTGAGGTTTTGCCCCACTGTGTCGTGCCTGCGTGACGCTGAGGGGGAGCTGACGTTCAATGCTGGGGCTGCATCTCACTCCCTGCTCTATGATATTCAGAGATGGTACTGATACAACCTATGCAACCCTGATCCTCTTCCATCCATGTGGCTTCAAACACCACATGTATCTTTCAAGGCAATCTTCCAGGTGCGTTTTTCAATCACCTTGGTGATATCTGCAGCTTATATCATCTCGTTTTTTGTTACTTGTATCATCATAGATACATTTTATATATTTCTTACATTATAGAAGTCCCCTCCATTGCGGGGTGTTGGTGTGTACGGTCCGGTGTTCCTTGTTAAGGTCCCCCTCTCAGCTCCCGGGCCAGGCTCCATGGCTCACCCCTGGCTTTTTGTCGCACGGTCCCAGTTTTGGCTATCATGTGAGTAACCTTTTTGGCATGGCCCATTATGTCCAAATTTCCCCCTTTTCTGCTGATCTTGTTAGACCCTGAAACTATATTGCTTTTCATACATTTTTTATAGAATTTAGATGCATCCGGCTCCTGAAGAGTGGATTGAAGTCCATGAAACGCAGCGTCGGGCCTACCTTTGATGCATCAAACACACATTGATCAATTTTCAGATGTTTTTTACTTCACATGACTTTTATCTTGCTTGGGGGATTAAGATGCATAATTGTACCTACCCATGTCCTATGATTGTATATACATAGATTTATTGTCTATATGCGATTTTATGTTTAATGTATGCAATGCGTTTTTATGCCATGTTGATCACTGGTCCTTAATAAACATACATATGTTTGCACCTCTGTGAGTGTGATTGGGCTGCATCATGCGCACCTCATTTAAAGTCCCAACCTTCCCCCCTCTTTTTCATGTCATTAAGGATGGGGGCGCAAACCTTCCCTTGCGTCCCATTTAAAGTCCTAAGTTCGCTTTCCCCCCCATTGCTTGCACTGATTAGGGATGGAGGTGCTCATGATTGTAGCCCATCGCTCTCTTATGGCGGATTCCTACTGGGTCCGGCCGTAATTCAGCATGCTTGATATGGAACGTTCTTTGCATTGACAGTTCACATATATTGATTTTTTACTACTTTATATATTTTTTACTCCCTGTGGCCAGATTGGGTCTGTGTGACTCCTTGTCGGTGGGTGGACAGATGTCCTGTCTCCCGGGAGCTGCGATGCATGCTGGTGTCTGCCCTCCTATCTCCCCTCCACAGGGTTGGGGGTGAGTGGCTGGGCGGATCTTTCCACCTTGCATCGGCGCCACGCCCCCGGCACTGTGCATGTGACCTCCTTGGTTGGGCGTCGCACACACAGATGTCCGGTATATCAGCTGGGCTGACATGTGGTGAGCTTCTCTGGCGTTCGCTGAGGTTTTGCCCCACTGTGTCGTGCCTGCGTGACGCTGAGGGGGAGCTGACGTTCAATGCTGGGGCTGCATCTCACTCCCTGCTCTATGATATTCAGAGATGGTACTGATACAACCTATGCAACCCTGATCCTCTTCCATCCATGTGGCTTCAAACACCACATGTATCTTTCAAGGCAATCTTCCAGGTGCGTTTTTCAATCACCTTGGTGATATCTGCAGCTTATATCATCTCGTTTTTTGTTACTTGTATCATCATAGATACATTTTATATATTTCTTACATTATAGAAGTCCCCTCCATTGCGGGGTGTTGGTGTGTACGGTCCGGTGTTCCTTGTTAAGGTCCCCCTCTCAGCTCCCGGGCCAGGCTCCATGGCTCACCCCTGGCTTTTTGTCGCACGGTCCCAGTTTTGGCTATCATGTGAGTAACCTTTTTGGCATGGCCCATTATGTCCAAATTTCCCCCTTTTCTGCTGATCTTGTTAGACCCTGAAACTATATTGCTTTTCATACATTTTTTATAGAATTTAGATGCACCCGGCTCCTGAAGAGTGGATTGAAGTCCATGAAACGCAGCGTCGGGCCTACCTTTGATGCATCAAACACACATTGATCAATTTTCAGATGTTTTTTACTTCACATGACTTTTATCTTGCTTGGGGGATTAAGATGCATAATTGTACCTACCCATGTCCTATGATTGTATATACATAGATTTATTGTCTATATGCGATTTTATGTTTAATGTATGCAATGCGTTTTTATGCCATGTTGATCACTGGTCCTTAATAAACATACATATGTTTGCACCTCTGTGAGTGTGATTGGGCTGCATCATGCGCACCTCATTTAAAGTCCCAACCTTCCCCCCTCTTTTTCATGTCATTAAGGATGGGGGCGCAAACCTTCCCTTGCGTCCCATTTAAAGTCCTAAGTTCGCTTTCCCCCCCATTGCTTGCACTGATTAGGGATGGAGGTGCTCATGATTGTAGCCCATCGCTCTCTTATGGCGGATTCCTACTGGGTCCGGCCGTAATTCAGCATGCTTGATATGGAACGTTCTTTGCATTGACAGTTCACATATATTGATTTTTTACTACTTTATATATTTTTTACTCCCTGTGGCCAGATTGGGTCTGTGTGACTCCTTGTCGGTGGGTGGACAGATGTCCTGTCTCCCGGGAGCTGCGATGCATGCTGGTGTCTGCCCTCCTATCTCCCCTCCACAGGGTTGGGGGTGAGTGGCTGGGCGGATCTTTCCACCTTGCATCGGCGCCACGCCCCCGGCACTGTGCATGTGACCTCCTTGGTTGGGCGTCGCACACACAGATGTCCGGTATATCAGCTGGGCTGACATGTGGTGAGCTTCTCTGGCGTTCGCTGAGGTTTTGCCCCACTGTGTCGTGCCTGCGTGACGCTGAGGGGGAGCTGACGTTCAATGCTGGGGCTGCATCTCACTCCCTGCTCTATGATATTCAGAGATGGTACTGATACAACCTATGCAACCCTGATCCTCTTCCATCCATGTGGCTTCAAACACCACATGTATCTTTCAAGGCAATCTTCCAGGTGCGTTTTTCAATCACCTTGGTGATATCTGCAGCTTATATCATCTCGTTTTTTGTTACTTGTATCATCATAGATACATTTTATATATTTCTTACATTATAGAAGTCCCCTCCATTGCGGGGTGTTGGTGTGTACGGTCCGGTGTTCCTTGTTAAGGTCCCCCTCTCAGCTCCCGGGCCAGGCTCCATGGCTCACCCCTGGCTTTTTGTCGCACGGTCCCAGTTTTGGCTATCATGTGAGTAACCTTTTTGGCATGGCCCATTATGTCCAAATTTCCCCCTTTTCTGCTGATCTTGTTAGACCCTGAAACTATATTGCTTTTCATACATTTTTTATAGAATTTAGATGCATCCGGCTCCTGAAGAGTGGATTGAAGTCCATGAAACGCAGCGTCGGGCCTACCTTTGATGCATCAAACACACATTGATCAATTTTCAGATGTTTTTTACTTCACATGACTTTTATCTTGCTTGGGGGATTAAGATGCATAATTGTACCTACCCATGTCCTATGATTGTATATACATAGATTTATTGTCTATATGCGATTTTATGTTTAATGTATGCAATGCGTTTTTATGCCATGTTGATCACTGGTCCTTAATAAACATACATATGTTTGCACCTCTGTGAGTGTGATTGGGCTGCATCATGCGCACCTCATTTAAAGTCCCAACCTTCCCCCCTCTTTTTAAGTTACAGAGGAGGTCTAGAATTATTGCTCTCGCTCTACCGATCGCGGCCATACCTCATGTGTGTGGTTTGAACACCGTTTTCATATGCTGGCGCTACTCACGTAGGCGTTTGCTTCTGCACGCGAGCTCTGCGAGATGGAGCCTGTTTAAAAAAATTTTTTTTCCTTATTTATTTTACCTTTTATTTTTTATTTTTACACTGTTCTTAAAAAAAAAAATGGTGTCACTTTTATTCCTAGTACAAGTAATGTAAACATCCCTTGTAATAGAAAAAAAGCATGACCGGACCTCCTAAATATCAGATCTGGGGTCAAAAAGACCTCAGATCTCATATTTACACTAAAATGCAATAAAAAAATTAAAAAATGTTGTCATTTAAAAAAAAATAAAAAAATGGCCTTTTAAGAGCTATGGGCGGAAGTGACGTTTTGACGTCCCTTCCGCCCTGCAATGGTATGGAGATGGGTGGGGGCCATCTTCCCTCACTCATCTCCATACCCAGGAAGGAGAAGGATCCGATCGCCTCCACCGCTACCAATGGCTCCGGTAAGTGGCGGAGTGCACCAGAGAGCGGCGGGGGGGGGCCCCCTCCCGTTGACAATAAAAGTGATCTTGCAGCGAATCCGCCGCAGCGAATCCGCCACAGAGAGTCGCGGAAACCAGACTGCCCACTGAAGAAGAGGATACCGGGTTTATGGCAGCTAGCTACTGCCATAACAAAGATATCCCTCTTCAAAGAGAGGACGTATATTGGTGTGCGGCGGTCCGGAAGTGGTAGCATCGCAAATGTGCTGTAAATGCCATAGGGGCACCTGTGAGGTGTTTGTGACGCTTTTGCATTGAGATCAATGGAAGCATTTGGGAAGCGCAACTGACACATGTTGGATTAATATTGGTTCAACACAACGCGAAGCAGCGCAAAGTGAAGTGAAACAAACATGCCCATGAGCACAACATTGGCTGCTGCAATGCCGATGCACACCTGCTTTTAAAACTATTGTAAATGTAGAGCTACACCCTAAGGAGCCATTGAGTTTTTGGGCCCCCCATAGTCTGCACAGCCAAGCAACACGCATGTTCCAACTTACATACAACTTACATAAAAGTCAGTAACCAGTCCATATTCTTATTTTTTTGTATTTATTTGGGATTTTAACTTGGATAGGGTAAAGGGGTTATTGGATGCCCAACTTGACTCAAAGAACAACAAAATGAGGACAATTTCCTTTTCTGGCACACTGCAAAAAACACTTGACTGTGTTCCAGCCAGAACAGCAACAGTCCTTAATAAAGTAATGCCCTCCTAGGAGTTTGGTGCCCCCCGAGTGGATTCCCAGCTCTTGGTCCCCTTAGTGAAAAATACCAGCCCACCTGACGACGGTATCTGATCCCAGGACAAGGGATTGGGTCAGCAATAAACTGCCCCCTGAAGACTTGCCAAGAACTTGGATCTAGCAAACTTCTCCCATATAGGCCCAGGGGGTGTAGAAGTATTCACACTGTCCTTGTCGTGCAGCTATGGATAGAACTGCTTTCAGGCCTTCTGCTGTGCTGGTTTCTTTCCAAACTCTGCAGGCATTTCTCCTCCCCGGTGAACTGCAGGGCAGTGGAGCTCCCTCTGTCAGCTTTCCTCCTTCCTCCAAGGTCCAGCCTGGAGGCAGAACCCTCCTTCTCTGGGGCCCCCTCCCAGGCTACACAGGAGCACCTCAACCATCTATCTTTCACCTGACTCTCTTGCTGGCCAGGCTCCTCAATATTTATGGGCTGATTCAGCCACCCTGCAAGGCCTCTTGACCCAGATTCCCATCAATATTCAGATTAGCACCTCCTGGCCTCCACCCTCTAGCTTCTATGAGTTTCTCCAAGCTTCTAGAACCAGGGGAAGGTACCAGAGGCCTGACCTGCAGAGCCCTCAAGCCTGACCTAAAGTAAACCCTCTGACTCACAACCAGGCTTCTAACAAGACTCTATGTACACTACAAAACTATGTACACAAGAGGGCGCTACTTAAACCTAGTCTTAGTGGTTGATTTTAAGCCCAATTCCAAACAAAACACAAGAAAAAATGTGCAAATGTGAGATGGGTAAAGGAAGAAGCATGTGTCTCAGTCCCGATACAGTATATACACCACAACTACTTATAGCCCAAGGAACTTTGTGAGTCACATCACAAAAAATGTATTTTCATAAAAACATATTTATTGTTTACAGAGATAATTCACACATATCAAAACATGAGTATCATAATATATCAACAGTAAAAGTACACACGTCACATTACTGTATACAAATATGGAAAAACCTTGCATGAGCCAGATTTGTCCATGCTAATCCTAGTAATCCATTGGAAAATATGAGTAATAGTGCTGAAATTCTCAACGCACAAAACTTGCTTCCTCAGGAGAAGCACTCAGACATATCATGCTATTTTGCCAACAATAAAAGGTTGAAGAGAAAGTCAAATATATCCTTCAAATGTTTGCAGCATAGGGCCTCGGATGGATCCCCTCATAGGTCCACAAACATCCCCCCCAGGAGTTGAGGGAGGATAGGGGGAGGGGCCACACTCAAATTAGTCTAGCCATCAAACAACCCTGCTGTGCCAGGTGGTAAAGGAGGTGGAATGCCCACTAAGATCCTACAGCCCCAAATGGCAACCGTTCACCACCGGTCTGCTCACAACGAAATTCCAAACAAAAACTTTTTTAATGTAGAACATTTTTTGGGGATTTTAATGCTGCATGTGTTCAGAGCTCCGCCCTGTGTGTCTTTCCAACTATCGGGGGGCGCCGGCCAATGTCTTATCCTTGAATTTACCTTCAATAAAGTGAATTGTAGAGCCTGTGGTAAAGTGCCAGCTTTTGTACGCAGTCAAATTGAAGGACATATGGGAGGCTCAGCTGTAGCACTGGTATTTGAACATTTATATCGGACCCACCCCAGCTGAGCACAGTGATTTTTTTTTGTTGCAGAGTTACATTATTTCTACATCTGTCCCATTGGGGAGATTTTCTTTCATCTACAGTCTCATATCCAAAACAGGAAGTGAAAGAAAATCCATGCAAAGCCAAGGAATCCCTGGTGGCCACCAGTAGCGATGAGCCACCTGGTGACGTTGCCAACCAGTGAATTCCAGATAAACCCGCTGTCTGCAGACCCCCACAACCACCGCCCAGGATTGTGGGGAAGAGGCCTTTGTCCCCATCAACATGGGGACAAGATGCTTTGGGCTGCCTGCCCCAAAGCACCCCCCACATGTTGAGGGCATGTGGCTTGGTATGGTTTGGGGGGGTATTCGCGCTCATCTCCCCCTCTTTCCTGGCCTACATGCTTGGATAAGGGTCTGGTATGGATCTTGGAGGAGATCCTACACCATTTTTTTTTATTTTGGCGTGGGGGACCACCTCAAAATCCATACCAGAACTAAATGTCCTGCTGACAGCTGATGACTGTTTCGGTGTAAGGACATGGCTTCCCGACCCGCTCCTTAAAGTGGTTGTACACTCTGTACAACCACTTTTCCCTACAGGTAAGCCTATATTAAGGCTTACCTGTAGGTTCTTGAAATATCAACGGTTTAGGAAATATTTAGAAAAAAGCCGAGCGCCGATGACTACGGCGCATGCGCACTTTAGAAAGGGCACCTAATAGGGGTCATGCCGTCACTGGTGGCACTCGCGCGCAGGCGCGGAAGTGACGTCACGTGACTCTGGCCAGTCACAGAGCAGGAGTTCGCAGCCCCGGAAGAAAGAGGGGGTGAAGATCTACGCTCGCTGCTAGTGGGGACAGCAGTGACATCGCAGGCTTCGGTTTCAGATAAGTGACACATAATGGGCTACTATGCATGCTTTACCTTTGCAGGGAAATAAAGAGGAAGTAAAGCCCACCAATGTTTACTTCCTCTTTAATAACCTATTTACAGCTGTGCGCTCGGCGGGCGAACATTCTGCCGAGCGCAGGCAAACACCCGAACAGGCGCTGTTTGGGCCGAACCAATGCTCGGCCCGAACATTTCGCCCATCCCTAGCCACCAGAAGTAGTGTCCTCATTGGAAGATTTCCCCTCTATTCCTGTTCTGATGACAACTCAAAATTTGGGATTTTCTTTTACTGTTTATGATAATGGTAAACAGGACAAAAAGAGAGGGCAAATCTCTCTAACGGGAACACAGACGGCAATAAGAACCCAACAGGGGTTCTAATCCCTCTCCACACTATCCAAAACAAAAAAAAAAAGTTTTGCCTTTAGTTATACTTTAACAAAATGCCTCGAATGTACGCTTTTTTTGTTTTAGGGATAGTGGCCCTTTAAATAGATGCCATTATTATTATTATTCTATATTTAAAATGCAGCTTGTTGTTCCTCCATGCAGACGATGTCCGGGTTCTTTTTATATGTTAATAGTGATTTGCTTGTCATCAGCGTTGATACTGTAGCTTATGTCCTGCCAGGGCTGATAAGCTTATTCCTTGCCATAAATATTCATGTATGTGGTGGCCCATTGTTTTTCTCCTGAATGTGAAAGCTTACTGCGGGGCGTTCGGTGCGGTGGTTTGTGTCACGAGTAATTTTTATTTAGATATCGGGCTGCAGGGGCCGCATATAACATGACAGTATAGTAAATATGGTAATCCAAAACTGCAAGGTAAGAAGGAAATGGAAAGAAGGAAGGCCTATTTCTAACAGCGTGGAGCATTGATGGGAATATATGTGGATTCCCAGCATGCCTTGAGGCTGTGATGATAATGTTTAAAAATTTGACTTTTATCACATTGTTTGTTTTATTCATTTTTTAAAACAGGCTGAGATATTCTGCAGTGCTTAGTAGAACACATGTAACTTCAGTCTCAAGAAAAAGGAAATTATAGTGTCTAATAGCAGAGCTGTTTAAAGATGTTTGCACCTTTTTTTCATCCTTTGTTACATCTTAGTGCTCCTGATCTCCTGCAGCCTCTTTGCAGCCACTTAGTGACTATATGCACTCCAGTGATGGCTGCATGGCATTCCTCAGGGCAGTTTTTCTAATGGCGAGAGCAGTGGACCATAGCAGTGTAATATATGTCACTTGTGACAGGGTGATCACGCAACAGAACAATTGGGAGATAGTAGTAGAGCGTTATCACTTTATGTAGCGCTACCCCCAAAGGGGCCGCTGTACAATTGCAGGTTCTTTCCCAACACAGTGCAAAGACAGCCAGGCACACAGCAACAGTCCATTCACTCTTGATCATTGGACAGTCTAGGGTATGTCTTTTTAGAGTTTTTTGCTTGTAGAACTGGTAGCAGGAGGATTTGGGGGATGTGGGGTACTCCAAACCTCAGGTATTGTTAGCAGGGGAGACTTCTGGCTCGCTAACTGTGGTACAAGCACAGGTAGACTGGAATAGTCTATAGCACATGTGTCAAACACAAGGCCCCAGGGCCAAATCTGGAACTGCAGGCCATTTCATGTGGTCCTCGCACCTCTCTTGCAGCTACAGCAACCCCCTTGTTTCTTCCCTTACCTTGTCTCAGCAGTCGGCAGCAGAGAAGAGGACAGAACTCCTCCTCCAGATCCTGCGCTTCTCCGTGCAGCCACAGAGAGGCTTGTCTCTGCCCCCCTTCCCTGTCTCAGCAGTCAACAGCAGAGAAGAGGACAGAATTCCTCCTCCAGATCTTGTACCACTCAGTGCAGTCGCAGCACCCCTTAGTCTCCACCTTCCCTGGTCTCAGCATTCAGCAGACTCCGGCAGCTGACTCCAGCCCTCCACTGGTCCTCCTCCAGACCCTGCAGTTTCTGCTTCCCAGCTCCGCCCCCCCCCCCCAGCTTCTTTCCAGAATCAGCACAAGGTAAGGGGGAGTGTATTGAGATGTAAGGGGGTGGGGTGGGGGACTCTTGACTTCTGATGGCAGGTGGCCTCTTGACATGTGTTATAAGGGGGGAGGGGTGCCCTGGACATCTAGTCTTACAGGTACAACTGGCCCTTTGAGGGCAACCATAATGCTCATGTGGCCCAAGATGAAATTGAGTTTGACACCCCTGGTCTGTAGGTTTCAGCTGGGGACCATGAAGTAGCTTCAGCACAGGTAAAGGTAGACAAGTCTATAGGTTCACAGCTGAGGACCATGAAGTAACCTCAAGATCAGGCAAAGGTAGACTTGAGCAATCTACAGGTTCATGGCTAAGGACCATGAATTGAGGTGTAGCAAAAAAAGAGGCTCTAATTACAGGATCCTGGCACAAGGTCAATCCATAGGTGCAGCCTTTTTTAAAGTAGTCCAACATCCAGTCCTGGGGCTCCAGGGGCAAACAGTCCCCCTCCTCTCAATTCAAAGATCCATTCCCTCAGACGGGAAAAAGGCAATCTCCTCAGGGCTCCAGACTATTTAACAGCATCCCAGCCACCAACTGGGCACACCCGTCCAGGGTTTGGTTAGGCCCTTCCCAATATTCAGGGAGGTCATTTGAATTCTCCCTTCCTAAGCTCCAGAAACTTCTTCTAGAGGCAGGAAGAAGCAGGAGATTTGTGCCTGCAAAATGTCTATATGCCTGAGCCCTTACCCTTGCAGTGGTATGGTGCTTGTTTTGTCTAGATGATGATGATATACTTAATTTATTCCTCGCTCACGCATGCTCTTCCTTTGACTGCCCCCAAGGCCTCTTCTCTTCATTGCTTGACTGGTCACAGCTTATGGATTTCATCCTGTACAATGGAGGACCAGCATACTGGAGGACACTGAGGGCCCACCCACAATCTGGGGCATCAGACAGTGGAGGAGAATGCTGGCTGCCGGGGTCCACAGGAATAAGGTAAGTATACCATCATGCCCTAAGCACAATGAGCAGTTAACCCTTGCAGTGAGGGGGGAGACCTACTGCAAGGGTAAAAGGTTTTTCATCCATGGAGTTCAGCTTTAATGAGGTGTAAAAGAGATGTAAAATAAGCTACCCCTTATAGCTGCTCTAGCTGCATGTACTGTGGAGTAATTCATTCTCCAAGATCCTCAAGGGCCCCAACAAAGACTCTCTATTGTGGTTTCCAGATTTAAAAAAAAAGTGAAAATAACTTTTGAAACTGTTTGTCAAATCTTTTTTTTTTTTTTTGATGGAATTATTAGGTACACCTTCCTAGTTATTTGTGGAATAGATTCAACAAGGTGTTGGCAACATTCCTCAGAGATTTTGGTCCATAGTGACATGATAGCAGCACAGAGTTGCTGCAGATTTGTCGGCTGCACATCCATGATGCGAATCTCCCATTCCACCACATCCCAAAGGTGCTCTATTGGATTGAGATCCGGTCACTGTGGAGGTCATTGGAGTACAGTGACCTCATTTTCATGTTCAAGAAACCAGTGGTGAGACCAGGGCCATCTTTAGCGCAGGGCAAAAGGGGAAGCTGCCTTAGGCCCTGTCATGGTCGGGGGGCCCACCAAAGTAGCTGCCCCTTGAGCCCGCGCTGCCCGCAAATTGGGGTCCCCTGATAACCCCGCTGAGCACAGAAGAACATCGCTGCATTCCCCGGCCAGCAGGGCGGGGCCGGGAGCTCCACTGCAGCTCTGACCCCGCCCCATGCAGCCTGTAGGCTCAGAGCTGAGATCGGAGTAGGAGCGCTGAGAGCCCCGCCTCTGGACCACTTCGAAACACGCCCCCAGACCTTTGCGAGCCCTGCCTCCGGACCCCTGAGGCCCCCCGCACCTTGATGTCTGAGGGCCCAAACCTGGACCTCTGAGGGCCCCAAACCTGGACCTCTGAGGGCCCCAAACCTGCACCTCTAAAAGCACTGTCCCTGAATCAATGAGAGAGGGTGGTGAGCCTGGCTGGCTAGGTAGGTCCTTCTCCCCATAGACTGTTTGTTGACTGTTATCCTAGCCCTGACCTGTTTATGAACAGTATAGCTGTAAACTGCTGATAGGTACAATTTTAAAATGGTTACATAATTGATCACCTCCTGTACTCTGGTCTCTGGTTATCTCCTGTATTAGATCCGCAGTCTCTGGTTATCTCCTGTATTAGATCTGCAGTCTCTGGTCATCTCCTTTAATAGATCCGCAGTCTCTGGTCATCTCCTGTATTAGATTTGCAGTCTCTGGTCATCTCCTGTATTAGATCCGCAGTCTCTGGTCATCTCCTGTATTAGATCCGCAGTCTCTGGTCATCTCTTGTATTAGATCCGCAGTCTCTGGTCATCTCCTGTATTAGATCCGCAGTCTCTGGTCATCTCCTGTATTAGATCCGCAGTCTCTGGTCCGCAGTCTCTGGTCATCTCCTGTATTAGATCTGCAGTTTCTGGTCATCTCCTGTATTAGATCCGCAGTCTCTGGTCATCTTTTGTATTAAATCCGCAGTCTCTGGTCATCTCCTGTATTAGATCCGCAGTCTCTGGTCATCTCCTGTATTAGATCCGCAGTCTCTGGTCATCTCCTGTATTAGATCCGCAGTCTCTGGTCATCTCCTGTATTAGATCCGCAGTCTCTGGTCATCTCTTGTATTAGATCCGCAGTCTCTGGTCATCTCCTGTATTAGATCCGCAGTCTCTGGTCATCTCCTGTATTAGATCCGCAGTCTCTGGTCCGCAGTCTCTGGTCATCTCCTGTATTAGATCCGCAGTCTCTGGTCATCTCCTGTATTAGATCCGCAGTCCCTGGTCATCTCTTGTATTAGATCCGCAGTCTCTGGTCATCTCCTGTATTAGATCCGCAGTCTTTGGTTATCTCCTGTATTAGATCCGCAGTCTCTGGTCATCTCCTGTATTAGATCCGCAGTCTCTGGGTATCTTCTGTATTAGATCCGCAGTCTCTGGTCATCTCCTGTATTAGATCCGCAGTCTCTGGTCATCTCCTTTAATAGATCCGCAGTCTCTGGTCATCTTCTGTATTAGATTTGCAGTCTCTGGTCATCTCCTGTATTAGATTCGCAGTCTCTGGTCATCTCCTGTATTAGATCCGCAGTCTCTGGTCATCTCCTGTATTAGATCCGCAGTCTCTGGTCATCTCCTGTATTAGATCCGCAGTCTCTGGTCATCTCCTGTATTAGATCCGCAGTCTCTGGTCATCTCTTGTATTAGATCCGCAGTCTCTGGTCATCTCCTGTGTTAGATCCGCAGTCTCTGGTCATCTCCTGTATTAGATCCGCAGTCTCTGGTCATCTCCTGTATTAGATCCGCAGTCTCTGTTCATCTCCTGTATTAGATCCGCAGTCTCTGGTCATCTCCTGTATTAGATCCGCAGTCTCTGGTCATCTCCTGTATTAGATCCGCAGTCTCTGGTCATCTCTTGTATTAGATCCGCAGTCTCTGGTCATCTCCTGTATTAGATCCGCAGTCTCTGGTCATCTCCTGTATTAGATCCGCAGTCTCTGGTCCACAGTCTCTGGTCATCTCCTGTATTAGATCCGCAGTCTCTGGTCATCTCCTGTATTAGATCCGCAGTCCCTGGTCATCTCTTGTATTAGATCCGCAGTCTCTGGTCATCTCCTGTATTAGATCCGCAGTCTTTGGTTATCTCCTGTATTACATCCGCAGTCTCTGGTCATCTCCTGTATTAGATCCGCAGTCTCTGGGTATCTTCTGTATTAGATCCACAGTCTCTGGTCATCTCCTGTATTAGATCCGCAGTCTCTGGTCATCTCCTTTAATAGATCCGCAGTCTCTGGTCATCTCCTTTAATAGATCCGCAGTCTCTGGTCATCTCCTGTATTAGATCCGCAGTCTCTGGTCATCTCCTGTATTAGATCTGCAGTCTCTGGTCATCTCCTGTATTAGATCCACAGTCTCTGGTCATCTCCTGTATTAGATATGCAGTCTCTGGTCATCTCCTGTATTAGATCTGCAGTCTCTGGTCATCTCCTGTATTAGATTCGCAGTCTCTGGTTATCACCATTACACCACCAGCAGCCTGAACCATTGATACAAGGCAGGGTGGATCCATGTCTTCATGTTGTTTACACCAAAGTCTGACCCTCCATCTGAATGTCGCAGCTGAAATCGAGACTCAGCAGACCAGGCAACTTTTTTCAAACTACTATTGTCCAATTTTGGTGATCCTGTGGGAATTGTAGTCTCAGTTTTCTGTTCTTAGCTGACAGGAGCGGCACCTGGTGTAGCCTTCTGCTGCTGTAGCCCATCTGCTTCAAGGTTCGATGTGTTGTGTGTTCAGAGATAGTATTCTGCATGATGTAAGTGGTGTGATGATGTGAGTGGTTATTTGAGTTACTGTTGCCTTTCTATCATCTCAAACCATTGCCCATTTCCCTCTGACCTCAACAAGGCATTTTTCCTCCACACAATTGCCGCTCACTGGATATTTTCTCTTTTTAAGACCATTCTCTGTAAACCCGAGAGATGGTTATGCGTGAAAATCCCAGTAGATCAGCGGTTTCTAAAATACTC
Source organism: Lithobates clamitans (assembly GCA_037952925.1). Lineage (NCBI taxonomy): Eukaryota > Metazoa > Chordata > Amphibia > Anura > Ranidae > Lithobates > Lithobates clamitans. The sequence continues at coordinate 907,974 of JBBGZY010000309.1, forward strand.
AGACCAGCCCGTCTGGCACCAACAATCATGAAAAGTCACTTAAATCCCCTTTCTTCCCCATTCTGATGCTTGGTTTGACCTTCAGCAGGTCGTCTTCACCACGCCTGGCTGCCTAAATGCATGTGATTGGCCGATTAGCAATTTATGTTACCAAGCAATTGAACAGGTGTACCTAATAAAGTGGCCGGTGAATATATGTGACCACTCGAATCCAGCCCTGCATAAAGATCAGCCTTCTTTAGTACAGTGGGGCAAAAAAGTATTTAGTCACCCACCAATTGTTCATGTTCTCCCACTTAAAAAGATGAGAGAGGCCTGTAATTGTCATCATAGATATACCTCAACTATGAGAGACAAAATGTGGAAACAAATCCAGACAATCACATTGTCTGATTTTTGAAAGAATTTATTTGCAAATTATGGTGGAAAATAAGTATTTGGTCAATATCAAAAGTTCATCTCAATACTTTGTTATATATCCTTTGTTGGCAATGACAGAGGTCAAACGTTTTCTGTAAGTCTTCACAAGGTTGTCACACACTGTTACTGGTATGTTGGCCCATTCCTCCATGCAGATCTCCTCTAGAGCAGTGATGTTTTGGGGCTGTCACTGGGCAACATGGACTTTCAACTCCCTCCAAAGGTTTTCTATGGAGTAGAGATCTGGAGACTGGCTAGGCCACTCCAGGACCTTGAAATGCTTCTTACGAAGCCACTCCTTCGTTGCCCGGGCGGTGTGTTTGGGATCATTGTCATGCTGAAAGACCCAGCCACGTTTCATCTTCAATGCCCTTGCTGATGGGAGGAGGTTTGCACTCAAAATCTCACGATACATGGCCCCATTCATTCTTTCATGTACACGGATCAGTTGTCCTGTTCCCTTTGCAGAGAAACAGCCCCAAAGCATGATGTTGTCACCCCCATGCTTCACAGTAGGTATGGTGTTCTTTGTTTGCAACTCAGCATTCAATCTCCTCCAAACACGACGAGTTGTGTTTCTACCAAACAGTTCTACTTTGGTTTCATCTGACCATATGACATTCTCCCAATCCTCTTCTGATCATCCAAATGCTCTCTAGCAAACCTCAGACGGGCCCGGACATGTACTGGCTTAAGCAGGGGGACACGTCTGGCACTGCAGGATCTGAGTCCCTGGCGGCGTAGTGTGTTACTGATGGTATCCTTTGTTACGTTGGTTCCAGCTCTCTGCAGGTCATTCACTAGGTCTCCACATGTGGTTCTGGGATTTTTGCTCACCATTCTTGTGATCATTTTGACCCCACGGGGTGAGATCTTGCGTGGAGCCCCAGATCGAGGGAGATTATCAGTGGTCTTGTATGTCTTCCATTTTCTAATTATTGCTCCCACAGTTGATTTCTTCACACCAAGCTGCTTGCCTATTGCAGATTCAGTCTTGCCAGCCTGATGCAGGTCTACAATTTTGTTCCTGGTGTCCTTCGACAGCTCTTTGGTCTTCACCATAGTGGAGTTTGGAGTGTAACTGTTTGAGGTTGTGTACAGGTGTCTTTTATACTGATAACAAGTTCAAACAGGTGCCATTAATACAGGTAATGAGTGGAGGACAGAGGAGCCTCCTAATGAAGAAGATACAGGTCTGTGAGAGCCAGAAATCTTGCTTGTTTGTAGGTGACCAAATACTTATTTTCCACCATAATTTGCAAATAAATTCTTTCAAAAATCAGACAATGTGATTGCCTGGATTTGTTTCCACATTTTGTCTCTCATAGTTGAGGTATACCTAGGATGACAATTACAGGCCTCTCTCATCTTTTTAAGTGGGAGAACTTGCACAATTGGTGGCTGACTAAATACTTTTTTGCCCCACTGTACATCTCATGTTAGGCGTAGAGAACTTGATGGAGAACAGCCATAAATGTGCTTTTGTATTAATTCCACATATTTTTTTTTTGCCAAGATCTGTTCAATTGTACGTCTAGCTGTTTTTGATTTTTTTTTTCCGCTTATTTTGCATTTAATAATGACTTTTCCGATAAACTCTAATACGGGGTTATATCACAACGAAATAGAAAAACCCGCAAACAGCCGCCGCTATTATTCCAATTTCTGAATGCCAAATCAGCATGCCGTGAACCGTCTGATTAGGCCGGGAAAATCGTTATGTGAAGTAAAACTGCTTCTCTGTCTGCAATTAGTCTTCGAGGCGTCCCCACGATGCACTGGGAGGACGAGATGTTAACAGATACAATTTGGTTATTCTAAACCAATGCTGCCGTCCCTTGGGATACGGACATGCTTTGCAGAACAAGGAAGCCTAAAGAACAAAGAATTAAAATGGGAAGGAAAGGGGGGGGGGGGAGCGAACCTATGCACATCGAAATGAGGTGGAGAGTTTCATGTTAAGATTATCATACACACTGATACTCGCCATCCTGCGGGCAGGGAGCGCCCGTGGAATTCTAATGGGCTCGTTGAGCTGCCCGCATGTGCGGCCCGGCATTGCTATTTTATCCTGCAAACTGGGATTTAATGCTCTATCCTCTATTGTACATCATAAAAATGCATTGCAGAACAGAGGCCGCGCCATTCTCTAATGGATTTAAAACACTTCATTGAGCTTTTTTAAAGAACTCCAGACAAACGTAAAAACCGCTATGTTTATGAATATACTTAGTTCATTGAAAAAAAAAAAGCTAATAAAACAAAGAGCATCTCCAAAAAATGTCAAAAGACGGTGGATTAAAACTGATATAAAAGGCACAAATTAATGCAGCTTTCTATTCAGCAACCACTTGACCCCCAAAAGATTTACCCCCCCCCCATTCATGACCAGGCCATTTTTTGCTGTTTTGGCACTGCCTTATTTTAACTGACAATTGCGCGGTCGTGCAACGCTGTACATAAATTCAATTTATATCTTTTTTTTCCCCCACAAATAGAGCTTTCTTTTGGTGGTATTTGTTTTCAATCCATTTTTATTAATTTTATAAACAATGTATACAAATACATTCACATGCTTTACTACTATAGCAAGGGCTTTTTTTCAGAGGGAACGCGGGGGGAACGCAGTTCCGACACCTCCAGCACTGAATGTATGTAATAGCATGGGATGTGGGGTGTTCTAGAGGGTCTATTGATGTTGGCTGCTGGGGGATCTATTGTCGCTGGTGGGGATCTGATTTTGTGTGAGGGTCTATTGTTGCTGATGGGGGGGTCTATTGTTGCTGGGGGGGGGTCTTATGTTGCTGGAAGGGATCTACTGTTGAGGGAGAGGTCTATTTTTATTGGCTGCTGGAGGATCTATTGATGCTGGCTGCTGGGAGATCTGTTGTTGCTGCTGGGGAGGGGTCTAATGTTGCTTGGGTGGATATTTTGTTACTGGGTGTGATATTTTGTTGTGGGTGGTTCACTGTTGCTGCAGGGAATCTATTGTTGTTGGGGTGGAGTCCATTGTTGCTGGGGGAGTCTATTGTTGTGTGGGGATCTATTGCTGGGATTCTATTGTTGCTGACTGCAGGGGATCTATTTTACTGCTTTTCTTTTTATCATTAACATGTTCCATACAAATGATTTAGCACCACAAAATGATACTTGGTTCTGTATTCTCTAAAAGGGGCAGTACTGGTAGGGGGTGGAATCAAGGGACGGTGGTCAGAGGTGGGTAGGGGGCAGAGACAAGGGGTGACTCAGACGGGGGGAGTTCCTGCATCTGACTATAGCTATACATGTTATCCTATATCCCTAACAAAAGACCCCAATTTCTATTATTTTCATCTATCTTCCTTTTCTATGTCCTTTACACAGGACCTCATGCCGCGTACACACGATCAGACTTCTCGTCGGAAAAAGATATGACGGCTTTTCTGACGGGATTCCGCTCAAGTTTGCCTTGCATACACACGGTCACACAAAAGTTCGCTGAACGTTCGACCGTCAAGAACGCAGTGACGTACAACACTACGACGAGCCGAGAAAATGAAGTTCAATGCTTCCGAGCATGCGTCAAAATTGTTTTTCTGAGCACGCGTAGGAATTTGGCGCATCAGAATTGCCACAGACGATCGCATTTGCGGATAGGAACTTTTTCCGACCGGAAAAATCGAGAACGTGCTGCCAATCTTTTGCTGGGCGGAATTCTGCCAGCAAAAGTCCGATGGAGCATACGCATGGTCGCATTTTCCGACGAAAAGCTCTCATCGGTCTTTTGCTGGCCGAAATTCCGATCGTGTGTACGCGGCATCATTCTACTCCAATCATCCGACAACATTAATACAAAAATACCACAAATCTAAAAAAAAAAACAAAAAACTTTTGGTGGTATTTGATCACCACTGTTTTTTTTTTTTTGCCCTATATACAAAAAAAAAGACTGAAAATTAAAAAAAAAAAACAGCATTTTTTACTTTCTGCTATAAAACATATCCAATTAAAAAAAAAAAAATGTCTTCATCAACTTAGGCCAATATGTATTCTTCTACATATTTTGGGTAAAAAAAAAAAATCTCAATCAGTGTATATTGATTGGTTTACACCAGGGATATGCAATTAGCGGATCTCCAGCTGTTGCAGAACTACAAGTCCCATGAGGCATAGCAAGACTCTGACAGCCACAAGCATGACACCCAGAGGCAGAGGCATGATGGGAGTTGTATTTTTTCAACAGCTGGAGGTCCGCTAATTGCATATCCCTGATTTACACGAACGCTATATCGTCTACAAACTATGGGATATATTTATGGATTTTATTTATTTATTATACTAGTAATGGCAGCGAACAGCGACTTATAGCGGGACTGTGATAGTATGGCGGGTAGTGTGACACTTTACTGTTGTGCATGGAAGGTTGTGGAAGAATGTACCGGAAACTGGTCTCAAAAAGGTTGAGGACCCCTAGCTTAGAGGACACTAACTTAATCTAAAGACTGACTGCACTGAACTAAGAATTTTGTACGAATAGTTGGTGGTGGCCAGTAGTATCATCTCCCATAGTGGCCCACAGTGGCCCCAGGTCCCCTGAGAGCCCTCAGCCTCCAGAACTTCCCGCAATGCCACACAGCCTTTGCATTCCCAAACTTTAAATGTGTCAGTAAAAACATTATTCTTTACTGTTGCAGACATCCCAACAACCTGCAAAAACTTCAGGGACATGGCAAGCCCATTTCAGGGGGGTCACGCTCCGTGCCGACAACCCCCCCCACTTCAATAATAAAATACTATAATAAAATAATACTTTAAAGATAATTAATAATATAATGCCATAATAAAATAACACTTGAAAAGATAATGTTGTGTCACACTCACCAACAATGCACCCTCACTGTGCCCATTTGCAGCCTCATCAGTGCCAACAATGCAGCCTCACTGTGTCAATGATACAGCCTCACTGTGCCCATCTGTATCCTCATCAGTGCCCATCTGCAGCCTCACTGTGCCCATCTGCAGCCTCACTGTGCCCATCTGTATCCTCATCAGTGCCCATTTGCATCCTTACTATGCCCATCTGTATCCTCATCAGTGCCCATTTGCAGCCTTACTATGCCCATCTGTATCCTCATCAGTGCCCATCTGCAGCCTCACTGTGCCCATCTGTATCCTCATCAGTGCCCATCTGTAGCCTCACTGTGCCCATCTGCAGCCTCACTGTGCCCAGCTGTAGCCTTACTGTGCCCATCTGTATCCTCATCAGTGCCCATCTGCAGCCTCACTGTGCCCTTCTGTATCCTCATCAGTGCTAATCTGCAGCCTCACTGTGCCCATCTGCAGCCTCATTATGCCCAACTGTATACTTATCAGTGCCCATCTGTATCCTCATGAGTGCCCATCTGCAGCCTCACTGTGCCCATCTGTATCCTCATCAGTGCCCATCTGCAGCCTCACTGTGCCCATCTGCAGCCTCACTGTGGCCAGCTGTAGCCTCACTGTGCCCATCTGTATCCTCATCAGTGCCCATCTGCAGCCTCACTGTGCCAACAATGCAGCCTCACTGTGCCCTTCTGTATCCTCATCAGTGCTCATCTGCAGCCTCACTGTGCCCATCTGCAGCCTCACTGTGCCCATCTGTATCCTCATCAGTGCCCATCTGCAGCCTTGCCAGTACCCTGATTACACACAGCGAATGTCTCCCACTGTGCCATGCAGCTGCAGTCTTAACTGTTCGGCGGCCGCCCACTGTAAAAAAGCCCCGCCTCCTCATCCATGATAGACGGAACACGGACACAGTGCTGGGAAATTGAATCAGTGTTCCGTCTATCATGGATGAGGAGGCGGGGCTTTGTTACAGTGGACGGCCGCCGAACAGTTAAGACTGCAGCTGCATGACACAGCGGGAGACACCCACTGTTTGTGATTACTCCAGGCTGAGTGGCAGTGCAGGATCAGCCGGGAGATCGTGCCACACTCGCGGGTGTCCGTGAGCCCGCCATCAAATGCGGGGGAATCCCGCGAGTCGCGGGAGACTTGAGATGGCTGTTGTTGGGCATGGAAGGTTTTGGAAAAATTTTGTGGGAACTGCTCTCAAAAAGGTTGAGAACCCCTGGTTTAGAGGACACTAACTTAATCAAAAGACTGACTGCACTGAACTAAGAAATTTGTACAAATAGATGATGGTGGCCAGTTTTATTGCTTTAACCACTTGCCGACCGCTGAATGCCAATATACATTGGCACAATGGCAGCGGTGGGCAAATGGGCGTACCTGTACATCCCCTTTAAGAGCCGGGGCTAGCAGGCATGCGTGCCTGCCGCGTACAGCGTGACCGTGCCCGCAGGACCGGCAGACTCGATGTCCGCCGTTCTCCCGGCGATCGTGTCACGGAGCCATAGAACGGGGAAGTGCCTATGTAAACAAGGCATTTCCCCGTTCTGCCTTGTGTCATGACAGAGATCACTGCTCTCTGTCATCGGGAGCAGTGATCGCTGTCATGTGAGTAGTAGCCCATCCCCCCCACAGTTAGAATCACTCCCTAGGACACACTTAACCCCTTCATCACCCCCTAGTGGTCAACCCCTTCCCTGCCAGTGTCATTTACACAGCAATCAGTGCATTTTTATAGAACTGTTCGCTGTATAAATGACAACGGTCCCAAAATAGTGTCAAAAGTGTCCAATGTGTCCGCCATAATGTCACAGTCACGATAAAAATGGCAGATCGCCGCCATTACTAATAAAAAAAATTATTAATAAAAATGCCATAAATCAATCCCCTATTTTGTAGACGCTATAACTTTTGCGCAAACCAATCACTATACGCTTATTGCGTTTTTTTTTTTAACCAAAAATATGTAGAAGAATACATATCGGCCTAAACTGAGGAAAAATTTTTTTTTTTTATATATTTTTGGGGGATATTTATTATAGCAAAAAGCAAAAAATAATGTGTTTTTTTTTTTCAAAATTGTCGCTCTTTTTTTGTTTATAGCGCAAAAGATAAAAACCGCAGAGATGATCAAATACCACCAAAAGAAAGCTCTATTTGTGGGGAAAAAAAGGATGTCAATTTTGTTTGGGTGCAACGTCACGCGACCGCCCAATCGTCAGTTAAAGCGACGCAATGCGAATCGCAAAAAGTGCTCTGGTCAGGAAGGGGGTAAAATCTTCCGGGGCTGAAGCGGTTAAAGAGCTTCTTCCATCTGGCATAAAGTTGTTAAGTAAATCTGACATAAGATATGAATATTTAATACGGTTACCATGTCTGCTAATGAATGTAATGTGACTAATTAGATAAATATAAGGTAGGATGTTTCTCAATTAAGGACTGCTGTTATTTTATGATTTCGGTATGACTAGGTGCAAGGTGACCTTGACTTACTCAAGATGTTTTTATGTAAAATTCAGGAGGGAAATGTTTGGCATAACTTGAGCCTGATTTAAATGAGTGCAAAAATATAGCAGGGCTTAGAGGGGAGACATACATTATATGCAGTGGCGTATTTAGGTTTTGTGCTGCCCTAAGCCTGACTAAACTTGTGCACCCCCTAATTTAAATATGACCCACCCCTTCCTGTCAAGGCCACACCCCTTCCTGTTTAATGCCCACCCTGTCATCTGTAAACCACACCCCTTCCTCTTGATGCTCCACCTTTTGCTCTTAGAGCTCCACCTCAACTGCAGTTGGATTTTCAGGTGCTTGAAGACAGTTAAAGCTGCTCAGGCTGTTCAAAGCAATGAAAGGCTGACAGCAGCCGCGGCCACCCTCGATGTTTACATGTAATCGCTTTATGGAATCATTATCTATGGTGAGGGACAGATGACTGTCCTTAGACACAAGCTGTTTGTGTCCTATGGTGATCATCTGTCCCGAACCCCAGGTAATTGCTCCATGTGAGATTACATTGGAATACCAGTGGACAACTGCTGCCAGCCTGTCACCGGTTTGTATGGGCTGAGCTGTATGTTTTTGTGTGGGAGGCGGGAGAAGGGGCTTTCTTTTTTTTGTGCGGGTTGGGGGGAGTGAGCAGCTTTTTTGCTGCCCCCCTTGTAAAGCGCTGCCCTAGGCCTGGGCCTCGTTGGCCTAGGCCAAGATACAGCGCTTATTATATGTGTGTTTTCTGTGTGTTCGGTAATTGTGGCCATTATTGGCCCTTTTTCTGCAGAATAGTTCAATTTTTTTTTGCAAATTGACCACGGAAAGTGGCACACTTTACACTTTTGCAAGAATACATTATGTAAAAAGTAAAAAAAAAAAAAAAATAGAACTTAATTAAAAAAGGCAGAACACAAGGAGACACATTGTTCTCTGCAGCGCTGTGCCCTTCCCCTTATGCAAGTATTGGGAAGGTGTGAAAGGCCTTTTTCCTCTGAGCTGTGCAGCAAGCAGAGATCAAGCACAGAGATTATAGAGAATTCCAGGTATTGCTGCCTTGCCTGCACAGCAGGTGGGAATCCTACTTAATAGCCACGAGAAGCACAGTTTTGCATGAGAAGCACAGTTTTGCATGAGAAGCACAGTTTTGCACGAGAAGCACAGTTTTGCAAATATGCATGAAAGCAATATTTTTTACTTATTTAAATAGTTCTGCTTTAGCTTAAAAAAATATATAGTTTACCTTTAAATTATTTCCGCTGAAACGTAAAGGGTATGTAAGCCTTACCAATGAACTTCTTTGATTTTCTCCAGTTTGGTCTGTTAAATATACCATTGGAAATTTTTTATTATGTCTGTTTTATAAATTAAAACACTACCTGTTGATCCTGCCAGAACACCTGTGATCCTTTGTTCTCTGCAAGTATTGACTTTTATCAGTTACATTGTTCCTAGTTGTTTTCATGGACTACAAAACACCCCCATCAATGCTATGGAGAACAGGAAAGGGGGAAGGATTCTGTAGTCCTGTTTTTGTGTGAGAAACCTATTTTTCCATAATGGTTCTTGCTTTTTTTCCAGTTTCCCATTCCAATTAAATACAACGTGATGACCTAACATGGCTTCTTTGTTGTGGAAGATGTAATTTATGACGAAACGCGTATGGTGGAGCGGACGTTCCTGAAGTCATCCTGCAATCGGAGTCCGAAAGCTGCCCGTTCAAATCCTGGGACCAACTTGGTTTACTACAAGCATTGTACATCTGTATTTCTGTGAGTATTTTGCCACTGTTTAATAAAGTTTTATTCAAATGGTTTTACGCTAAGTGGTACCCTTGGTTTTCAATTTTATGAACACTTTGGAGAACCAAAAAGAGACCTGAATGTGATGAATGTTACACCTTACCATGGAGGATCCCTTGCATTAAAATACGTTGACTCCTCTTATTGTCAGGGCTGGGCTCAGCCCTTCCTTCTTAAAGCTGGACGCTGAGCTGTCGGCTAATTGCCAGCTCCTATCTCTCCACAGTGACTCACCTGTTGATGATATCCTGCTCGTCAGTCCTGCCTACTTAAGCCGTCCAGTCCAGATGATCTCTGCCTTCGGCTTGGTCGCATCTCTAGAGAAGCCCTCCTGTGTTCTTGTTAAAGACTTGCTTGGCCGACATTCCTTCTGGCTCCAGATCCTGCTTGCTGTTCTACAACACGCAGCTCTGGCTCCCTGACGTTTTGGCTTGTCTGACTATCCGTTCCGGTTCCTGAACTCTGGCTATGTTTTGACTACGTTTACTCTGTTTACCTTTTTTTTATCATTATTAAACAAGTGTGATTTAACTGTACTTCTGTCTCAGTCTGATTCATGGTTTCTGACACCTATATAGAGGGCAAGTTGCTCTGATATGCATGTTTTATTAGGCATGGAGGAGCACTGTGGTGTGGTGTGCGAAAGTTTGAAGAACCGCACTTCTTTACTGGTGATGAAGGATATATCTCAAGCTATTTTTTTTTATCAGATTTTGGATCTATATATATTTATTTGGACTTATTTTGAGTGCATTTACTGCATTTACTTTTTTTTCCCCTTCCATGTTATGTGTTTCTCTAAGCGCAGCACTTCTTTATATTTATAGCACAGTGAGTGAGCATTGTCACCCTAGGACAGAAAATGTGTTACTGGCAGGATCACCATACATTTAAAAATAAAAAAAAACTAATATAGCCAGCACCTCTAAGACCCCTTTCACACTGTGGCCACACTGCGTTAGCGGTAAAGCGCTGCTAGTTTTAGCAGCGCTTTACCGTAGTTTTAGCGGAGCTTTTTCGGACGGTAACGGGGCACTTTTAACCCCCGCTAGCGACCGAACAAAGGGTTTAAAAACGCCCGTGTTGCAGCGCTACCCATTTATTTCAATGGGCAGGGTGTTTAGGAAAAGGTGTATACAGCGCTTCCAAACCGCCCCAAAGATGCTGCTTGCAGGACTTTTTCTAACGTCCCGCAAGCGCACTGTCCCAGTGTGAAAGCACTTGGGCTTTCACACTGGGGAGAATTGAAAGGCGTTTTTCAGGCGCTTTACAGGCACTATTTTTAGCGCTAAAACGCCTGAAAAGTGCCGTCAGTGTGAAAGGGGTCTTAGGGCTGAAAAGCTACAACATATTCAGTTTTTGTTCTTGGGTCTAGATAGATTTGTGAGACTCCACTGCCTGCCACAATTTTACTATAAGCGCTTTTCTAATAAGGAGAATGTAAGTGTTTTACCTTAAATAAATTGTATTTTTAAAAACGTTATTATACTATGCGGCCCCTTTTTTTACCTTCTATGGGCCACCACGAGATCGGGTTATATATGGAAGAACTTTGCAGAGAGTCCTAGAACAGCATCTGGATTCCATATCGTTTCATTGGGAGACCCCACTTCATTGCCCGGTGGCAATACAAGCATTACTGACTCAGGGGACATACGTTTCTATGAGTCCAACGGTTCCGGTAAGCCTGCATTGCTTCCGTACGGGGGATCCAATTATTTTGTATTACTTCTCTCAATCTGCTATCTACGTGGTGTATAAACACTACCATCTGTTTGGGACTTTTCATTGGTCTTCAGATTTTTTTATGCAATAGATACCTATTGGAATCTTTCTCAGTACCATTTGGAACACATGGTGTTATGAACAATTGTTTGATATATTTGTTTTTTGCAATTTAATAGTCCTTGTATTCTAAACTAGCGCTACACTATATACACTTGGGTGTAGATATGCTTTTAAGTATAACTAGAGCCAACATATCTTTTTTTAGTTTTGGATAGGGTGGAGAGGGATTTTTATTGCCATCTGTCCCACTCTTAGAAAGATGCACCCTCTCTATTTGTTCTGTTTACTGTTATCACTGAGAGTGAAAGTAACAGAAAATCACAAATTTTGGGTTGTTACCGGAACAGAAATAAAGAGGAAATCTTCCAATGGTGACACTAGTTCTGGTGGCAACCAGGAATTCCTTCACTTTGGAGGGATTTATTCTGACTTCCTGCTTTGGCTATAGGGCAGGAAATGAATGGAACAACAATAATAAAAAAAATAAACCGATGGGCGTTATAACCCCCCAAAAAAGCTTTGCCTTAAATTCTTATTTAATTTGCTGATACCTTTGGCTTAGTAGTCTAATGGCAAAAATAACAACATCGGGCTTCAAAAGAAAAATATCTTTATACCTCTGAATGTAGACACCAAAATCTCCTTCTCTGTTTCTGGCATGAGTTAGTAGACAGAAGATGGAGCCTGCACAAAGAATTCCTCTGCCCGATGCCGTCATACATAAGGTCTGGTATGTCCGGAATTACATTATACATTGTTTATTACACTTTAGACAGACTTCATCATAATGGATTTATGAAACCCATAATAGAGAATGGAATTTTAATATATCCAGGAATTTTCTGCTCTCTGTCAAGTCGGTTTACCTTTCAGCTGACTTTTTTCCTGGTTACATGGTAACACATGCAATAATAATATATATTTTAATACACATATCAGGTGGTTTGTGCAATACCCAGATATTATTACTTTTGGTAGCCTTGAAATTATAAAAATGATACAGGGATTGGAATGGAGCAAAATTACAGATTTTATGAAAAAGGTCAAGAATCTTGAATCACGGGAGAAAATATTAAATAACTTGAGTCATTCAAAAACCATTGGGTCTAACATAAAATAAACCTTTAAATAGAACCTGTCTACTGAATATTACTTGAATGACAAGTTTTTGATTCGGGTCAGAGCAGTGTTTCTCAATTCCAGTCCTCAAGGTGCCCCAACAGGTCATGTTTTCAGGCTTTTCCATTTTTTTTGCACACGGGATTTGATCAGTTTCACTGCCTTAGTAATTACCACAGCTGTTTCATCTGAGGGAAATCCTGAAAACATGACCTGTTGGGGCGCCTTGAGGTCTGGAGTTGAGAAACACTGGCTTAGAGTGTAAGTTCACGATTTCAGAAAAAACGCCATGGCATCATAGATGACATCATCAGCCATGAAATCATTGTTGACATCATCATTGTCAGCAATGACATCATCAGTGACATCATAATGGTCAGCAATGACACCATCACCAGCTATGACATCATCTCCAGCTATGACATGATCAATGATATCATATTTAATTATGACATCGTCAGCTATGCAATAATCAATTCCATCATCTTTGCCATCCGTGACATCATCAATGATGCTCTCATCGTCATCTGCGACGTCATACATGATATCCTCGTCAGCTATGACATAATCCATGACATCATCTTTACCCATAATGCTATAGCTGCTGATGATGTAATTGATGATGTAATAGTAGATAATGATGTCATCAAAGATGTGAAACCTGAAGCTGTGCTCAATGATGTAATAGATGACGGTGATGTAATCAATGATGTCATAGCAGGCAATGTCATATATGACCCCAGTATGACATACAATGGCCCCATTATGACATAACATGGCTCTATTATGGACCCATTATCTCATCTAATGGTGCCATTATGGCCACATTATGACCTCTACCTTGCCTATTAAAGGAACTACATATAATACACAATTTCCAATGTGCTTAAGTCAAGGCTCCTCTGTATACTGAGGTCCTAACTCTATATTTTTGAGAGTCTCCAAGTTGGGGCATATGTATATAGCAGTGGATAAATTAAGGGTGGGTTTGCGTGGAGGGAGCCCACTTCTCCTTAAAGGCACAGTGCACATTGGACACCCAGCAAGAACACAATGGCAGTTAAAGGCTTTCAATGTGTCCCCACACCAAATCCAACTAACAGGCTATATACAAAGATGGCAACCACCGTACTAACGATCCAAAAATCGGCAGACAGCGTGTCGTAGAAATTTTTCATCTGATTCTTATATGTGTGTACGGGCCTTTAGACAGGGTGAATTGTTTTTTGGGGTTTTTTTTACAGGCTAGTCGTACTGGGAATTTTTTGTCTTTCTGTGATGTGCATTGCTATTCCTTGTGCACCTTACTGCAAAGGCTTGTTAAAAATTGGGGTGGTTGCCATTTTTTTGTATTGCTTGTTTGTTGGATTTAGCATGGGGACACATTGGATGCCTTCAGCTGCCACTGTGCTCTTGCTAGGTGCCCGGTGTGTCCCTGTACCTTTAAGGAGGGGTGGGCTCCTTCCAGGCAAAACCGCCCCTAATTGCTATGTATGCACTAACTAGGAGACTCCCAAAAATATAGAGTTAGGACCACTATATATAGAGGAGCCTTGATCTAGGCCAGAGGTCTCAAACTGGCAGCCTTCCAGCTGTTGCGAAACTACAAGTCCCATCATGCCTCTGCCTGTGGGAGTCAGGTTTGTAACTGTCAGCCCTGCAATGCCTCATGGGACTTGTAGTTTCGCAACAGCTGGAGGGCTGCCAGTTTGAGACCCCTGATCTAGGCACTGAGGGTACCAGATATGTTTGGAAATGTCTAAGCGTGCTGGGACACTTTTGTTTGTGAAGTGCATTGCTCGAGTACTGTTACATAGTGGAGGTTTCATCATTCCCATACAGAAGAGCCCTGTGGGATGAGGAGGTGGCTTGGGAGCATAGATGGAAAAGCTGTGCAGCTACATCAATTTAAATACAGTCATCCCATTTCCAGGCTGGAGGACCTCCAACATCACCTAGCTTGTTCATCCCCAGTCTGACTGTCCCTGGCCTGCCCCTCTCATTCATTGGAATTCATTTCTTTCAATCATGGAGACTCAGCATTAAATTTAGGCATTACCTAGGGTGGTCTGTATGCCAATACAGTCCCCATTTCCAGAGATGCAACCAGGGAGAAACAAACTTTACTCTAATGCCGCGTACACACGATCGGAATTTCGGCCCGCAAAAGACCGATGAGAGTTTTTCGTCAGAAAATGCGACCGTGTGTATGCTACATCGGACTTTTGCTGGCCGAATTCCAGCCAGCAAAAGATTGAGAGCATGTTCTCAATTTTTTTGGTCAGTAAAAGTTCCTATCCAAAAATGCGATCGTCTGTGGCAATTCCGACACGCAAAATTCCTACGCATGCTTGGAAACAATTCGACGCATGCTCGGAAGCCTTGAAATTCATTTTCTTGGCTCGTCGTAGTGTTGTACGTCACTGTGTTCTTGACGGTCGTAAGTTCAGCGAACTTTTGCGTGACCATGTGTATGTAAGGCAAGCTTGAGCGGAATCCCGTCGGAAAAGCCGTCATATCTTTTTCTGGCGAGAAGCCCGATCGTGTGTACGCGGCATTAGAGAGTGGCCACCCTAACAATCCGCAATGGAAGATTAACCCTCACCTTCTGCTCTGGTGACAGCATCTTGGTTTTTTCCTTCACTTTTTTCCTTCACTTCATCTCAATGACAATGATCACCAGCAAAAATAGAGAGGGTAAATCTACAAATTAGGAACACAAAAAGTTATAACTAAAAAAAAATAGTCACCTTTTTTGACACCCATGCCGTCTTGTGCCTTATACACACGAGTGGAATTTCCATCGGAAAAAATCTTGGATGGTTTTTCCGACAGAATTCCGCTCAAGCTTGGCTTTCATACACAAGGTCACACAAAAGTTCTCTGAACTTTCAACCGTCAAGAACGCGGTGACGTACAACACTACGACGAGCCAAGAAAATGAAGTTCGATGCTTCCGAGCATGCGTCGAATTGTTTCCGAGCATGCGTGTTTTTTTGCGCGTCGGAATTGCATACAGACGAACGGAATTTCCGTCAAGAACTTTTTCCGTCGGAAAAATAGAGAACCAGCTCTCAATCCTTTGCTGGCGGAAATTCAGACAGAAAAAGTTGGATGGAGCATACACACGGTCGGAATATCCAACCAAAAGCTCCCATCACACTTTTTTTGATGGAAATTCCGACCGTGTGTATGTAGCATAACTCTGCTGTCTGTAGGAGACTCTTCAACATCCAACACTTCTGGGAGTGTTGGATGCTTTGTTCCCTTGCTGTGTGCTGTAGTTCCCTCTATGTCAATACTTTATCCTGTAGTGATGTAAGGTCAGTGGAATGAAGCACAGAGTGCAGCACGTGACCCGCGCATTGGACACTTCCAGATATGTTGGATGCTTAGTATGAGGGCTAAGTAATAACTATTTTCTTTGCAGGGAGGATTTCTTTTTGAAAAATAAAGGTTTAATATTAAAGTACAGTCAAATATTAACCATAGTTATGCCTTCTCCCACCCCCATTCTAAGCCCTATTCTAACTACACTGTAAAAGAAACATGTCTAAACTTACCTATTCTGAGGGCACTCTGGTCCGGTCACATGATTGGCTCCCAGTGCCAGCTTCAGTGTAAAGGAGGGACAGCCAACAACGGATACCCCATAGTACGCCCTTTGGGTAACGTCACCACCCAGGCACTGCATCTGTTGTTGGAGATCTCTCCTCTTCACTAAAGCCGGCCGCTGACCGTACGGGAGCATCCTCAGAATAAGTATAGACATCTTTCTTTTATAGGGTTGTAAAAATAAGGCTTAGAATGGGGGTTGGAGTATATTTAAGTCTACAGTAGTTAGTATTTAACTGGACTTCCACTTTAAGGCATATTCCTATGACCATTTGCTTGTTGGGCTCTTGCCATAATGTGCATAGCATACTTGCATACTTGCCCATTATGACACCCATACCTTATAAGTGCGCCCTTCTCCTTCTCCAGACTTTAACTCCAGCTCTGTCCCCTGCTGCCCCATCTCCTCTACTGCTACTTCTGGGTTCCTCTTCAGCCATTGGTCAGTCACTGATGATGCATCTCCCAAGCATGCATGTAGGCTGGTGGCCTACTGTAGGTTTATTTAGCTTTTGTTGCCCAGGCAGAGGAAAGGGGTTAACGTTTTACCATCTTCCCTGTGTGTGTGTGTGTGTTTGTGGGTTTTTTGCTACCCCACGTGCAGATGCGCAGCCAGTCCTGCCCAAATGCACACAGGGAAATAGCATCCTCCCTGGCACCTGGCTTATTTATAGATGCAGAAAATGAGACAGGAGTGTATACTGTGCAGCACATGCACTTTACACAGAAAAAAAAATTGCTAGGGAAAAGAGGAGGGTGTTTTTTAACAGATAAGACTTATGCCCCGTACACACGGTCGGACATTGATCGGACATTCCGACAACAAAATCCAGTGGCGGAAGTATAGGGGTCGCTGAGGTCGCCATGGCGACTGGGCCCCATGCTGCAGGGGGCCCTTGAGGGCCCCCCTGTTTATCTTGATAGCAGGAGTGGCTGAGATCGATCTCCCCGATCGTCAGCTGAACTGTAATCGGCACCGTGCAGGGAGCTTGTCACACTGTTCTAAAGTGAAAGCATTGTGTGTGCTGTGCTCTTTGTCTCCCCCTACAGTGCAGTACCCGGCAGGAAGAGGTGAGGTAAAGCACTGCCGTTTTTGAAAAGGCTTTCTGTATGTGTGTTCTTATGTGTGTGTTTATATGTGTGTTCATGTATGTGTATGCATGAGTTTATGTGTGTATTTATATATGTATATGTGTTTGTGTGTGTATAAACAGTATATGTGTGTGTATATTATGTGTGTGTTTATCTATGTGTATGTTTATGTGTGTGTTTAGATGCAGTGGTGGCCCATGCATTAAGGGCGCACGGGCGCCGCCCCCTCTCTCCAGCCACCCCTCTATCACCAATAGATAGATTCATGCATTGCATGAATCTATCTATGGCCGCCGCTGCCACCCCCTATTCAGGCGCCCGGCCCCTTTTTGGGTGCAGGGAACCTGAATTACAGCGGCGGGGGGGGTTTGAAGCACCGGATTAGAGCCATGGGCTCTAATAGACATCAAAAAAGGTGACCTCACAGGTCACTCAGCTGTGTTAGAAAAGCGAATGACTATTCGCTTTCCTAACACTAAACTGCCTCTCCACCAATCAGGTGCTCAGGTCTGTTACTGATTGGCTGAAACGACAGGCGCCGCAATTGGACGCCTATCAGGAGGAGAGGACGGGAGATGAGGACAGCAGGAGACGCATGGAGGACCCCACTCGTCGCAGTCACCCGCTGCCCCACCAAGACAGGGTAAGTGCAGGTGAGCGGTCGGGGTCACACTGGGGGCATTCAAGGGCACACTGGCAGCATTTAATGGGCACACTGGCAGCATTTGATGGGCACACGGGCAGCATTTGATAAGCACACTGGCTGCGTTTGATGGGCACACGGGCAGCATTTGATGGGCACACTGGCTGCGTTTGATGGGCACAGTGGCAGCGTTTGGCACAGTGGCTGCAATTGATGGCACAGTGGCTGCAATTGATGGCACAGTGGCTGCAATTGATGGCACAGTGGCTGCGTTTGATGGAACACTGGCAGCATTTAATGGGCACAGTGGCAGCGTTTGATGGCACAGTGGCAGCATTTGATGGGCACACTGGCAGCATTTAATGGGCACACTGGCAGCGTTTGATGGGCACAGTGGCTGCGTTTGATGGGCACACTGGCAGCGTTTAATGGGCACACTGGCAGCGTTTGATGGGGACAGTGGCAGCGTTTGGCACAGTGGCTGCAATTGATGGCACAGTGGCTGCATTTGATGGCACACTGGCAGCATTTAAGTGGCACAGTGGCAGCATTTGATTGGCACAGTGGCTGCGTTTGATGGCACACTGGCAGCATTTAAGTGGCACAGTGGCAGCGTTTGATGGGCACACTGGCAGCGTTTGATGGGGACACTGGCAGCGTCTAATGGGCACAGTGGCTGCGTTTGATGGGCACAGTGGCTGCGTTTGATGGGCACAGTGGCAGTGTTTGGCACAGTGGCTGTGCTTGATGGCACACTAGCAGCATTTAAGTGGCACAGTGGCAGCATTTGATGGCACACTGGCAGCATTTAAGTGGCACAGTGGCTGCAATTGATGGCACAGTGGCTGCAATTGATGGCACAGTGGCTGCAATTGATGATTTTCTTTCAAAAAATGTTTGCGCCCCCCAAAAAATTTTGAGCACCAGCCGCCACTGTTTAGATGTATGTATGCACATTTTATGTATACACGTTTAATCCTGACACCCTATAAGTGTACAATCAGGACTGATTTTTTTTTTCTTGCTCGTTCAAAGTACCAGCAACAAAATGCTGTTCCTCTGAAAAGCGATCCATGCTCAGATCACTTTTCAGAGGCATTTGACAGCCGGTAAAGAGGGAATATGTTGCCTCCTGACCACCTGTTTTAACCCCTTAAAGTGATTGTAAAGGTTTTTTTTTTAAATACCAAACATGTCATACCTTCATTGTGCAGTTAGTTTTGCACAGAGTGTCCCCGAACACCGACTTCTGGGGTCTCTCGGCGGCTCTCGCGGCTCCTCCTCTTATCAGACATCCCCCTAGGAAAAGCGCTGTCCAGGGGTCAGGGGGGCCCTTCATGATTTCTTGCATCGGGGACCTGAAGGTTTTAGTTACGCCACTGACAAAATCCTAGGATTTTTTCCGACGGATGTTGGCTCAAACTTGTCTTGCATACACACGGTCACACAAAGTTGTCGGAAAATCCGATCATTCTGAACGCGGTGACGTAAAACACGTACGTCGGGACTATAAATGGGGCAGTGGCCAATAGCTTTCATCTCTTTATTTATTCTGAGCATGCGTGGCACTTTGTCCGTCGGATTTGTGTACACACGATCGGAAATTCCGACAACGGATTTTGTTGTCGGAAAATTTTATATCCTGCTCTCAAACTTTGTGTGTCGGAAAATCCAATGGAAAATGTGTGATGGAGCCTACACACGGTCGGAATTTCCGACAACAAGGTCCTATCACACATTTTCTGTCAGAAAATCCGACTGTGTGTACGGGGCATAATAGTGTCTCCTCTGCAAAAAATCCCAACCTCCTCTCAATTTTTTTAAGAGGTTAGTTTAGCCTTAGGTTGATCTCTCTCACATGCATAGCTAAAAATAAATAAACAGATGAATAAATAATTGCATTAAAAAAAAATAAAAAGACTATAGTTTCCCTTTAAGCTCTTGTTAAATTGCCTTGTCGTACTGCTAATGAGATGAGATTAGTGGCCTGATTCATTTGGGCACAAGGTGCAGGACGTTGGAATAAATTGTGCATTTACAGAAAAATCAATACACAGGGAGATTGTAAGTGAGCTGTAACAGGCAAATTGCCTTGTAAAGATAATAATTAATAAAAACAGAAACCTATAACTAAGCAGCACATCAATCGCCCCCAAGAAACGAGCTGTATTTAGCATTAAGGTTACATAGTTACATAGTAGGTGAGGGCGAAAAAAGACACAAGTCAATCAAGTCCAACCTATGTGTGTGATTATGTGTCAGTATTTCATTGTATATCCCTGTATGTTGCGATTGTTCAGTTGCTTATCTAATAGTTTCTTGAAACTATTGATGCCCTCCGCTGAGACCACCGCCTGTGGAAGAGAATTCCACATCCTTGCTGCTCTTACAGTAAAGAACTCTCTACATAGTTTAAGGTTAAACCTCTCTTCAAATTTTAATGAGTGGCCACGAGTCTTGTTAAACTCCCTTCTGCGAAAAAGTTTTATCCCTATTGTGGGGTCACCAGTACAGTATTTGTATATTGAAATCATATCCCCTCTCAAGCGTCTCTTCTCCAGAGAGAATAAGTTCAGTGTTTGCAACCTTTCCTCATAACTAATGTCCTCCAGACCCTTTATTAGCTTTGTTGCCCTTCTTTGTACTCGCTCCATTTCCAGTACATCCTTCCTGAGGACTGGTGCCCAGAACTGGACAGCATACTCTAGGTGTACTCTAGGACCAGAGTCTTGTAGAGCGGGAGAATTATCGTTTTATCTCTGGAATTAATCCCTTTTTAACGCATGCCAATATTCTGTTTGCTTTGTTAGCAGCAACTTGGATTGCATGCCATTGCTGAGCCGATCATCTACTAGGACCCCCGGGTCCTTTTCCATCCTAGATTCCCCCAGAGGTTCTCCCCCCAGTGTATAGATTGCGTTCATATTTTTGCCACCCAAATGCATTATTTTACATTTTTCTACATTGAACCTCATTTGCCATGTAGTTGCCCACCCCATTAATTTGTTCAGGTCTTTTTGCAAGGTTTCCACATCCTACGGAGAAGTTATTGCCCTGCTTAGCTTAGCATCGTCTGCAAATACAGAGATTGAACTGTTTACCCCATCCTCCAGGTCATTTATGAATACATTAAACAGGATTGGTCCCAGCACAGAACCCTGGGAGACCCCACTACCCACCCCTGACCATTCTGAATACTCCCCATTTATCACCACCCTCTGAACTCGCCCTTGTAGCCAGTTTTCAATCCATGTACTCACCCTATGGTCCATGCCAATGGACCTTATTTTGTACAGTAAACGTTTATGGGAAACTGTGTCAGATGCTTTTGAAAAATCCAGATACACCACGTCTACGGGCCTTCCTTTATCTAGGTTGTGCTATGCAAAACCCCATATGAAAAGCTGTCTCGCCAGTATGAGTATGATGGGTGGTCTACATCAGCGTTTTTCAACCAGGGTGCTGAGACACTCAGATGTGCAGTCTCGTCTCATCAAGTGCGTTGCACTGTGTCTGGTATTTTCACACAGCTTGTGTGAACAGATGCCTGCCTGAGGTAAAATGTGAGGTGTGACAGCCAATGATGATGTTTTATTTTTTTAAGAAGGTGTAGTGAAAGAAGACTGGGCAACCTGGTGCCTTGGAGACAGCACATTAGTAGTGAATGACAAATAATGTCTAGTGTGACCTTTAAAAAAATACCAGGAATATGGAATACTCAGGTATCCTCTTCCTCAACCTATGTGCTAGACCCATAGGACTTAATCCACAATATTACACCTGGCATCATGAGCAGGCCTTAAAACTTAAAGGCAAGGTCAACTGTGAGTTGGAGATGAAGGCTGCTTTGAGTTGGAGATGACCACTTTGGTTATGAACAGAACTAGAGAATGCTGTGTCTCGGCAGGACTGTTTTCCGTGGTTCTGCCTTAGACATTGGTCTTGTAGTTCAGGTCCCATGTGTAATACCACTAAATAAACTTAATATTGGCTTTCCTCTTTTATTTGGCCCCATCCCAACTGGATGCAGTCAACTACAGCCAACATCTCAAGACTGTGAGGATCATTCCAAAATCTCTACTATTCAACAGCATGATTCAACTGACAAATGCCTGAAGTCCAGTGTGTGCTGCAACAGGTCCTCTTTAATGTAACATCTTTCCCTTGATGTCATAAAATAAAGTTTTCACTTGAGCCCCCTGTACTGAATTAACTTTTGAGGCAGTTACCGTGTTTTACATTCTGATTACAGCACGTTCCCTGGCTAGGAGGATATTTTTAGTGCTAAGTTTATACAACAATTTCATAATGTCATAGAGATAAATGAGATGTCCCGAAGCATCTACAAAACAAATTGTACAGTAATCACCACTGGTACATGTGGCGGAGGATTAGCAGCATCTGCAGAATTCTGAGAGGGGAAGCAAATGTGTTCTTACTACTGCTTTCCATACTATGTAATACTGCACAATCAACATAAAATGTGCATAACAACATTCTAAAAAGACCAAGGAAGACATTGTCAGTAACTAGGGTGCTCTACCATAAATCAGTGAACCCAAGTGGCAGCCTGTAATGCAGGCCGCAGGAGTGCTGCCCCCCTATCCATGCGTCCAGCACGCTAATATACATGCGGGGCATCTGGATTCCAATGTTTGTTTGTTTTTAAGCACATGATTAGAGTCAGAGGATGGTGACCGACTAACCGAACAGGGGGGGGGGGGGTTGTGGGTGCATTGTTTGCTGCTCCCGCCCCCAAAAAATACCGCCGCTGGTGAACCCCCCCCCCCAACCTAGCTATTACCCTTCCTTCTTGATTACTCTCCATATCTCTCTTTAACTGGTCTCTGAGATCTCACACCCTTTATTTTTTTCCTCCCTACACCCTTCCTCTACTCTAAACTTTTACTCTCCTCACTTTCCTGAAACTTTTCTTGTTTCTGAAATTAGGATTTTTTGTCTCCGCTCCCCTTATAATATTTACCCCTGCCTTCCCTTGTAGGTTAAGCTTCAGGTTTCTATTTTCACCCCCCCCCCCCCCAAACTATCCTCCAGTTCCGGCAATGTACAGTGCCTTGAAAAAGTATTCATACCCCTTGAAATTTTCTACATTTTGTCATGTTACAGCCAAAAACGTACAGTAAATGTATTTTATTGGGATTTTATGTGATAGGCCAGCACAAAATAGTGGAAGGAAAATGATAAATGGAAAGAAGGGAAGGATAGAAGGGAAGGGAATCATAAATGGTTTTCAACATTTTTTACAAATAAATATGTGTAAAGTGTATTCAGCCACCCTGAGTAAATACTTTGTAGAACCACCTTTGCAATTACAGCTGTAAGTCTTTTTGGGGATGTCTCTACCAGCTTTGCACTTAGACATCTAGAGAGTGAAATTTTTGCCCATTCTTATTTGCAGAATAGCTCAAGCTCTATCAGTTTAGATGGAGATCTTTTGGGAACAGCAACTTTTAAGGCTTGCCACAGATTCTCAATTGGATTTAGGTCTGGACTTTGACTTGCCATTCTAACACATAAATATGCTTTGATCTAAACCATTCCATTGTAGCTCTGGCTGTATATTTAGGGTCGTTGTCCTGCTGAAAGGAGAACCTCAGCCCCAGTCTCAAGTCTTTTGCTTTTAGGCAAAAAAGTCTCATCTAACCAGAGCACCTTCTTCCACATATTTTCTGTGTCCCCCACATGGCTTCTCGCAAACTGCAAATGGGACTTCTTATGGCTTTCTTTCAACAATGGCTTTCTTCTTGCCACTCTTCCTTAAAGGCCAAATTTGTGGAGAGCACGACTAATAGTTGTCCTGTGCCCTCCTGAGCTGTGGATCTCTGCAGCTTCTCAAGAGTTACCATGGACCTCTTGGCTGCATCTCTGATTAACCGGTTCCCGACTGGCGCACGCCGATGTACGTTGGCAGAATGGCACGGCTGGGCAAATGGGCGTACCCGTACATCCCTTTGAATTTGCCGCCGTGCCATCGGGAGCTCCGTGAGTCAGGTCGCGGGTCACGCGGACTCGATCGCCGTGGGGATACCTGCAATTGCCTCACGGAGAGAATGAATGGGGTGATGCTAAAGTAAATAAGCATCTCCCCGTTCTGCCTAGTGACAGCGTCACTGATCTCTGCTCCCTGTGATTGGGAGCAGAGATCAGTGACGTGTCACATGTAGCCACGCCCCCCACAGTTAGTAACACATCCCTAGGACATACTTAACCCCTCCCTAGCCCCCTAGTGGTTAACCCCTTCACTGCCAGTGTCATTTACACCGGAATCAGTGCATTTGTATAGCACTGATTGCTGTATAAATGACAATGGTCCCAAAAATGTGTCAAAAATGTCCAATGTGTCCGCCATAAAGTCGCAGTCACGATAAAAATCGCTGATCGCCGCCATTACTAGTAAAAAAAAAAATATTATTAAAAATGCCATAAAACTACTAGTAAAAAAAAAATTAATAATAAAAATGCCATAAAACTATCCCCTATTTTGTAAATGCTATAACTTTTGCGCAAACCTATCCATAAACGCTTATTGCGATTTTTCTTTACCAAAAATATGTAGAATACGTATCAGCCGAAACTGAGGAAAACATTTTTTTTTAAATATATTTTGGGGATATTTATTATAGCAAAAAGTTTTT
Organism: Lithobates clamitans; assembly: GCA_037952925.1. Classification (NCBI taxonomy): domain Eukaryota; kingdom Metazoa; phylum Chordata; class Amphibia; order Anura; family Ranidae; genus Lithobates; species Lithobates clamitans. The sequence continues at coordinate 932,468 of JBBGZY010000309.1, forward strand.
AAAAAATGAATTTTTTTCGAAATTGTCGCTATTTTTTTGTTTATATTGCAAAAAAATAAAAACCGCAGAGGTGATCAAATACCACCAAAAGAAAGCTCTATTTGTGGGAAAAAAAGGACGTCAATTTTGTTTGGGAGCCACGTCGCACGACCGCGCAATAGTCAGTTAAAGCGACGCAGTGCCGAATCGCAAAAAACGCACTGGTCAGGAAGGGGGTAAATTCTTCCGGGACTGCAGTGATTAATGCTCTCTTTCCCCAGCCTGTCAGTTTAGGTGGACGGCCATGTCTTGTTAGGTTTGCAGTTGTGCCATACTCTTTCCATTTTCGGGTGATGGATTGAATAGTGCTCCGTGAGATGTTCAAAGCTTAGGATATTTTTTTATAACCTAATCCTGCTTTACACCTCTCCACAACTTTATCCCTGACCTGTCTGGTGTGTTCCTTGGCCTTCATGATGCTGTTTGTTCACTAAGGTTGTCCAACAAACCTCTGAGGGCTTCACAGAACAGCTGTATTTATACTGAGATTAAATTACACACAGGTGGACTCTATTTACTAATTAGGTAACTTCTGAAGGTAATTGGTTTCACTGGATTTTAGTTAGGAGTATCAGAGTAAAGGAGGCTGAGCACAAATGCACTCTACAATTTTTAAATATTTATTTGTATAAAAATTTTGAGAACCATTTATCATTTTCCCTCCACTTCACAATTATGTGTCACTCTGTGTTGGTCTATCACAGTGATGGCGAATCTTGGCACCCCAGATGTTTTGGGATTACATTTCCCATGATGCTCAACTACACTGCAGAGTGCATGATCATCATGGGAAATGTAGTTCCAAAACATCTGGGGTGCCAAGGTTCGCCATCACTGGTCTATCACATAAAATCCCAATAAAATACATTTATGTTTTAGGTTGTAACATGACAAAATGTGGAAAATATCAAGGGGTACGAATACTTTTTCAAGGCACTGTATATTCTCCTCTCCCTAATTTTGTTCTTTCTCCCTCTTCTTTCCCCTACCATTTTATGGCTCCTTATCTCAGTTCTTCCTAACCCTACAAAATTCTGATCCCTCAGCTCCTTTACGCATCACCTCTACGTATTCCTCTACTCATTTCACCCCTTTCCCTTTATTCAGGCTTATTACCCATGTTACTGCATCCTGCCCAGCAATATAGAGGGATGTGTGCAAGAGATATTGCCGTTTACCCCAGGGCGGACTTTTCGACCAGACTGGTCCGACGGACCGAATCCGGCGGACAATCCGACCGTGTTTGGGCTCCATCTGACCTGCAGTGGACTTTTTCGGTCAAAAATCTGACGGACTTTAGATTTGAAACATGTCTCAAATCTTTCCGACGGACTCGAGTCCGGTCGAAAAATCCGCTCGTCTGTATGCTAGTCCAACGGACGAAAACCCACGCTAGGGCAGCTATTGGCTACTGGCTATAGACTTCCTTATTTTAGTCCAGTGTACGTCATCACGTACGAATCCGTCGGACTTTGGTGTGATCGTGTGTAGGCAAGTCCGTTCGCTCAAAAGTCCGTCGGAAGTCCGTCAAAAGCCTACCGAAAGTCCGTCGGACCAGTCCGGTCGAAAAGTCCGCCCGTGTGTACATGGCATAAAGGTGAGTAAGCCAATCCAAGCATAAGAATTATTTTTTTACTTTGAATAAAAAACTGCCTCCCTCTTAAGGCCACCCCCCTCCCCTTAATCCCCCCCCCTCTTAACACAACTCCCCCCCCAATCCTTGCTCCTAAGAGGGCAAGCCCCCCCACATGAGTTCTCTGTGCCAAGGAAACCACCTCTTCTGCCCCTCACCTCTCCTGGCTTGGTTTCAAGAGGAATAGGCCCCTCAAATCATGGGATTCCTTTATTATAGCACAAGCCTAGCTCTGATATCCAGGGGGTTCTATGCACAGGTGACTATATACCGGGGATTAAGATAACTTGCTGCCCCTGGTGAAGCTGGAAGAAGAATCTCTCAGCAGAATTCTAATGAACGCACTGAAATACTGTAGAAACGCGTGAGGCCTGACATTACAATTACATTCTGTAAACTAGAATTTTATGCTCTTTCCACACATACATTATTAGAATACATTGTAGAACAGAGCTTTTACCTCTTCTCTTATGGATTTATAACACTTCAGTGAGCCTTTTAAAGAACTCCAGACAAATCTAAAAACCTCTGTATAGTCTATGAATACATTCCCTTCAATGAAAAATTGCAAACGTGAACACAAAGTACATCTGAGATACAGCAGCAAATGGTTTATTAGGTAGAAGAACCTTAAATCTTAAAAATGGCAGACAATGGTTTTCTATGTAACTAAGTCAGACGTGTGTCTCTGGGCAAAAAATAGGCTGAACATTATAGAGGGAGTACTTGTGGAATGAAACATGATGGAGGAAAGACACAAATGACTGTCTGCTAAAGATGACCAAATTTCCAGTACACCTCGTCTACCAGTTTCCACTTTTTTTTTTACCAAAACAGGAATATTTGTGCAAAGGGGATTTTAACCGGTTCAATACAGGGCATTTTCACCCCCTTCCTTCCCAGGCCAATTTTTAGTTTTCAGCGTTGTCACATTTTAAACGACAATTGCGCGGCCGTGCGACGTTGTACCCAAAAAAAATTGACGTCCTTTTTTCCCCACAAATAGAGCTTTCTTTTGGTGGTATTTGATCACCTCTGTGATTTTTTTTTTTTTGCGCTATAAACAAAAGAAGAGCAACAATTTTTAAAAAAAACACAATATTTTTTACTTTTTGCTATAATAAATATCCCAATTTTTTTTTAAAAGAACACATTTTTCCCTCAGTTACGGCCGATATGTATTCTTCTACATATTTTTGGTAAAAAAAAATCGCAATAAGCGTATATTATTTGGTTTGCACAAAAGTTATAGTGTCTACAAAATACGGGATAGATTTATGGCATTTAAAAAAAATATATATTTTTTTTTTTTTTTTTACTAGTAATAGCGGCGATCGCAATTTTTTTTCGTGACTGCGACATTATGGCGGACACATCGGACACTTTTGACACATTTTTGGGACCATTGATACAGCGATCAATGCTATAAAATTGCATTGATTACTGTGTAAATGTGACAGGCAGTGAAGGGGTTAACCACTAGGGGGACACAAGGGGTTAATTATGTTTCCTAGGAAATGATTCTAACTGTAGGGGGCGAGGACGTACAATGGGAGGAGACCGATCAGTGTTCCTCTGTACTGGGAACACAGATCGCTCTCCTCACAACTGACAGGACGTGGATCTGTTTACACACACAGATCCACGGTCCGGCCCCGTTAACGGCAATCGCGGGTGCCCGGCGGACATCGCGTTTGCCGGGCACACGCACCGGGTCCCGAGCAATGCGGCGCGCGCCCCCTAGGCGGCCAGGAAGCCCAGGCCGTCATATGACGTCCACCCAGGATGGGAGATCCCATCTGTGGACGTCATTTGTCTATGGCCGGGTAGCGAAGTGGTTAAGGCATTACAACATAAAGGTTACAAAAATGATATGTCTTTTAAAAACCATATTTATCTTTTTTTTTAATCCTTTAAAAAGCGTATATTAAAAAACAAAAAAACATTTAAACATTTTTATATTGAGAACCGTGATATCATTGGTAAGCCTTCGCATGTATATGTACATCCTTGTCCAACACCTATTAGCTGTCATAACAATAATATACATTTCATTTGACTTAGTCCATTATGTACAGCTCTGCTAATGTCGTGGTGGAAACATGGGGATTGCTCAATGCGTTTTTCAGAAATATATTCAGAAATATCTCCTTAGGAGATCATTATAGACTACCGTAATTCTAAAACACAGTGTTTCTCAACCTTTTTTTTTTCAGTCAAGGCGCCCTTTAAAATTAAGGACAATCTTGAGGAACCATCCAAAATTATGGACAGCCTTTAGACGCCCCGATCTAAAATGTAAAAAAGTATTCTAATAGTTTTACATAATGCAGCAACACCAATGCATGTAGGACACCCAACATTAGAGGTGATTTATGCTTCCAAAGCAAATACACTTTTTGCAAACTTGTACTGACTAGTATTCCAATGTTTCTCTTCTCCCTCCATTTCCCTTCTCCATCACTTAGCTAATGAGACCCCAAAGCTGATAGAGAGAGGCATAGGAGGGTCAAATAAGGATGATCTGCAGGCAACTGACATCTTCCTTATCAACTAATGATGTCATTGGTCTTTAGGAGGTTGGCAACTAGAAGGTTTTAATGGTGTACAATGAAACCCTATGGTTCCTGTAACTAAAAGGCATGTTTCATCCACTCACCGGCCTGTATACAATTTTGGGGCAATTTTTGGGCATTTTGCCAAGGCACCCATGGAGAAACCTCAAGGCACCCTGGTTGAAAAAGGCTGCAATAACATATATGGAAACATATAATAGAAAGTGTATAATTACCTTAGAAATATATGTGCAATTCACAAATTCAATAATCACAACAGAAAATCATTGTATACTATTATTATTTTTTACAAAATTAATCAAAAGGTAAAAGCGAGCCAACCCTTGCCTTTTAGGAGGAACTACACTCTGGAAGCTGTTCCCAAGAAATGTAGGCAGAGGGCAAAGGACTAATCGCCATTATTCCCTGTGGTCTACCTTAAAGGGTAAGTTCACCTGTACAGGAAAAATCGGTAAGGTGAACTTACACGACACCCCCACCCCTCCCCCCAGTCCTGCTGACCTGGATCGCGGCGATCTCCTGTTCTGAGACCCGGTATAGCCGCGTCAAGGATCCGGGGCTTAGAAAACCCTGCAGCTGAATCTCTGAAATGTACCCCATCAGGAGGGACATTTCGGGGCATTCTAATTGGTCGGCGCCATCACATGGGCCAATCAGAACCCGCGTAGCCCGTCCTGTCAGTGGGGAAGAAGACATGTGAATGCGAAGGTAATTTCTAAGCCCCGGACCCCTGACGCGGCTATACCAGGGCTCAGAACGGGAGATCGCCGTGCAACAGGTCAGCGGGACTGGGGGGGGGAGTGGTATTGGGGTGACTGTGTAACTTCACCTTACAGATTTTTCTGTAAAGGTGAACATACCCTTTAAACAGCGGTGCAGTGACAGTGGCTGAGAAGAAGGTAACACGAACAACAATTCTTGATAATGGATGCTTAGACTTCCGATTAGCTCCTTGGCTTAGTGCTCAGCACAGCAGTCCAGTCCGCTCTTTGGCTCTGGCACGGCCCCGTCTGATGCAGTTTAGGCTGGCACAGTTCAGCACAGCACAGCCCACACTTTCCTTCCCAATTGGTGCGTCCCCCCCCCCCCAACTGCTCGACTCCTTCCTGGGCTTTTATTTATTTATCGTCCCTTCCCTCTCTGGGTGCTTATGGGCCTTGTAGTTGTGTCCCCAGTTCAGCTGTGTGTAGGATCCTCGTTCCAGGCTAAATCTCCCAGACTGCCCCTGGCAGTTGTATTTTGATTACAGTTAGGCAAACTAATTGACACTGCCATCTTGTGGGCCAATAAAGTTCTGCAACTCAGTAACAATGCCTAGTGCTACAAAACATTTATTTTTCATGGCTTGCCCTGAATGTAACTGTTTTGTAAAAGCAAAGTCTAAAATTTTTTATTACACTCATAGACGGTCTAAGGGTCATTTTGGAGACACATCAATTAACCTACCTGTATTTCAAGGGAGGTGCAGGCTGCCTGAACTTAGAAGAAGCAGTCAGCTTCTGATGGCTGAGGAGGACCAAGATTGTGGTGTGGAAGCCTAATTTTTGCACCTGATCAGCAGGGGGACAAACCTGGATTCTTTGGACAGGTGAGTATATAAATTAAGGACAACCATAGATAACATGAAGTGTATGTTGGACCTAAAAAAAAATAGAAGGGCGAGTGAAGTTCCCCTTTAAGAAATAATATTCAACAGAAGCACCAAACATACAAAATATATTACAACAGTAATTACAGATGCAAATGAAAATCAGGTCCCTTTGCATAAATCAGAGGCACACAATAATCAATCCTTTCATCAATAATGTTTTTAGCCCGAAGCCAATTCAGTTTCCAAGTGCCAGGCTGGATCAGAAGCTCACTTGGGCTTCCCCACACGACTCTATAAGCACATTTAATCAAATTTAGATTGCCAACATAATCAACTCTCCTGCCGAATCTATCAAACTGGAAAAAAAAGAGCCTCATCTGCTGAAATATTCCAAAAGCCACTCTGTATTCCTCATGCGGCCTAAATCAGCTAAGGGAGATCGCCCCAGCTGTGAACAAGAGAGCTGGAACTGGCAAAGAAGTTAATAATGGAAATTAGATCGTACCAAGCCGGGTCATCGCTGGTCACAACTGCGGACAAAAATGACAAGACGTCTCCCTGGACAATGGACTGCCAACATTTCTGGAAAGCTAACCAATGGGCTCCTTATTGTGAAGGAACACCTTGATCTCTCCTTGTGCTGTAACAGATGTAAAGTAGAACTAAAGCCAAAAAGTAAGGCCCCTTGCACATGCACACCTAAAACACATTTTTAGGCATTCAGGCACTTTTTTTGCTGATATAAATGCAGCCCATTGTTCATACCTCCCAACTTTTTGAGATGGGAATGAGGGACACCTATCAGCAAAAGTATGCAGATATAGGACACACCCCTTGTCACTCCCCTTAAAGGAGAATTGTACAAAAAAACAAGATTGGTTAAACCCACAAGTGCTTTCCTTTATATTGGCTTTTGGACTTTATAAATGCAGCAATTTAGAAATCAGATGAAAGGTTTAGCACTGGAAAACACTTTTTGATAGATAAAAAGTGCATTCTATATACGTCTATATAGATCAGACCAAAATGAGGGACACATGAGGAGGAATGAGGGACAGAGGGACATTGCTCCAAATCAGGGACAGTCCCTCGAAACCAGGGACAGTTGGGAGCTATGCATTGTTTTAATGGACCTGTATACAGAAGCACATGAACTGTCACTGTTTATACATCAGTTACAAAAAAATAAAAAAAAAAATTACAAAAATCTGCATTGCTGGTCGGTTTTATGCAGGTGCCTGCATATATGTGAAAATGCGAGCATACAGCAAAACCCTTCATTAAAAAAAAAAAAAAAAAAAAAAAGAAGAATTTTTATGCGTACTTGCATTTACGCGCATATACACATCATTATTTATTTATGTGTTTATTTATTTACTTTAAGCAAAATAAACACCTAATTTGACTTGGTATTAACCTTTTGCAATTTAGTCAACTAAAATGTAGATTTTAGTCGACTAAAATACGACAAAAACTAAAACATTTCAGATAACTAAAATACAACAAAAACAACTCAGATGACTAAAATGGGACTAAAACTAATTTGGCATTTCAGTCAAAAGACTATGACTAAAACTAAATCAAAATTTGACATAAAAAATGAACACTGACTGCCTGTCTTCTATGCTTATCTTCTGTTTTCAGTATCGTCTGAGTCACTGACATTGCACATCGGGACTGCATTCGGACTTCAC